>SJYV01018856.1:0-19911 GCA_006410875.1 Neotragus pygmaeus | reverse complement strand
TGTACAAATGAAATTTAAAGGAGTAGTAGAGAACTTATTTTTTTTTTTTAATTCAAAGAATGATAATAGTAAAAATATATCTAGGACATTCTCTGGTGTTGTTGTGGACAATGTGGGGTCAGTTCACTTTCAGATAGTTCCTTGATCCAGCTTGTACTTCTCAAGATCTATAGGCCCCTTCCTATGTAGTCAGTGCTAACTGCAGAATTTTAATCCATTGCACCTGTCACTTCCAGGGTGGTTCCCTCTGTTGTACCTTCTTCTGTTTACTGGTCTCTTCAGTGTCAAACTTCTGCCCTGACAGAAGGGCTTGGTGGTGGACAATTTTTTAGCCTCATGGCTCACTCGTGCTGTGGGGAGGGACGAACTTTGCAAACAAATATCACTGGTATGTGTGGGGAGTGCTCCCAGTGTCTCAGGCACACTGGGTTTGTCCCTGCTCACGACATGTGTGCTTTCCCAGTCTACACAGTTCAGGTTCTAGGCTGCTCTGTTGAGAATTGTCTGAGGTGGGCCCTGGGTTGCATGCACTTCCCAGGTCTAAGCTGCTCAGGTTCATTCAATTGGGTACTCCTCAAAAGAGCAGACTCAGTTGAGCCTGCGTTTTGTGCCCTTCCCAGGTCCAAGCCGCTCAGGTGACTGTGACCAGGTGTTTGGCGAGCATGGTCTCTCCTACTTATTGCTTCTCCCATCCCTTCTGCTCAGTTTTCTGGGTGTACCACAGACCTACCTTCTCAGGAGGATACTGACCATCCAGAATCCCAAGAAGACTTGGTTAGCAATGAAGCCTGCTTACAGTATTCTTGCCTGGAGAATTCCAGGGACAGAGAAGCCTGGTGGGCTGCCGTCTAAGGAATCGCACAGACTCGGACATGATTGAAGCGACCTAGAAGCAGCAGCAGCTGCTTGAAGTTTGGTAGATGATGACTATCTGGGGCCATGATGGCCCCCTTCTGGCTCTGGCTTCCCTAGCTTCCCTGTCCCTGGTAAGGGATGGGCATGGTCCACAGCCGGCTACCTCTGCTCACTCCTTTGATTGTGAGCAGGCCAGGCGGTGTCTTAGTTTCAGGCTTTTCACCGGGGTAGCTATCCCAGGGTCTCGTTTACTATCTCAAGTTAGTTCCCTCAGATTGCCCTCAGGGCATTCAGGCCCAGTCCTTACTCTAAGCAATGCAGCCCTCACCCCCCTGCCCAGTCCCCACTTGCTATTGGCAGATGCNGTGAGCACCTGCGCCTGCGTGCGCGCTCCCGCTCCGCGCGCCCTCGCCCCCCCATTCCCCTGGCCGCCGCGCGACACGTGGCTGTCATCTCTCCTGACGCGACCTCTCGGCCGCACGCGGCTGCCGGACCCGGCTCTGTAGGCGCGCTCCAGAAATGACGCCCAGGCTTACCCTCTTCCCCCCAGTTTCGCACCCGAGGACCCTGAGGGGCGAAATCCCTCACCCAGGCCTTCCTTCCCCTCTCCCCGACCTCGGCCACCTCTTCTTCAGACGGTCCCCGAGTCGCGCGCCTCTTGAGTCGGCTGACCGGGATGATATAGCCCCCTCGTGGGTGGCGGGAGAGGGGACTGAAAGTCTCCGAGGGTCCTCAGCGAGGGGGAGGGGAAAGGGAGACCCCCACCACCACCCCCACAGAGAGCCGCGTGCTGGGAATGGAGAGCGACCTCCCCGTCCCAGGGTGGGCACAGCGGGGCTGGCACGCGCCCTCTCTCTCCTCCTCCTTCCTCAGGGACTGCTGTCCTGCAGTGTCGCCCCCTTCTTGAGAGCTGAGAGCTGGCGGGCTCAGGGGTAGTCAGAGGAGGCCGGAGAGACCTGCCCTTCCCTGCCAGGACGGGGTGGGGGGGCTTCTCTCCTCCGGGCCACCTGCCCCCCCCCCCAAAAAAATGGGCTCCCTGGGGACACACAAGGCACAGATGTGCCAAACAGGCTGAGAAGGAAGGCAAACCCGCGGTGGCTCTGCGGTAAAGAATCTGCTTGCCATGCAGGAGACCAGGTTCAATCCCTGGGTGGGGAAGATCCCTGGGGGAGGGCATGGCAACCCGCTCCAGTATTCTTGCCTGGAGAATCCCATGGACAGAGGAGCCTGGTGGGCTACAGCCCACAGGGTTGCAAAGAGTCGGACACGACTGAAGCGACTTAAGCACGCACCAAGGCAAAATAGAAATCCACTCCCTGGGATAAGGCCTGCCTCTCTGTGGGCCTACGCTTCCCCTTATCCCCATCCGTAAAATGAGAGAATTGGACCAACGCCACCTCGCCTTCAGCTCTAACGTCAAGCTTGGAAAGGGGATGCCGGGCCCTCGTCGCCACCCTCCGGCATCAGGAGGCCAAGACTGGCTTTTCGGCCCGGAAAGCATCTTCGAGCGGTGCGGGATGCCAGGAGGTTTCGCCCTTGGCTCCGTCCGGTTTCCCCACGCTCCGGGCCATGGGCGCCCTCTAGTGTCACCTTTCCCACCTTGCAGTCATTTACTAGAATCCGCCTAGGGCGTTTTGTAAAATAAACTATAATATTGATGAAAAGTATAAAATGTATAGAGTTTTCAAGAACCTGTGCTCTACTTCCAGAAAACGGTCACTTTAACTTTGTAAATACTTATCTTAAATGATATTTACGAACCTGTGATATATATTGATTGTACATGTAGAACTGTAAATACATTTGTACCTCTCTTGTATTCTAAAATAAAAATTACTTGGAACATTTACCACTTAGCATCTGAATGGGTTGACGCTTTTGTCTGCATGGAAGGGAAATGTGGAAAATACCTAGGAGTTGGAGAGCGGGCAGGAAGAGTTGTTTCACCTACTGGTTTTTAAAATAACCATCCTTGTCGCAGCTGGGGCATCAGCTCCCCAGAGAGAAGGCCACAGTAAAAAGCAGTCAAAGCTCACAAGGCGCTGGGCAGATTCCTCCTGGTTTCCAGCTGACTCTCAAATATCAGTGTCTTGCTTTGTTACTGCCCCGAAATCTTTACTGCTTTTTTATTAATTTTCATGGACAGCTTGAAGGAATCCATGCAGCCTTGCTGGTGGACTAAGATGGACATCAAGTACCCTCCCAACGCCTAGAATTTCAAAACGCTCTGGTGCCCATTTCCGGACCCTCCTTCAGGAAGAACAAAGAGCAGGGAGGCCATCAGTGTAGAGCCAGGCCCTGCTGTCCTCTCCAGGACCTCCTGGCCAGGAGGAGGTGCACAAACTGGGAAGTGTGAGTTCACGCCTGTGCTCCAGCATGTAACAGCCGCGAGACTGTCACCCTTCCAACCTGCTGGCATCCATCAGGCCCACCTCTCTGTGCATTCTAGCTGTGTACACACACACACCCCCTTGAAGATGTTGGAATTCACACTTGTACGTACAGGCCATTCCCATTTGGAGCTTCAGGTATTCCCAAAGACCCAGTACTTCGGGGACTGATCTTGCTCGAAGGTCATGCAAGTTGTTCACTTGCAGGTCTTTGGGGCCAGTGCGGGACATCACTCTTCCTACTCCTCTGCTTCATCCCGTTAGAAATCTTGCTTTGCCTTTGATTCCTCGCGAGACGTTTTCCGATGCCTCTGGTGGCCCCTGGCCTTTCCCTCCTCTCACTGCAAAGGCAGTGTCAGACTTCATAAAAGTCAGTGGGCCGGCCCTTGATCAAAAATCTAAATTGCTTTCTGTAGGTAATTTTATGAAGTTCCAACGCGCAGATCTAAAGGGCAACAGTCCCTGCTCCAGAACCCACCTGGTGGCAGCAGGCTGTAATTGCAGACTAAAGTGCTTGTGTTCGGTAGTGTTGCTGGTACTGGAGATAACAGGATGAGCCGGGAGGCATTGGATGCCCGAAGGACTGCACACAGGTGGGGGCTTCTCTGGTGGCTCAGCTGGTAAAGAATCTGCCTGCAGTGTGGAAGATTTGGGTTCGATCCCTGTGTTGGGAAGATCCCCCGGAGAAGGAAAAGGCTACCCACTCCAGTATTCTGGCCTGGAGAATTCCATGGGCTATGCAGTGCAGTCCTCACTCGGAGTCTTGATACTCAAAGCTTAATCTCTTACTTTGTTCGCTTTTTCAGCAGGGGCCTCGGGCTCCTTTCCCAAGAGTGCACGCCCCCCTCCTCCCAACAAAGGTACACAAATACCCTACCTACCAGTCAGCCTGCAGATTCAATCCGAAGGGCTGGCTGCATATCCTATAGGCATGCGGTATAGACCAGCTGGTCAAAGGGTAAAAATAAATAAGTCTTTTAGGATATTCAAAAATAAAATAAGAAATAAAAACAGATCAGATTAAATCACTTCCGTGCTTAGAACACGTCTGGCAGCTTCCCTGTTCCCAAGAATAAACTCCAGATTCATCTTTGCCTGACTCTGCCCATCTGCGACCGAACCTGCTCCCTCGCCCAGGACACATGCTGCAGCCAGAGGTGCTGGCACCATGGATGTATGTGCTTTTGCTGCTGTCTTGACCTTGTAGCCTTAATCTTAGGAAACTCACTTATTCATTCTTGTCGCTTTGGGAGATTAGATTACGTAGAACCTCTATGTACATGACTATGTTGTGTGTGAATAAGGCAGTTTTATTTTTTTCCAATTAAAATTAATATGACTTTCATGTCTTTTTTTATTGCATGGTTCAGGACCGCTGGGTATAGAGAGTTCTAGATAGAGGTCACTGCTCTGTGTTTGAAACTCTACTTGGCCATTCACTAGCTGGGTGTCCTTGGACAAGTGAATTAATGTCTGTGTGTCTCAGCTTCCTCAAATGATAAGTGGGGTGATACTTCACTCCTAAGGAGATTGTGAGGACTAAGTGGGACAATGGATACAAGTGAAATACATGACTTGGGATCTGGCATGTGGTTAGTGCTCAGCAAATGGAAACCATTGTTAACACAAGGATGCTTTTGGTGGAGTGAAGGGTTGTGGCTGCTTCTACCACCCACCTCACTGGGCATCCCTCAGGGGCATCTAAGGCAGCTGTCCACCACCCCATCTCCTGCCCTTTCCATTAGCCATTATCCTCGAAGCTCTTGAAATGGAGGAACAGATATTCTAAGCTCTCAGCTTCCTTCCCACTTTGGGGCTGGTCTGCTAGGCTGCATGGCCACGACGGGGTGGGACAGATTAAGGACAATGGTTTGTTAGCACCCATCCTGACTGCTTCCCATGGCATGGCTGCCTTGAGGAAGTCAGACTTCGTGCATGTTGGCTCAGGGCTTCAAGGGTGGATGTTGTGGGAGAACCAGGCTATCTGGTCTGTTCTTATCCGTCTTTGGAGTCCTGTAGAGGTACTTCTGACACTGGCTATTAAGGTGATGGACAGCTGCCTTAGTCACAAGTCTGCCCAGATGTAAGACAAGGAGGCACAGACTGCCATTCTTAAAATTCGTGGACATGTTTAAGAGCTGCCATAGGCATCAAAACTGTTGCTAATATTTTGGGGAGAGGCAGTCCTCAAAACATGAGGTCCTTGGGTAGAAATCTTTGTGCCCATCTCTGATTGCCAAACTTCTGGGGATCGGGGGGTGCGGGGAGGAATTCCCTGGTGGTCCAGTGGTTAGGACTCCATGCTTCCGAAGAGCTCAGGGCTAGAGGGCTCCTGCTGCCTCTGTTTTCACACTTTTCCTGATTTCCTTTTTGGTTACTTTCACTCAGAGTTTTCTGTGGCCCTCAACCCAACTCCTGAGTGTCAACAGTTCCTGGCCTTCAAGGCTCATTTGAACACCATTGCCGTCAGGAGGTCTTTTCTGTCCTCCTCTCAACCCTCTGATCACTGAGCTCCTGTCCGAACACCCTGATGCCTGGGATAGAAACGCTCCAGAAATGCTTGCGGAATAAGTTCATTCATTCCACAGATATTTGCTGAGTGCTGTTCTAAGAGTACCTGGGTTTGTTTTTCTATTTTTTCATCTTGTAACTGCTCTGCTTGGCATGTGGGATCTAGTTCCCTAACTGGGGGAAAATTCAGTGACAACACATAAAACAGGGTCAAGTGATAGAAACAGGACTAGTCTGGATAAGGTGGTCAGGAAGGCTTCTCTGAGGAGGTGATGTATGAGCTGAGATCTAAGTGAGGAGGAGATGCAGGAAGACCTGGGAGCAAGAGCGTTCCACGCAGACAGCGCCGAAAGTATACACGTCCTCGGTGCCAGCACCTCTGGCTGCAGCGTGTGTCCTGGGCGAGGAGCAGGTTCGGTCGCAGATGGGCAGAGTCAGGCAAAATGAATCTGGATTTTATTCTTGGGAACGGAAGCCGACAGACGTGTTCTAAGCAAGGAAGTGATTTAATCTGATTTGTTTTTATTTATTTTTGAATATCCTAAAAGACTTAATTATTTATTTTTACCCCTTCCCATTATGGTTTATTAAAAAAAAGTGAAAATTAGTCACTCAGTTGTGTCGGACTCTTTGTGACCCTGTGGACTGTAGCCCACCAGGCCCCTCTGTCGGTGGAATTTTTCAGGCAAGAAAAATTGGAGTGGATTATCATTTCCTATTCCAGGGGATCTTCCTGAGCCACGGATTGAAACTGTGTCTCCTGTGTCTCCTGCGTTGGCAGGCAGATTGTTTACCAGTGTGCCACCTGGGAAGCCCCATTCAGTTCATATATATGAACATATACAGTTTTATACATATACGTGTATATATGCATTCTTTTAAAATTTAATTAACTAATTATTTAGTCACACTGTCATAAAATAATTTTCTTTTTTTCTTTACTTTTGTATACATTCTTTTTTAAAAAATATTCTTTTCCATTATGGTTCATCGGGCTTCCCTGGTGATTCAGCTGGTAAAGAATCTGCCTGCAATGTGGGAGACCTGGGTTCCATCCAAGGGTTGGGAAGATGCCCTGGAGAAAGGAATGGCTGCCCACTCCAGTATTCTGGCCTGGAGAATTCCATGGACTGTATAGCCCATGGGCTCGCAAGGAGTTGGACACGACTGGGTTACTTTCACTTTATGGCTTGTCACAGGATCCTGAATACAGTTCCCTGTGCTATACAGTAGGACCTTGTTGTTTATCCATATATAATAGTTTGCATCTGTTAATTCCCAACTCTCAAGCCATCCCTCCCCTATTCGCCTGGCAACCACAAGTCTGCTCTCTCTGCCTGTGAGTCTGTTTCTGCTTTGTAGATAAGTTCAGCTACCTCTGGCTGCTGTACAGAAATTGGGTGTAGGCATGGTAAAGGTAGAATCAGGGAACTGAGCTAGGTGGTGATGCCATTGGCTTGAGGTGATGGCCCTGGTCCTGCACAGATGGGGAGGTAGATGGATATGGGAGGAAATGGTGAGTGTTAGACCTGTTCAGAAATTAATATCAGTTTGGGAATTCAGACACCTACTCACAGACTTCTGGACCCCTCTTACAAACCAGTATTAAAAACCAGTATTTCTAACAAGCCTCTTGGGGATGTGATGCAAAATCGTCCATTAAGGATCATAATGCCTACCTCTAAGATGAGCTGACTTCAAGGAATGTAAAACAATATTTTCTTGTTTTTGTTTTGGCTGCGCCAAGTGGCTTGTGGACTCTCAGGTCCCCGACGAGGGATCAAACTTGGGATCCTGGCAGTGGAAGCACAGAGTCCTAACTACTTGACTGCCAGGGAATTCCAACAACATAACATTTGCTTAATGCAAAGCACCAGACGCTCAGGATGTGCAGGCTCTAGGGTGCAGCAGGTGCAGTCAGGAGGAACATGGCCCTGCCGCCAACTGCTGTGTGAATTCCAGTTCTTTTCAGGGCCTCAGTTTCCTCCTCTTTAAAAAGGGACTTGCAGTGGACTGAATGTTTACGTCCACCCCAAATTCATATCTTGAAATCTTAACCCCAAGGTGATGGTAGTAGGAGGTGGGGCCTTTGGGAGGTGATTAGGTCATGAAGGTGGAGCCTTCCTGAATGGGATTGTGTGCCTTATAAAAGAGATCCCAGAGAGCTCCCTGGCCCCTTCCACCATGCAGGGGTCACAGGGACCCTCTATCTGAACCAGACACTGAATCTGCCACTATACTAAGACAGATCCACAACCCCAATATTGTGAAAGGCTTCATAAGCATAGTGCCGTGAGAACGGGAGGGGTTATGGTTATGTCCATCCTTCCTTGAAACTGGATAGTGTCAAGACTATAATACAGCATGCAACTATAACCCAGGACTAGAACTTGGTCTGGGAGCATTCCCAGGCCTGCAGCCGGACTGAGCTATACTGCTTCAAAGAACACCACCGCCCTCTTCTGGTCGAGAGCAGACTCAACAGTTGCACCCTTTCTCATACTTTTCTTGGCTCTAGCCCCTTCTCCTCAGTTCTCTGTCTTATGAGATGGTTGGATGGTATCACCGACTCAATGGACATGAGGTTGAATAAACTCCGGGAGTTAGTGATGGACAGGGAGGCTTGGCATGCTGAAGTCCATGGGATCGCAAAGAGTTGGACATGACTGAGCAACTGAACTGAACTGAACCGAGCCCCTTCTCCAGGCACGGAGGAGGGCAAGTGTCTGGCTGTCCACTTACTGAAGACCTGTGAGCAATTAGAATCTGTATAACTGACTACCTTACAGGGTTGGCTTTCTAGACCAATGTAGTTGTGAGCCACGCTTAGGTGAAAGAAATGCTATCCTTTTGAAGATTTACCAGGCTATTGGTCTGATGGGTCTTCAGGAGAAAACAGACTTTAATTTACTGGTCTCAGTGAGTGGTGCTGATGCAAGTTATTTCATTTCATCCTGTTTAGAATCACTGTGCTGGGCTGGGCTGTGCTAAGTCACTTTAGTCTTGCCTGACTCTTTGCGACTGGCTGACTCTTTGAGACTCCACAGACTGCAGCCCCAGACTCCTCCATCCATGGGATTCTCCAGGCAAGAATACTGAAGTGGGTTGCCATGCCCTCCTTCAGGGGATCTTTCCGACCCAGGGATTGAACTCGTATCTCTTATGTCTCCTGCATTGGCAGGCGGGTTCTTTACCCCTAGCTTTACCTGGGAAGCCTGCATGATGAATTATCACCTCCAATTCCCTGAGGTTGAAACTAAGTCTGTTGTGAATGCTATAAAGCATGCAGAGCAAGGGTGAGGGAGAGGGTAGGACCTGGGGAGAGGAACAAGCGAAATACTCCTGACACCTAGATGAAACCACACATCCTTCCATCTGTTCATCACTGAACCCTTAGGACAGCTCCTGCCTCATTTCGCTGTGTGAGTAAAATATACGCGAAAATCTTTGTATTGTGTCCATTTGTCCTCCCTGTCAAAAGACACCCGCTTGGCAAGATTTAAATTTGTTCTTAGACGGCTTCTTGCCTTTTTCCAAAAGAAATACCAGGGAAATCAGCTCGCTTAAGAAAGAATGGAAACAGCACCTGCAGCATTCACGAAGTGACAGTAATGTAGAATACAGGGGCTACTAGTAACAGTACGAAAAGAGGCTCTTTCCTCTGTCCAAATAGTGTTTTCTCCTCTTGATCCTCCTGGTCAATCACATACAAAAAAAAAAAAAAAGTGAGAGAGATTTCAGCAGCTTTGAATTGGAAGGAAACTCAGAGGCCCATTTCACAATTATTTCTAACCCTGGAAAACAGTAAGTGAGATGAGCACAAGAGTCTTGTTGAAAAGTCAAACGCTATGCAACCTGAGATTTTATTATTTGACAGGAGCCTCCCTGCCAATAGCAAAAATGGCAACTTGACTCCTTCCTTCCCTTCGTGTTAATCTAATGGTTGCCAATAGCCAACATG
Organism: Neotragus pygmaeus; assembly: GCA_006410875.1. Classification (NCBI taxonomy): domain Eukaryota; kingdom Metazoa; phylum Chordata; class Mammalia; order Artiodactyla; family Bovidae; genus Neotragus; species Neotragus pygmaeus. Next base: position 10,194 of record SJYV01018856.1, on the reverse strand, counting down.
GAGGCCAGACCGTGAGTTCCCATTGGCGGCTGTTCTGAGGCCCCGCCCCTAGGAGCGACGGCTGGGAATTGCGGAGACGGAAAGCGTGACTTCGAGTGGGGCTGCGCCTGCGCGAGTTATTGGCGCCAAGATGGCGTTGGAGATGAGGCTTCCCGTTGCTCGGAAGCCTCTTAGCGAGAGCCTGGGCCGCGAGAGTAAAAAGCACCTAGTGGTGCCAGGGGACACGATCACCACGGACACAGGCTTCATGCGGTACGTGGGGTTGTGGGGGACTCTGGGCAGCAAGGGCGGCTGCATTGCTCTTTCTCCACGTGAAACCTGGGCCTGTGTTCTGTAAGTGCCCGCGGTACCCGGGGCGCATCTGCTGAGCATCTCAGTTGCCTCGTTTCGAGGCTTCGGACTTCCTACTCCCTGCATCTTGTATGTCCCCGTCTGCAGCTGCCTCAGACCTCCTGAAACCTTCCTGTCCCGATCACTGGTAGCGGTGACTCGTGGGTCCTGTGTCTCAGGCCCGGATTCTGAGGCCTTCCTCGTTGAACCTGCAGCTGGGGCCTCTTCACAGGTTTCGGCGGAAGGGATGGTGGGCGTTTTTGACTTCGTCCACTTAGCCCTCAGCATTCCATCTCCTAGCCAGGGGCACGGTTTTGGAACGAGTCATTGTTTGGGCCTAAAGAAAGAAAGTGAAGTCGCTCAGTCGTGTCCGACTCCTTGCGACCCCATGGACTGTAGCCTACCAGGCTCCTCCGTCGATGGGATTTTCCAGGCAAGAATACTGGAGTGGGTTGCCAGTTTGGGTTTAGGGGGCATGCAAATATATTATGTTACATGTACCAGAATAGATAACTTTGAGTCTGAGTGCAGGCTCCAACTTAAGGACATCTGGGCTTCCGGTCCTGCTGCCATCACACTGTTAGCTGTATCACCTCTCCGAGGTCAGTTTCCTCGTCTGTAAAATAATGATGACTATTCCAGAGAGCGGTGAGGATTCCATGAAAGTGAAAGTGTGGAAGAGTTAGTCCCTCAGTCGTGTCCGACCCTTTGCCACCCTGTGGACTGGGGCCCGCTAGGTTCCTCTGTCCATAGAATTCTCCAGGTGAGAATACTGGAGTGGGTTGCATTCCCTCCTCCAGGGGCTCTTCACCACCCAGGGATCCAACCCAGGTCTCTTGCATTGCAGGCAGGTTCTTTACTGTCTGAGCCACCAGGGAAGGATTACATGAGGGGGAATGATCATGAAAAAAAGTAAGACTCACCATTCTATCACCATCACAGGGGTCAACACTACTGATAGCTCAGCCAGCCTCCGCCCTCCCCCCATATGCATATGAGAGAGGTACAGCATTTATTCCATTGCCCTTTAACCTCTTAGTTTGGCATTATTGGTTCCTAGGAAATCTTAAGATTCAGTCCTTTATTCATGCAGTCAATAAATATTATTTGTGGTTGGGATATAAGTTGAACAAAGAGGAAATTTCTGTCCTGGTGGACTTTATGTTCTGAGAGAGACAGATGAGAAATAAGCACAACAAACAAGTTATTTAGAATATTTGCTGGTAAATGCAGTAGAAAATAATTAAGAAGTGAGGCAGGGTAAGTGGAGCATAAGTTGGAAATACGCTGGGGATGGCAGCCGCAGGGCGGGTGACTATTACAAATGGGAGAGTTGAGGAAAGCCTGGTGGAAAAAGTGCCATTTGAGCCGACTTGAGTACAGTGCAGGAGATGGCCACGTAGGACTCTAAAGAAGGAGTGTTTAGGCAGAGGTGGCAACCAGCACAAAAGCCTGTCTTTGAGGCAGGAGGAATCAGGTTTGAGGAACACATTGTTCTGGCTGCGAGAGGTCACCTCAAATATTACCCTGGTATCCTTTGTATCTTCCTGTTGCAACAGGGGCCATGGAACCTATATGGGGGAAGAGAAGCTCATTGCATCTGTGGCTGGCTCCGTGGAGAGAGTAAACAAGTTGATCTGTGTAAAAGCTTTGAAAACCAGGTGAGAGCAAAAGGTGTGTATTTTGTGGCATCTGAGTTGCACACCCAGGTATTTTCGGCCGTGACACACCCCCTACCCCCAGCCCTGCCTGCCCTGTCACTCTGTAGGGCTGGGATTTCGGGAACATGACTGGAGGAAGGGTAGAGATGACTGCAGGTAAGGGCAGGCTTCAAAGGTTTCCCTACGATATCTGACCTCTTCAAACTTGGGTTCCCTCTTCTGCAAAATGAGACCTTCCATGACTTCCTGGGTAGGATTTTCCTTGGAATTCACTGAAATAGTGTGTATAAAGTACTTTACCCAGAGAGCCGCCTGCCTTGAGGGCTTAGTAAAGGTTAGCCCCGAACATAAGCCAGTGGGGTTGGAACAGAGTGAGCAGGTGAGTAGTAGGAGCAGATGCAGAGAGGTGAGGTAGGCAGTCTGCATGCCCTGCAGCCATGATAAACGTTTCTGACGTCCATTTCGTGCAGTCTAGGAAGGCCCTGGAGCAGGTGGAGCAGAAGAAGGACATGATCTGCCTTCTGTTTTAATGAAATCACTCTGGCTGCTGTTGGGGGCGGGGGTGGGGCAAGGTTGGGGAACAGATTCCTGCTCTGTTTTCATCATCTCGGTTGATGGTGGCTTGGACTAAGGTGATAGCCATAGAAGTGGGGAATAGTGATCAGTTCTGCGTGTATTTCGTGTTCTGCCTGTATTTACTGTGAAAAGCTGTAGGATTTTGTATGTGGGCTTTTCTACATGTAGTACTATGTCTGTGAGAAGAGATAGTTTTACTTCTTCCTTTGGGATGCTNTGGGGGGGGGGGGGGGGGGGGGGCAAGGTTGGGGAACAGATTCCTGCTCTGTTTTCATCATCTCGGTTGATGGTGGCTTGGACTAAGGTGATAGCCATAGAAGTGGGGAATAGTGATCAGTTCTGCGTGTATTTCGTGTTCTGCCTGTATTTACTGTGAAAAGCTGTAGGATTTTGTATGTGGGCTTTTCTACATGTAGTACTATGTCTGTGAGAAGAGATAGTTTTACTTCTTCCTTTGGGATGCTTTTTATTTTCTGCCTACATTGGTAAGGTAGAGGTACTAGAATCTGCTGCTGGACCTGTCCTGGAGCAGGAGAGAGAGGGGAGGTGGGAGATACACAGGGTTCCTCCAAAGACTCCAAGGACTGTGGCTTGAGCAACTGGAGGGGTGGAGTTACTATTTCCTGGGCTTGTGACAATTGGGAGAGGATCCATTTCCTATAGTGGAATTGAAGGGGCTGCTAGAAAGCTTTGTTTGAGGTTTGTAACTTATGCAGATTCCTATTAGTCACGAAAGTGAAGGTGCTGGGTAGCCAGCAATTGACTAGAGCTAGAGCCTGAATTCAGGGGAGTGGTGGACTCATCGGTGATATTTAAAGCCATCGAGCTGGGTAAGCTCACCAAGTGAGTGTGGGCTGGAAAGAGAAGAGGCCCAAGGACTTAGCCTTCAGTGTGGAGGCTCTAATTCATCATAAGGAGGAATTAGGAAAGGGGTCCAAGACATGCAGCGAGTGGATGGGGGAGACGTGAGTAGACAGGTTTGGGTGGTACCTGTCTCACTTTCCTTTCTCCTTCTCTGGCTGATAGGGAACTCGTCTGTGTTCCAGAGCCCAGCAGAAAATATCCCATGCGTATCCATTTTTCATGCAATTAACAAAATAAGGGGTTTCAGACTTAATGAACTCCTTGCAATAAATGGTGTAAGAATAGTTGATGGAGATTTCATATGCATAGGAATGTTGGAAGTTGTTAGTTCCTGAAACTAAGTTCAAACAACATGGTTATGTGAATTTACCAAATGTGGTGCCTGATCCAGTCCTGCATGCTGTTTAACTGAAATCTCAAATGATGCTCAGTCTTGTCATGGAGTCTTTTCACTGATGGAAGACCTTCTGCTTTTTCTTTCAGATATAATGGTGAAGTGGGAGACATTGTAGTGGGGAGAATCACAGAGGTAAAGTCTTATCAGATTGGTTTTTACAAAGTAAAAGTGAACTGGTGATGTAATGAATGAGATAGTCGTCCTATTACACACAATTACATGGAAGAAGGATTCATTGTGTTTGGCTCTTACGTGACCTTTGATGTAAACAGTTTGATGTAAATGGATGGTTTGTAAACAGTTTGATGTAAGTGGTTTGTCCCATCGGGGGTTATTGTTCATTTACAGTGTGAGCTCTGGCCTCTGAAGTATGTGTCCAGGTGTGGGGTTCCTTTGTTTTGTAGGTTCAACAGAAGAGGTGGAAGGTGGAGACTAACTCCAGGCTGGATTCAGTCTTGCTTCTCTCATCCATGAACCTTCCCGGAGGAGAGCTGGTAAGGATCCCCAGCTAGGACTGTGTATAGCTTGCTGGTGAGAGTGCTGGGATCCCTTGCTCCACTAGAGAACTTTGCTTTATACTGAGGTTGCCACTTGTACTGCTGTTTGTCTGCTGTGAATTTTGCTGTCTGGATGTAGGCTTTTCACTTGGCCCACGCCTCCCAACTCAGGCAGCAGTTGGTATGTGGTAAAATCTGGGATGTCTGTGGGGAAGTCCTAAAGGAGAGTTGAGAGAAGCTGTCTCAGATGCTTGGTGCTAATAATTTTCCTTTTCTGGGTGTATCAGTTTTGTTCAGTGAAGGTCTTGCTTGAAAAACTGTGTTTACAAATCAGCTTTATATGAATCGAATGACATTTGATTATTCCAGACAACCACAGTACTTAAGCTGCTTCCTTTGGTAAAATGCTGTGCTTCAGCCTTATCTTCAGGCCAGCATCTATTTACAGAGAGGCTCATGGTGCTTGGCTGTCTGGAGAACGCCAAGATCCAGGAGGCACGATTCAGTTCCTGAAAGAGCTTAGACTAGCAGGGACTGTGAGATAACTGGTCTAAATACCCGACAGTCCAAGAGTAAACAAGTGTGTGATTGTACAAAAGGTGTGATTAAATTCCCCGCGAGAAGCTCGTGGGAGAAATGAATGTTGAAGTTGATCCTATCCTTGAAGGATGGCTAGAATTTTAACAATGAGTTCAGGAATCTGAGATAAATGGAAACGTGTGTGCAAAGATACAGTTAAGCTGGAGGTAGCCAGTCCTAGTGGAGCGTGGTGGGCCACCACAGCAAGTAGGTAGGCTCGATTGGGGTTTGGCAGATCACATAAGGAGTCTGGATATCATTCAGAGAAGAGGAGCCACGGGAAGGTCTGTAAGACAGAAAGTAGTGGCCACGGCTTTGTCTTCTTTGAATGGCACGGGTTAACCTACCCTGGTGTGTACACACCGTGGCTGCCTTCAGAGGTCTTGGGAGAAAGTGAAAGAGAAGGAAGAGATGGAGCAAGATCTTGGTTTAGGGTAGGACTCCCTAACGTGGCCTTCTCCTTGTGTGTTTCAGAGGCGAAGATCTGCAGAAGATGAGCTGGCGATGAGAGGTTTCTTACAGGAAGGGGACCTTATCAGTGTATCCTTCACCTTGCATTCCAGCATCTTTATGTTTGCTGGGGAATGGGGCTTAGATTGTTGGTCTCTCACAGGAGAAACTTGTAATCCTGGCCTCGACCAAGAGCCAAGGCCTCTGCTGCAGCCTGTCTCTCTTTTCTTTTTACATTAAAAAAATAAACATTAAAAAAAATTTGAAGTATAGCTAGTTTTGGGGGCTTCCCAGGTGGTGCTAATGGTAAAGAACTTACCTGCTAATGTAGGAGACGTAAGAGACGGGGATTCAATTCAGTCCTTGGGTTGGGAAGATCCCCTGGAGAAGGCAATGGCTATGCACTCCAGTAATCTTTCCTGGAGAATCTCATGGACAGAGGAGCCTGGTGGGCTACAGTCCAGGGGGTTGCGAAGAGTCAGACGTGACTGCAGCGACTGAGCGCGCATGCTCACAATTAGTTTTATGTGTATAGTAGAGTGACTCAGTTATACACACACATGTATGAGAATATGTATATTCTTTTTCACATTATTTTCCTATATATGTTATTCCAAAATATTGAGTAGAGTTACTGTGCTAGACAGTAGGTTCTTGTTTATCTGTTTATGCATAGCAGTGTGTATATGTTACTCTGAGATTCCTCATTTATCCCTCCCCGCCCATCTCCTCAGCCCAGGCTACCCTCCAGCTCTTGTTCAGATCTGCTGCTGCTCAGTTGGGTTTTTGGGTCTTGTAACTTATGGTGGCTTATGCTTGAAGCCAGCTGAAAGTTTCCTGGTGATGTTAACTTTCATCCCAGGAGGAAGAAAAGGTGGTGTTCATGTCAGGATATTCATGACAGCCAAGGGGGAGAGGTTAGGGCACAGCAGTGTGACCTCCAAGTCCATCTACAGCTGCAGGCGGGACTGGTGGACACAGATGTGAGGATGGAGGGGGAATCGAGGACACAGGTGATGAGAAAGTGTTTGTTCCTTCATCACCGATCAGGCTGAGGTCCAGGCAGTGTTCTCTGATGGAGCCGTCTCTCTGCACACGAGGAGTCTCAAATATGGAAAAGTAAGTTGGTCTCTGGGTGTTCTCACTGGATGAGTGAGACTTCAAATCCATTTCCCGGTCTCCAGCTGTCTCTGGCATTCTGGCCTAAAGCACCTGGAAGTTAACCGCTAACAGGCTGGCATTGCACATGCTGACTCACACGGTTGTGGGCTGGAAGCATCGTAAAGCACGACAACACTCACCCTTTCTCTGTGGAGGAGATTGTTCTGGCAGAAGAGCCCCTGTGACCCTGGGCCCTGGCCCCTGGCCCCGCGGCTGTCTCACTCCCTCCCAAGGGGTGTGGTGGCTTTGCATGGCCTCAGTGCTGAGTTGCAGCCATCAGAGCTCATGGATTGATGAAACACGATGGCCCCTGACCCTTGGACAAACGTCCGGTCAAGAAAATGGATTATTATTGTTAGGAAGGATGGGTTTGTCACTTGAGCCTCTAAAGGAAATTTTGTTGCTTTTCTTGCTGTAAACTAACAGACATTATTGAGGCTTTTTTTTTTTTTTAAATGACAGCATGTTTTCCCAAACAAATGATGACTTATTAGTCTTGGCTTTGTCTGGGTGAACTTTCTCATTTTCTGAGTGGAAAAGAAACCTTGCTGGTCAGTGGAGTGGCTGCAGCCAGCCACGCCCACACCCTTGAATCAGGAGGGGAGACAGGCTCACTGCCTGTGCTGACCTTTGTGGGCCCGGGGCCTGTAGCAGATGCGCCTTCTGCGGGATGTGGGCCTTGAGCTCACCTGCCAGGACCAGGGATGTATTTGTGCCCAGCCCTAGGCCAGTCCCCTTCTCCAGTGGCGTATCTCGTGGGCAGGACAGGCGGTTGGGGTCAAGGTGGAACAGGGCAGTGCTCCTTGGCCCCCAGGGGGCCCAAGCCCACATCCTCATTGGCTCCACCTTCTCTCAGCTGTCACACCAGCCCTGGATCAGAACACGATGATGCTTGCAAAGGAGAATAAATGGTGGAGAAGAGAGAGAGTCACCTTCCGTTGGGGTGTGTAAGTGACACATGCCTCTGGAAGGTGTCTCTTTACCGTGCATGCACGTGCCATGGCGGTTATCACCAGCAAGGACCCCGATTCCAGCCTGCCTGGGACACAGTCTGTACTCTGCTTTATAGTCGCCTCACGTGATCCTAGTGACTTAATGTACGATATGTTTTTTCAGCTAGGTCAGGGCGTTTTGGTTCAGGTCTCCCCCTCCCTGGTGAAACGGCAGAAGACCCACTTCCATGACCTGCCGTGCGGTGCCTCCGTGATCCTGGGCAACAACGGCTTCATCTGGGTCTACCCGACCCCCGAGCACAAAGAAGACGATGCAGGGGGCTTCATCGCAAACCTGGAGGTGAGCACACGCCGCCTGCCATTGCCCTGTTGGGATGCAGAGGCACTGAGTGGGTACTGTGCTTCTGCGGCAGGTGGGGGCGCTCTCTGTTTCTCCCTGCTGCGTGCGCGGCTGTAGTTTGAGCTGGTTTGCATTTCCACTGAAGTCTGCTCAAAACATCGAGCCGCCCTCTTGTTCTGGAGAGATGAAATCAGCGACTTTCATCTCTGTTAGCCCAGATGGCAGTTGCAGGGTAACAGCCAAAAAGCCACTGGGGGAGGCATCCTTTTTCGTCTTCCCTGGACTCAGCAGTTCGCTCGGTTTGGAGCCCAGAGTGATGGCGCCCCAGTTGTAAGTGGGCCCTCTGATCTGCGGCGACCGTTCCCTCGTTCTGGTCTTGATCCAGTTTGCCTCCCCTGGTAGCCAGTCTCCCTTGCCGATCGAGAGGTGATCTCCCGGCTCCGGAACTGCATCGTCTCGCTGGCAACTCAGAGGATGATGCTCTATGATACCAGCATCCTGTACTGCTATGAAGCATCCCTTCCACATCAGGTACGCCACCCAGGGCTCCCCTTCTTGCTGTTGTGTGAGCAGGCGTGGTGTGTCATCTACCCTGCGTCCCCCCACGTCCCTTCACCATGCCCATCAATATGAACTCACCTGGTGGACTCCCTTGTTGGCTGGTAGAGCTTTCCCTGAGATGCTAATAATATTCTCAATGTCTGATGTCCATGTGAGGGTCTGTGGGCAGTTGGAGGTGCCAGGTGCGGCTGGTTTATGACAGCGACCCCCTGGACTTCATCTTGGCCATCCCAGTTTTAGCTGCCTTTCTAGTGAATGCTGGAGTAATAGCTTTGTTGTTCTTGTTAGCTATATCCCAGAGAACCTTGCTAATTTATTAAGCCACTTCTAGCAGATCCTTTCTTGCAATATGTAGCCTCTGATAAACGAAAGGAAAACAGAAGGCTCGTGTTAGCCAGGCTTGGTTTCTACATTTGGGTCAGCTTGATGGTGTGCTTACTGATTGAACAAATTACCTTTTGTCCTTTCTTTTTCAGATCAAAGACATCTTAAAGCCAGAAATAATGGAGGAAATTGTGATGGAAACACGCCAGAGGCTTTTGGAACAGGAAGGGTAAGAAGCAGCATCTGAAGGCCAGGACTGTGGACCCGAGCAGAGCAGTCCTTGGAAGTGGAGAATCTGATTGGCAGTCCCTGTGTGCAGCTCAGTGAAGAACCAGGAAACTCATCACTGGACCTACATCGGGCTGCCTCTACCTTGAAGACCTGCTTTCTCCTGTTTTAAGGCAAAGCGAGGGGGAAGGTGATTACTGCTGCTGACCCCTTGAGTTACCCACAGACTTCGGGTGCTACGAGTAGTGTCAGGCCCTTAAAAGCATTCCAAGTTCCAGCCTAATAGATACCTATCCTGGAATCATACGGGGAATCTTTTGTCTTGTAGCCACTGTCAACTCACCAGGCACAGTGCCCCATGAAATTGCCCCTATATGAAATGTAGCCTCCCTGATCCCCCCAGTTGTCTGTTTCGGCCTCCATTCCCACCGCCCCTGCATCGCGAGAATGACACTGAAGAGTGTAGCTTGGTAAAATGAATCCAAGAGTCAGTGGAAGGACACAGCGACCAGGCAGCCTTTTGCTTGGTTGGAATCTGATTTCCTGTTACGTGTTCCTCCTAGTGACAGATGTAAGTACATCCCTGCAAGGCTGCCTTAATCTGATCTGTAATAAGCTGAATAATTGAGGAGAGAGAGAATGAATGTTTTGGGTGCTCTGATAAACGTGAAAACAAAGTAAAAAAGTGGAGATGGAAAAAAAGGTTTTCCTCCTATAACTGAAGCAGCAAATGCATTTACTTTTGAATAATTAAGGGTTGACAGGTAAAAACAAAATACTGAAGTTCTGTCTCACTGAGAATGTCTAGAATTCCTATGCATTCTTTTTCAAATGACTTTCTAAATATGGTGCCCTGCCGGAGTCCAGCCCCGGTGGATCCAGGGTGATTTGAAGGTGGGGATGGAGTCGGCATCCTGGAAAAAACTTATTTAATTACAGATAAAGAGAGAGATTAGAAACGGATAGTGTAGTAGGAAAATTAGTGGAGAAAAAGAGGCTGAATAACTGGTTTACATGGGATACCAATCACCACCTACGTAGGCCACAGGCGTCTTTCTATTCTCCTGAAGGAGAGGAGGCACTGAGGCCTCCCCAGTGCGATCTCAGAAGCCCAGGCAGAATTAGCAGGCTTGGTGAGTACCCACGTTTCAGATGGGAATTCAGCCAGGAAAGCGGGGAGCAAGAAAGAAATGACATGGGGTAATCTTTCCAGAAACTGATCCCATTTCTTTATTTTTCAGGTTTTCTTATATACCTTTTGTTACATATAGGG
>SJYV01018855.1:0-11180 GCA_006410875.1 Neotragus pygmaeus | reverse complement strand
TTCTGTGTATTCTTGCCACTTCTTCTTAATATCTTCTGTTTCTGTTAGGTCCATACCATTTCTGTCCTTAACTGTGCCCATCTTTATATGAAATGTTCCTTTAGTATCTCCAGTTTTCTTGGAGAGATTTCTAGTCTTTCCCATTCTATTGTTTTCCTCTTTGCACTGATCACTGAGGAAGACTTGTACACAGAACCACCAATCCACTGAACCCAAAGGAAGCTATAGGAGTCTCCAGCTGAATCTCAGTCTGGGAAGTCAAGGTACTTGAGTTCTAATCTCTTTCTTCTTTCATCCTTCCTTTCACTGCTCTGTCAGTCCTGTTCAATTCAGTTCCATCATTCCTCATTCAACACCATCCAATAAAGCTCACCTCACCTGTCCACATGTCAGTTTCTGCCCAACTAAATCCAAATAAACAGAGGCAGTAACACACACCAGTCAAGGCCCTTTGCACTAGCATTCTGGATTCTACTTTGCAGTGATGTGTGTATGACAGTCACCACTCCAGGAATCGTGGGGGAGAACTCAGGTGCAATTTACCTAATTGATCTCCAAAGAGGATTACTCACTCTCCATTTATTCTTGATCACCTTTAAGGGAGGAAAAAAAAAACACAAACAGGCCTTCTAGGTACACACAGTTTTTACATTCTACATTTTCCGTTCATCATGACTATTTTCCTGACAGTTTGTAACACTATCAGAATATTAAGGCCGCAGGGTTCTATCTCAGTCTTCTCACTGATCTGATAATTATCTAACAAACTCGCTCCTCTACTGGAGCATCCCTCAGGCTGCCAAGCACATCCAAGTCTGTTCCATCCATAGAGCGTGATTCCACTTCCAGTTTGGCAAAACTTTGGGGTCTTTTTTTTTTTTAAATTAAATGAATGTCAGGATATAATCTGGAGAGATATTAACATGCACTAAATCCAAAGAGTCTTTGTACCAACTTTTCTAAACCATATTTTCTAAATGAAGTCATCGACTTCCTGTGCTCAGAAGGTGATTAATTGGTGGGGGAGATGATGTAGAAAGCACTTTGTTGCCTTAACTCAGCATTTTCAGTTATTCAGCAGAACTCACTAAGCCTTCTACGGAGAATGCTAACAAGCCTTCGAGCTCAGCAGTCAGTGGAGACCTGGCAGTTCCCTGAACCCGGGATGACTGAACAGGCAGCCCTCTCCACCCCAACTTTCCTCCAAACTGGTCAGCGAAAGGCGGGAGTCTCTGCACCCCAGCTCTCTCCCATTTGTTAGACAGACCCAGGGAGCAGCCTGGCTCCCAAATGGCGGCATAGCCTGCAGCTGGAACACAGAGGGGCTAGGGGGAAGCAGCAGAGATGTGTATAAGAGACAGAATCAGACATGCCAATAACCCACCCATGACTGTCTCTTCTCACAGAGAACCCAATAACCAGCCTCACTGCTCATAGACACCCTAATAATCCACACATCACTGTAGCTTCTGGGGCACCCCCAATAACTGTCACATCATGTCACAAGGCACCCCCATAACCCCTATGCACATGTCCCATGGGCACCCAAATGATTCTCCCCCCAGGAGGTACCAACTCTGCATCAGCTGTGGTCCCAGGGCCAGCAGGTCATCCTGTCATACAAGGACAAGGCACCCATNAGGATTTTCTCTAGACAGGAAACACAGAAAAAGTTTATAAACTCTAACCCAAAACAACAAAGTAAATGGCAACAAGATCATATTTATCAATAATTACCTTAAATGTAAATAGGTTGAATGCCCCAACCAAAAGACAAAGACTGGCTGAATGGATACGAAGAGACCCACCTATACGCTGTCTACAAGAGACCCACCTCAAACCAAGGGACACATACAGACTGAAAGGGAAGGGCTGGACAAAGATATTTCACACAAATGGAGACCAAAAGAAAGCAGGAGTGGCAATACTCACATCAGATAAAATAGACTTTGAAATAAAGGCCGTGAAAGGGGACAAAAAAGGACACTACATAATAATCAAAGGATCAATCCAAGAAGAAGATATAACAATTATATATGCACCCAACATAGGAGCACCACAATATGTAAAGCAAATGCTAACAGTATGAAAGGGGAAATTAACAGTAACACAATAATAGTGGGAGACTTTAATACCCCACTCACACCTATGGATAAATCAAGTAAACAGAAAATTAGCAAGGAAACACAAACTTAAATGATACAATGGTCCAGTTAGACCTAATTGATATCTACAGGACATTTCACCCCAAAACAATGAATTTCACCTTTTTCTCAAGTGCACATGGAACCTTCTCCAGGATAGATCACAACCTGGGCTATAAATCTAGCCTTGGTAAATTAAAAAAAAGAAAGAAAGAAATCATCTCAAGCATCTTTTCTGACCACAATGTGGTAAGATTAGATGTCAACTACAGGAAAAAATCTATTAAAAATNAACCTGGGCTATAAATCTAGCCTTGGTAAATTAAAAAAAAGAAAGAAAGAAATCATCTCAAGCATCTTTTCTGACCACAATGTGGTAAGATTAGATGTCAACTACAGGAAAAAATCTATTAAAAATACAAACATATGGAGGCTAAATAACACACTTCTGAATAACCAACACATCACAGAAGAAATGAAAAAAGAAATCAAAATATTCATAGAAATGAGTGAAAATACAACAACCCAAAACCTATGGGATTCAGTAAAAGCAGTGCTAAAGGGAAGGTTCATAGCAATACAAGCCTACCTCAAGAAATAGGAGAAAAATCAAATAACCTAATCTACACCTTAAGCAATGAGAAAAAGAAGAAATTAAGAACCCCAGGGTTAGTAGAAGGAAAGAAATCATAAAAATTATGACAGAAATAAATGCAAAAGAAACAAAGGAGACCATAGCAAAAATCAACAAAGCTAAAAGCTGGTTCTTTGGGAAGATAAATAAAATATACAAACCATTNACCCAGGGATCAAACCCAGGTCTCCTGCATTGCAGGCAGATTCTTTACTGTCTGAGCCACCAGGGAAGCCAGGAAATCCAGTAGAAGGATGTTAGGCCTCTTGCCTAAGGTCACACAACTTATAAATGACAGAGCCTGTCTGACCCCCAGTTGCTTTATCTGTAAAATATGGGGGAAGGGGCCCTGCCATCCTTCAGTTAAGACTCCCGGGAGTTCCCAGGCAGATGGCCGGAAATGACCTGGCCAATCACCCAGTGCTGGTGGGACTAAGCAGGCCAACGGGATTTAGGGCAACTTGGGGGATGGGGGCCCCTCCCCCAGCTCACTATTCCAGTGTTGTGCTCCTGCCCCATGGGGATGGGACAGTATTGGGTAGCTGCTGCCCCAGGATTTGCAGCCTTCAAGGAGACAGCAGGAGCCCCTGGGGGCTACAGAGGCCACTGGAGACTTCAGGGGCCCACCCTGACCCTGCCCCCGTCCCTGCAGTGAGTTATTAACATACTCACTGAATGGAAGTCCTTCCCACCAGCTCCTGCTGCTCCCAGCCCAGCCCAGGCTGCCGGCACACAGGGGCCCTCAGTGCTGGGGACACAGGGGCTAGAGGACAGGGAGCCTCCAGGTTGATGGGGGACACACAGCCCTGCCCCAAGGGCGCTGCTTTGGGAAGGGGTAGAACTAAGTGGAGGAGAGAGGTGCAGAGGTGCTCGGAGTGGGGGTGGACATCTGTCTCGGGCCCCACACCTCAGGGAGCCTCCCTCTCCTCTGCTGGACTCCTTCTCCAAGGGGTGGATTATCACTGTCCCATCTCGGGTGGGGTCTTGCCTATATGGACCAGCCTATAAAGCATCTTTGTCAGTTTGAAAAGAGACAGAAACAGGCTCGCACTAGGCACTGGGTTTGATGAGCAGAGGTGGGGCTGGGTTTCAGCATCTTAGTGCAAGACCTAGACTGCTCTAGAGTACATAGAAGCCCTGTCCTAGCGGAGGGGGGTGGCGTGTTTGGGGCCTGCTGGGCCCAGCTGTCACCTCCTTTTTATCCGGCCATCCCTGCCTGGATGAGAACCCACCAGGATTCCCCACACACATGGCTCCTGCCCAGCCCGAGGTCACCCGTGTGGCAGGCAGGGCATGGACTAGCCTCTTCTCCCAGGTGAGGACACTAAGGGCCAGAGGGAGGAGGAAACTGCGAAGGTCAGGTTCCTGGGCTGGGTTCCAGGGACGCCAACAGCTAGCCCTCGTTCCAGCCTCAGTGCCACTTTCCAGGTCCTCGGGACATTCTGCTCCATGTGCCTGTCACCTCAGCACTTGTCTTGTTCAGCTTAACAGATGTTGGCAGGGGGCCTGCCAGGAGCTAAACAATGCACCAAGTGCTGGGGAAAAGCAGGCCAGCCCTTCCCTCCTCTCAGAACCAAAGAGCCAGTAAGTGATGAATGAATGAATGAATGAGCACTGATCACTGACTCTGTTCCAGAAACTATGCCAGGCAATCTGCTTATTTAGTCATGACAACTCCATGACATAGATTCTATCACACTCATTTTGGGCTTCCCTGGGAGCTCAGCTGGTAAAGTATCCACCTGCAATGCAGGAGACCCCGGTTCAATTCCTGGGTCGGGAAGATCCCCTGGAAAAGGGAACGGCTACCCACTCCAGTATTCTTGGGCTTCCCTGNATTGGTGTGTTTCTTTCTGGCTTACTTCACTCTGTATAATAGGCTCCAGTTTTATCCATCTCATTAGAACTGATTGAAATTTATTCTTTTTAATGGCTGAGTAATACTCCATTGTATATATATATAAATTACTAAATTAAAAATAAAGTTTTAAAAGAAATAAACTAAAAAATGTTTAAAAAGTTGAAACAAGTCAAATGTCCATCAACTGGTGATTGAATGAATGAAACATGCAATGCAAAATTATTTGGCCATCAAATCAATGGAGTTCTTCTACAAGCTATAACATGCTAGAGCTGTGAAATGATTATGTTAATTACAAGAAGCCTGGAAGAAAAGGCTGTGCATTGCATTATACTGTTCATGTGAATGTGTGTGTCCCAGATTAGGTAATTCTTTAGACTGAAAATAGAGGAGTGAATGCAAGGACCCAGAGGTAGGGGCAAATGGAAAATGTCTGCCAACTGGAGAGTGTTTCCCATTGGAGTGATGAAAATATTCTAGAATGAGGCTGTGATTATGGTTATTCAACCTATGAATAAGTTACAAATCAATTAATTATACAGCTTAATTAGTAAATCCATGGTACAAGAACAACATGTCAATAAATAAAATGCTTTTCATTTTTTTTAAGAAAAACTACTGAAATTAACTTCTAAGTCCAGGAATATTATACTTCAAAAACAAAGGAGATATTNAATCAATTAATTATACAGCTTAATTAGTAAATCCATGGTACAAGAACAACATGTCAATAAATAAAATGCTTTTCATTTTTTTTAAGAAAAACTACTGAAATTAACTTCTAAGTCCAGGAATATTATACTTCAAAAACAAAGGAGATATTCTCATATCAACAAAAAATTGAGGAATTCATTCTCAGCAGATACCTTGTCTGTAAGAAATGTTAAAAGAAGCTATTTACACAGAATAAGATGATATTAAGAGAAACTATGAGTTAAGAAAGAATTATGTTGAAGTTTGACAGAAAACAACAAAATTCTAGAAAGCAATCATCCTTCAATGAAATGTTAATTGAAAAAATACCACTTGTAAAAAAATGAAACTAGATCACTTTCTAACACCACACACAAAAATAAACTCAAAATGGATTAAAGACCTAAATGTAAGACCAGAAACTNCTCAGCCTAAACAAAGCAAAACAAACAAACAAACAAAAAATCTAGATTGTAGAGCTGAATTATGAAAGGTTTTAGGCAATAAAATGTCTCCCAACAGTAGTGTAAACACTGTGATCTACACAGGACAGAGGAGTGATTTTTAATATCCACTTAATAGAAAAACATTCTGCTTACATTCATAAATTAAAAGAAATGAAACTGTTCTGAAAGCAAGCATAGTATAAAATCTACTGATCATTTTATATCTAATTAAGACTGTAAAACTGTAAGAGAATTTTTAAGAAAAAAATCTGAAAGTTTAGGCAGCCCCCAATGAAAAGAGTTGGACACGAATGACCGACTGAACTAAACTGAAGAAGTCCCAATGAACGTAATTGTATTTTCTTTTTTTCCATAGCCTCAAAATAATTGACAATTAAGAGAGTATTTCACTTTAAAACATATTTTTTTAAATTTCAGCAGGATATTTCATATTCAAATATAATATTTTTTCATGCTAAAAAAGTTTCTACCTTGTAATGAATATTTTGTTTCACTGATTTAGACATAAATAAAATCACATTGTGTGTCGTTGCCTTGACAATCTTTGTAGCATCTCTATGCATTTAGAATCAACTGTTTGAATGTGTGGACTGTGAAGTTTTCAAGTCAGATACTGTTGAAGCCTAGTTTGAAGGATTTTGAGAATGACTTTGCTAGCATGTGAAATGAGTGCAGTTGTGTGGTAGTTTGAACATTGTCTGGAATTGCCCTTCTTTGGCATTGAAATGAAAACTGACCTTTTCCGGTCCTGTGGCCACTGCCAAGTTTTCCAAAGTGGCTGGCATATTAAGTGCAGCACTTTAAGAATACCACCATTTAGGATTTGAAAGAGCTCAGCTGGAATTTAATCACCTCCACTAGCTTTNCCTTCTTTGGCATTGAAATGAAAACTGACATTTTCCGGTCCTGTGGCCACTGCCAAGTTTCCCAAAGTGGCTGACATACTGAGTGCAGCACTTTAAGAATACCACCATTTAGGATTTGAAAGAGCTCAGCTGGAATTTAATCCCCTTCACTAGCTTTTCTGGTACTGCTGCTTCCTAAGGCCCATGTATCTGCACTCCAGTCTGGTACTGCTGCTTCCTAAGGCCCATGTATCTGCACTCCAGGATATCTGGCTCTAGGTGAGTGATCACAATGTCGTAGTTATCCAGGGTATTACGATTTTTTTAACAGTTCTTCTGTGTATTCCTGCTACCTCTTCTTAATCTCTTCTGCTTTAGTTAGGCCCATAACGACGTTTCTGTCTTTATTGTGCCTGTCTTTGCCTGAAATGTTCCCTTGGCATTCCTCATTTTCTTTCTTTCTTTCTTTCTTTCTTTTTTTTTTTTTTTTACTTTATTTTACTTTACAATACTCCATTGGCTTTGCCATACCTCGACATGAATCCACTTGATGAGATCTCCAGTCTTTCTCATTGTATTGTTTTCCTCTGTTTCTTTGCTTATTTCAAATCACTTGTGAGTATACACTGNTTTTTTTTTACTTTATTTTACTTTACAATACTCCATTGGCTTTGCCATACCTCGACATGAATCCACTTGATGAGATCTCCAGTCTTTCTCATTGTATTGTTTTCCTCTGTTTCTTTGCTTATTTCAAATCCCTTTTGAGTATACACTGGAAGTGACAAATAGATTCAAGGATTAGATCTGGCACACAGAGTACCAGAAGACCTATGGATGGAGGTTCCTAACATTGTACAGGTGATGGTGATCAAAACCATCCACAAGACAAATAAGTGCAAAAAGGCAAAGTGGATGTCTGAGGAGGCCATTCAAATACATGAGAAGAGAAGAGAAAGGCAAAGGAGACACAGAAGTATATAGCCACCTGAATGCAGAGTCCCAAAGCCTAGCAAGGAGAGATAAGAAGGCGTTCTTCAGTGAGCCACCAAGGAAGCCCTTTACCTAATAAATGGGATTTCTCAGTGGGATCGCTATGTGCCCAGTCCCCTCCTATGGACACTATGTCATAGTGCCTCCTCCACTCTCCAGCTGGGGGTCACCGTCTGCTAGCCTCAGTACCCAGGGGGATGGGGCACCCAAGACTCTCCCATGGGGAAGCCACAGACCCGAGAACCAGGTGTGTTTCCCTGAGGATGTGATTGTACAAATCATGCATTCACCATTGGTCATCACTCCACACACTGCTTTTGATTGAGACATACACAGAGGACCGAGGGGACCATGGACCGTGCCACCTGGCCTCACCTCTGCAGTCACCACATTCAGTGGATGTGCAGACGGATAATGAGCCCTGCAAGACAGAGCTGAGAATAGTCCCCGCAATGCCCAGCTCCTCAATATGCCCACTGGCAGCCCTGGGGTGGCTTCTGGTTCAGGCCGGTAAAGGCCCAGGATGTGACTGAGACACATCCTCCACGATTCCCAGCTCCACCCAGGCACCGTCCCTCAGCCCTGAAGCAGCTTCTGGTTCAGCCCAGTGATGTCACAAGATGCAAACGAGGAGAGGCCTCCGCAATGCCCAGCTCCTCAGGGCGCCATCTCTCAGCCCCTAGACGGCTTCTGGTTCAGGCTGGTAACGTCACAGGACATGACTTAGACGCAGCCTCCGCGATGCCCAGCTCCACACATCTACCATTTGTCAGCCCCGAAGCAGCTTCTGGTTCAACCTGATGACATCGCCAACAAACCCTTCAGCCCAGATGAAGTCGCCTGTGATGGTGTTGGTATGGCTGGTGGACGACCCTGGGCACTGGCCCTGCACCCATGTGTAAAGGTGGTGGAGCCTTCGCTGGGTCAGTTGCTCCAGGGACCAGACTGGGTGTATGCAGACAAACTCCAGGTTCTCTGTGAGGTTGATGCCGGCCACCAACAGCCTTTGTGGGAAAAGAGAGGGTCTGCTGTCCATGGTGCCAGCTGTTGGGTCAGCCGTCCACGTGTGCGGTCATTAACCCATGGAGTCATGTGGCCAACCAAACCGTGTGGTCACTGACTCATATGGTCACCCACCCACGGGGTCACTACCCCATGCAGTGATCCCTACACTGGCCACCAACCCCCGTGGGCACCCACCCATGGGGTCACTAAACTGTGAGATCATGGGCTCACCTGTCCACATGATTACCCACTCACACGGTCACCCGCTCACAGTGACCCACTCACTGGGTCAGCAACTCGGATGGTAACCCACCCTGCAGTCAGCAAATCAAACTGGTCACCCACCCATGCAGACTCCACCCCACAAGATCTCCAACCCATAATCTCCTGCCCATGTGCCCAGTAACCCATGGTGTCACCCAACCACACACTCACACACCCATGTTAACCCTAAGCCATGGGTCACCCGCCCATGCAGTCCACAAGCTGTGCCATCACCCACCCAGACTCTGGCCTTGGCAGAGGTCAGAGGTGAGATGTCCGGCAGAGACCAAAGTTCAGACAGCAGAGACTCACAGGGGTGTTGACTCATGAATTTCTCCTGATATAGAAGGGAGGCGGGCTGCACAGTGACCCCAAAGATGTCCCCAGATGTGTATAAGAGACAGCCCATGGGGAAGCCACAGACCCGAGAACCAGGTGTGTTTCCTGAGGATGTGATTGTAGCAATCATGCACTCACTGTTAATCATCACCTCACACCCTGCATTGGCCCGAGAGACACACGGAGGACCAAGGAGACCATGGACACTGCCACCGAGCCTCACCTCGGCAGTCACCCACATTCGGTGGATGCATGGATGGATGACGTGCCCCACAAAATAGGGCTGAGAATAGCCTCTGTGATGCCCAGCTCCTCAACGTGATGACCTGCAGCCCCGAGGCGGCTTCCAGTTCAAGCTGGTAATGCCACAGGATGTGACTGAGATGCAGCCTCCGTGATGCCCAGCTCCACCCAGGTGCAGTCCCTCAGCCCTGAAGCAGCTTCCGGTTCAGCCCAGTGACGTCACAGGATGTGAACAAGGAGCGGCCTCTGCAATGCCCAGCTCCTCAGAGTGTAGTTCCTCAGCCCCAAGGCAGCTTCCGATGCAGGCCACTAACATCACAGGACGTGACTGAGACACAGCCTCTGCGATGCCCAGCTCCACACATACGCCATTCATCAGCCTCAAAGCAGCTTCTAGTTCAATCTGATGACATCACCAACAAACACTTAGGCTCAGATGAAGTCGCCTGCAATGGTGTTGGTATGGCCGGTGGACGACCCCAGGCACTGGCCCTGCACCGATGCACAGAGGTAGGGGAGCCTCCACTGAGTCAGCTTCTCCAGGGACCAGGCCGGGTGGACACGGACAAACTCCAGGTTCTCTGTGAGGTTGATGCCGGCCACCAACAGCCTGCCTGGGAAAAGAGAGGGGCTGCTGTGCATGGTGCCGGCTGTGGGGTCAGCTGCTCACGTGTTCGTTCACTAACCCACGGAGTCATGTGGCCAACCAAACCGTGTGGTCACTGACTCCCATGGTCACCCACCCACGGGGTCACTACCCCATGCAATGATCCCTCCACGGGCCACCAACCCCTGTGGGCACCCACCCATGGGGTCACTAACCTACCTGCGAGGTCATCCACTCACCTATCCACATGATTACCCACGCACACCATTACCTGCCCAGGCGTTCACCCACTCACCTGGTCAGCAACTCAGATGGTAACCCACCCTGCAGTCAGCAACTCAAACCAGTCACCCACGCATATGGTTACCCACCCACGCAGTCTCCAACCCACACGGTCTCCCANGTCTGGTATTCCCATCTCTCTCAGAATTTTCCACAGTTTATTGTGATCCACACAGTCAAAGGCTTTGTCAGGAAGCTACTTATTAGATTATTTTTCTGCATTCTGTCTTTGTAATGGACTAATGTTTGGGTAATCTTTTCTTCTCTGTGATTAGATTTAGTGATTAGATTATTTTATGTATCTCATCAGTTATCTTTTGATTTCCACCTAAGATTGAATGGAAAGTATAGCTCTACTAGAGCACTGGCCTCCTGGCACTGCTTCCTGGAGTAATTAAGAGTTGTTGTGTATCAGTTTCTTCATGTGTAAAATAGAATTCAAGAGGAGATGAGAAAGGATCATACATTTAAAGCATCAGTTGACTTAATCAGGGGATTGATTGATGCTTTTAAACTTGGTGCAGTCATCCCTCAGTATTCACAGGGTATTGGTTCCAGGACCCCACACTAGATACCAAAATCCACAGCTGTTCAAGTCCCTTATGTAAAATGACACAGTGCAGATCATTCCTTGGTATCTTGACATAGAAGGTTGACTTAGTTGAGGATGATGTGTCCCATTTATTTAAATTATTAGTTTTCCCCAGAGCACCTATATATACTGAACTCTTGGACTTCCCTGGTGGCTCAGAGGTTAAAGTGTCTGCCTGGAATGCAGGAGACCTGGGTTCGATCCCCGGGTC
>SJYV01018853.1:0-31416 GCA_006410875.1 Neotragus pygmaeus | reverse complement strand
ACACAGAGTCAAACGTGACTGAAGTGACTTAGCAACAGCAGCAGCAATGACATAAAAACAAAACTTAAAAAATTTTAGCAATATAAAAGAGTCAGACTGTTTGTTAAATCAAATGTGGATGCAGAAATTAATATTTATTTCTGGGAAAGTCATCTATTCTGATTGTCTGTTGTCTTTATTTATTCTCTACCCATCTCATTTGTAGTTTAATTACTGAGTGATACAGATTTACCAGAACGTCATTTTTGGGGAGAACAGAATTAAAAAAAAAATTGTATCTCAGCAATTGGAGTAAATATTTATATGCAACAGATGATTAGAGATCCTACCTCCATTCTTTGTTCTGAAAAATGGAAATATGTAAAATGGAAGAATTCTGTTATCCATTTTTGCATTTTCTGTTTACTAACATACATTTTTATTTGGACTTTCTTTTATTATTTCTTGACAGTTTTAGTTTTTTTTTTTTTTCCCGGCTGCCTCTAGGGGGCAACTTAACCTAAATTATCTCTTGGTTAAATCAGACTGCTATAACTGGAAAATTATGTCAAATCTCATTCCACAGTTAAGATGATTGTTGTCTAGTGCAAACTTGGTAGAATTTGTTTCTGTTCATGGAACCAGCTTAAATGAAGTTATTATCTATAATTTCAGGCATTCAAAATCTGTGGGGGCAAAATCTGTGATGCTTGGGTGGAGGCAGAGAAAATGAAGAGGGCACAGGTCAGTGTCATATAACTTCATTGTGAAGTTCACATCTGTTCTCAGACCAAAACTGGACACTTCGGAAGATGTGGAAGCAAAATTCAAAGCTGCACCACCTCACATATCTACCCCTATTTTTCTTGCTTAGTATGTAAGGACTCCAGTTTACTTGATCTTAAACAAGAAACCTGATTAACACATTCAACTTGACACTCTCAGTAAACGTGAGTTTCCATTTCCAAATTCGATCCACTTTTCCTTCATGGACCTGTTTTGTTTCTTACCTAAATTATTATCTCAGGTCTTTGTACTGTGAAATTCTTCTTAACATGTCAAAGTAATCTTCCCTCTTCTTTGCTTTTAATTAGCAAACTACAAGGAAACTATTCCTGTTCATCAGTATTATGTGTATATATGTCTTGTATAGATGTAAGGGGGGTTGTGATATATTCTGATATAATTTATTGGTTGATACCATGAAGTGAGAGACATCCTTGTGGATAAGATCATCTCACTATTGTCATAAAGGTAAGTAGTGTGTTCTCAATGGAAGTCAGCAAACCTGTAGCAGAAAAAAAGGGGATTTTTCAATATATAAAAAAGTAGATACCTAGGCATGAACATTAAAAAATGTTTTATTTAAAAAATTATTTTTTTGTCTACACTGTGTATCTTGCAGAATCTTAGTTTGCTGGCCAGGGATTGAACCTGGCCCCCCGCTGTGGAAGCTCAGAGTCCTAATCACTAGACCAACAGGGAATTACTGAATTTTTTTTTTTTAAGCAGGAAGTGAGAAGGATCACTAATTTGGTACCCACTACAAGACCCAGAATGAACTGGGTTCTGCAAGCTAGGGGAGGGATTCAGCTCTTGCAGATTAAGTTTTCCAGTTTCTTGTCATTATTGAAATCTTACCCTAGATTTTTCACAGATGAACTACAGAGTCAAGCTTAGGTCAGCATTTTCTGGAAAAAGTAATATTTCCATGAGACCAGCTTTCAGCCCTGAAAAGGATGGTAAATTTGGTGGGGAAAGAGATGCTATTTGTCTTTCCTACATCTCCCCTGTCACATAGTTAGAAGACTCATAGTTAACAGCTCCACCCCTCAATCATGAGCTCAGAAGAGGCCAGGACACATATCAAGGACTAGTACCATGGTCAAGTAAGGCATCCAAACATGAAACCTTGAAACCTAGATTTCTTTTTTCCTATACTGTCTACATTCAGCTGGATTCCTGAATATTTTCTGTCCATTCTCACTGCCATCTTTTCAGTTCAGATCTTTTCTATGTATTATCTAGGCTTTGAGGTTAAACTTTAACAGATCCCAAATCATGAAGGTTTTAAGCCTCTATCACACTAATATGGAAACTACAAATTTTAAGCCTCTATCACACTAATATGGAAACTATGACTTAAACTTCCCACTTAAGAGTGACTTAGGTTTTTTCTGGTCAAATTTTTATTTTTTCTTTTAAAACAATCTCTTTTAGGAAATTCTCTAGTAGTCCAGTGATTAGGACTTGATGCTTTCACTGCCGGGGCCTGGGTTCAATCCCTGGTTGGGGAATTAAGATCTTGCAAGCCAAAAACCCAATCTCTTTTAGATAAAGTATCAGACTTCCAGAATTATTTCCTTTCCTTCTTCTTCAGTGATAATTTGGTGACTGTGTATATGATGGCATTCTCATGACCTTGGAAAGGCAGGTGTGATGGTTAATATTATATATCAACTTGATGGATCTAAGGGTTGACCAGATAGCTGGTAAAACATTACTTCTGGGTGTATCTGTGAGGGTGTTTCTGGAAGAGATTAGCATTAGATTCAGTGAAGAGTAAAGAGATCAACACTCACCAATGTGGGTGTCATCCATTCCCTGGGGCCCAAATGGAACTAAAAGGTGAAGAAAGGGGGTGGATTCCTTCTCTTCTTTTTGAGCTAGGTTATCCATCATCTCCCACACTTGGACTTTGGAGCTCCTGGTTCTTGGGCTTTAGTCTCCAGGATTTACATCAGCAGCTACGTGGTCCACAGGCCTTTGGACTTGTACTGAATTATGCCATTAGCTTTCTTGTTTCTCTAGCTTGCAGATTACAGACTGTGTGAGCCAATTCTTATAATGTCTCCTTTTATATTTATATCTGTATCTATATGTATATCTATATATCTCCTATTGGTTTTGTTTCTCTGGGGCTGGATCTCAGGGTATGTAAGTCTGAGATTCTGATATATATTGCCAAAATGTTTGC
Source organism: Neotragus pygmaeus (assembly GCA_006410875.1). Classification (NCBI taxonomy): domain Eukaryota; kingdom Metazoa; phylum Chordata; class Mammalia; order Artiodactyla; family Bovidae; genus Neotragus; species Neotragus pygmaeus. The sequence goes on along the minus strand of SJYV01018853.1, from coordinate 28,460 downwards.
TCCAGAGGTTGTACTATTTGCAACTGACCAACCACAGTTTGGTTGTTTGTTTCCTCTGTGATAGGATGGTAACACAGTGTTACCACACTTTTGGATCATTACCTATATGATAAGTGAAAAATGGTGTCTCACTGTACTTTTAAATTCAAATGTCAATAATGTATAACGCTGAACCTCAATCCAGGTCTTTGAAAGCCATTTGTTTATTTTATTGTAAATGATGTCCTTCCCCATTTTTCTTTTTCCTCTCCCCTATTTTTCTTTGAAGCTGTTGATTTTCCCTTATTGATTTGTAGAGACATAAGTTAATGCAGGTGGTAAAGAATCTGCTTGTCAATGAAGGAGATCTAAGAGATGCAGTTTTGAGCCCTGAGTTGGGAAGATCCCCTGGAGGGGGAAATGGTATCCCACTCCAGTATTCTTGCTGGGAGAATTCCATGGACAGAGGAGCCTGGCGGGATAGTCCATGGGGTCACAAAAGAGTCAGACACAACTGAGTGTCTGAACACACACACACATGCTAATGAAGACAACTTTTGTCTGTAATATATATGTTGCAAATATTTTTCTCAGTTATTTGACCTTTGACTTTATGTTTTTTTCCTAGGTAGAACACTTTTTATGACATGTAGTCATGTTTATCATCTTTTTCTTTCTTTTTACAGTTTCTGTATTTTGTGGCATACTTGGAAGTCTTTCTCAATCTCAAGATTAGTTTAAAAAACTCTTCATATTTTCTTTTAATGTCTCTATAATATTATTTTTTGGAACAGAGAAAGGCTTATTGTGGAGGCATTCAAGGAGACAGTGGCTCATGCTGCTGCTGCTGCTGCTAAGTCGCTTCAGTCGTGTCTGACTCTGTGCAACGCCATAGACGGCAGCCCGCCAGGCTCCCCGGTCCCTGGGATTCTCCAGGCAAGAACACTGGAGTGGGTTGCCATTTCCNCTCATGCTGCTGCTGCTGCTGCTAAGTCGCTTCAGTCGTGTCTGACTCTGTGCAACGCCATAGACGGCAGCCCGCCAGGCTCCCCGGTCCCTGGGATTCTCCAGGCAAGAACACTGGAGTGGGTTGCCATTTCCTTCTCCAGTGCAGGAAAGTGAAAAGTGAAAGTGAAGTCGCTCAGTCGTGTCCGACTCTTCGCGACCCCATGGACTGCAGCCTACCAGGAGGGATTTGCCAGGCAAGAGTCCTGGAGTGGGGTGCCATTGCTTTTCTCCAACAGTGGCTCATACTCCCCCCCGCAAAACCCCCAACTCTCCAAAAGTTTTCAGCAAAGCATTTTTTGACTGTTTTTTTAAAAAACTTTTTACTTTTTATTGGAGTATAGACAATTAACAGCTGTTGTAGTTTCAAGTAGACAGCAAAGGGACTCGGCCATACATATATATGTATCCTTTCTCCTCTAAACTCCGCTCCCATCCAGGCTGCCATATAACATTGAGCAGAGTTCCCTGTGCTATACAGTAATCTCGATGGTTATCAGTTTTAAATACCACAGTGTGTTCATGTCAGTCCGAGACTCCCTAAGTATCCCTCTCCCCTATCTTTCCACCCTTCCTTTCCCCCTGTAGTATTCAATCATTTCCTTCAGATATATCCCAGAAACAGAATTGCTGAATCATGCATTAGTTCTACTTTTAATTTTTGGAAAAACCTCCATATTGTTTTTCATAGTTGGCTGTGCCAATTTACATTCCTACCAAGATTACGCAAGGGTAATACTTGCTATTTGTGTGTGTGTGTGTTCTTTTTTCATAATAGTTGTTTTCTCATTTTGCTGATGCTCTCCTTTGCTGTGTAGATGCTTTTTAGTTTGATGTGGTCACATTTGTTATTTTTTGATTTGGGGATCAAATCCAAGAAAACATCACCAAAACCAATGTCAAGGAATTTACGTCTATGCTTTCTTCCAGAAGTTTTATGGTTTCAGGTCTTATGATCAATTTGTAATCAATTTAGAGTTGATTTTTGTGTATTGTATAATATAGGGGTCAAGTTTCACACTTTTGTATTAGCTATGCAGTTTCCCCTCTATCATTTATTGAAGATATGCCATTGCATATTCTTGGCTCTTTGTCACAAAGTAATTGACCATATATGTCAGGATTTATTTCTGGGCTCTATATTCTCTTCCTATGACTTGTTTGTTTTAATGCTAATACTATACTATTTTGATTACTATAGCTTTGTACTATAGTTTGAAATCAGGAAGTGTGATGTTTCATTCATCTTTCTCAAGATTGCTTTGGCTATTTTGATTCATATAAATTTTAGGATTTTTTTTTTCCTATTTTTGCGAAAAATGCCCTTGGAATTTTGATACAGATTGCCTTGAATCTGTAGATTGCTTTACATAGCATGGCTGTTTTAACAATGTTAATTCTTGCAATCCATGAACAATCAAATATCTTTCCATTTCTTTGTGTCTTCAGTTTGTTTCATCAATGTATTATAGTTTTAAATGCATGGATATTTCACTTCCTTGGTTACATTAATTCCTAAATATTTTATTCTTCATGTAATTGGAAATAGGATTATTTTATTAATTTCTCTTTTTTGATAATTCATTGTTAGTGCATAGACTGTGTATATTGACTTTGTATCCTGCAACTTTATTAAATTATTTTATTAGTTCTAACAGTTTCTTGGTAGAGTCTTTAGGGTTTCCTGTATATAATATCATCATCTGCAAAGAGTTACATTTTAAGCTGTTTTTTGATAACATTTCTATGTAAGTTAATACTGTAAAATCAACATTTCACTTTTTATTTCATAACAAATTTCTAAGTTGCTAAAATCTAAGAAAAAGTTGGTAAATTATTTAAGCATTTATATATTGGAAGATTGTAAGAACAGGAAAGATAAAATCTGGCTAAATTCTGATTCCAAATTCCACATTACATGTTTAATGAAACAGCACTGCCTGTGGATAGTTAAGGCATTACCCCTATGTTAGACAAACTACTTCGAGGACTATGGAAAAAAATCAAAGAATACAATAAGTGACTTCCTATAAAGCAATCTATAGCAAGCTAAACATATATCCAGTTACAAGTTAGATGATATCAGGATCATTTGTTGTACTTTCAAATGATCAAGTATAAATTTATCTTGAATTCATTCAACACCTGAAATCAGTTCTCTAAAACTGGATTTCCCAGTATTATTTTCAGTGCAATATGTTATTATTGTTGCTTAGTTGCTAAGTTGTGTCCAACTCTTTTGCGATCCCATGGTCTATAGCCCACCAGGCTTCTCTGTCTGAGGAATTTCTCAGGCAAGAATACTGGAGTAGGTTGCCATTTTCTCCTTCAGGGGATCTTCCTGACCCAAGGATTGCATTGGCAGGTGGATTCTTTACCACTAAGTCACCTGATATATTGACCTTTGGGGCAATATATCCACTTCTTATTTAAAGAAGATATTCAAAATTTATTTTTCAGATTCAGCATATTGTGATTTTATCTTCAAAGGACTAAGAATTGTTTTACAATCAATTTTATTTAAACATTCAAACCAAAGTTAAGAGTTTTGAGGAATAGAATGCATACTTTGGCACAAAGACCATCTGAAGCCATTTGGAGATTCCTTCTATGTAAACAACTTAGAACATTTGAGTTTCTCATGGTCTTATTGGTCCACTGGGTAAGGGAATGGCAAGCCACTTCAGTATTCTTGCCTCGAGAACCCCATGAACAGTATGAAAAGGCAAAAATGATAGGATACCAAAAGAGAAACTCCCCAGGTCATCAGGTGCCCAATATGCTACTGGAGATCAGTNCACAGGACTGGAAAAGGTCAGTTTTCATTCCAACCCCAAAGAAAGGTAATGCCAAAGAATGCTCAAACTAGTGCACAATTGCACTCATCTCACACACTAGCAAAGTAATGTTCAAAATTCTCCAAGCCAGGCTTCTGCAGCTCATGAAACATGAACCTCCAGATTTCCAAGCTGGATTTAGAAAAGGCAGTGGAACTAGAGATCAAAATGCCAACATCTTTTGGATCATCAAAAAAGCAAGAGAGCTCCAGAAAAACATCTATTTCTGCTTTATTGACTATGCCAAAGCCTTTCACTGTGTGGAACACAGTAAACTGTGGAAAATTCTTAAAGAGATGGAAATACCAGACCACCTGACCTGCCTCCTGAGAAATCTGTATGTAGGTCAAGAAACAAGAGTTAGATTCAGGTTGATGTATGGCAAAACCAATACAACATTGTAAAGTAATTAACCTCCAATTGAAATAAATAAATTTATATTTTTTAAAAAAAAGAGTTCGAACTGGACAAGAAATGACAGACTGGTTCCAAATTGGGAAAGGGATACATCAGGGCTGTATATTGTCACCCTGCTTATTTAACTTATATGCAGAGTACATCATGAGAAATGACGGGGTGGAGGAAGCACAAGCTGGGATTAAGATTGCTGGGAGAAATATCAAGAACCTTAGATATGCAGATGACACCACCCTATGGCAGAAAGCGAAGAATAACTTTCTGAAGAGCCTCTTGACGAAAGTGAAAGAGGACAGTGAAAAAGTTGGCTTAAAATTCAACATTCAGAAAACTAAGATCATAGCATCTGATCCCATTACTTCGTGCCAAATAGATGGGGAAACAATTGAAACAGTGACAGACCTTAATTTGGGGGGCTCCAAAATCATTGCAGATGGTGACTGCAGCCATGAAATTAAAAGATGCTTGCTTCTTGAAAGTAAAATTATGCCCAACCTAGACAGCATATTAAAAAGCAGAGACATTACTTGCCAACAAAGATCCATCTAATCAAAGCTTTGGTTTTTCCAGTAATCATGTATGGATGTGAGAGTTGGACTATAAAGAAAGCTGAGTGCTGAAGAATTGATACTTTTGAACTGTGGTGCTAAGAAGACCCTTGAGAGTCCCTTGGACTGCAAGGAGATCCAACTAGTCCATCTTAAAGGAAATCAGTCCTGAACATTCAATGGAAGGACTGATGCTGAAGCTGAAACTCCAAAACTTTGGCCACCTTAAGTGAAGAACTGACTCATTGGAAAAGACCCTGATGCTGGGAATGATTGAAGGTGAAAAGTTATGGGATCAACAGAGGATGAGATGGTTGGATGGCATCAGAGACTCAATGGACATGAGTTTGAGTAAGCTCTGGAAGTTGGTGATGGACAGGGAGGCCTGGCATGCTGCAGTCCATGGGGTCACAAAGAGTTGGACATGACTGAGCGAATGAACTGAACTGAACTGAAAGTAGAGTAAAGATATTCAGAGTTTAAAAAAATGTACCTCCTTGGTACCGTTTCTCAGGAAACTACATAAAGAAGTTTCTCCATAAAATGAGAGATTAAAATAGGAAGGAATATTCCAAGAGTTACAGTAAATAGTAAATACCAAAAGAGGAGCAAAAGGGTTTCCCAGGATAATAGCAGAGGAAGATCAAATGAAACTTTATGCCAGAGATAGAGAGGGAAGTGAGTCTGGAGAAAAAGAGAGCTAAAACTTCATTTTCCACTTTGAGAAATCAATATATAAGGTCTAAAGACTAAAAACTCAAGAAGCATGTAACACAAGCTTGTTATTTAGAGACATGGTGGTAAAGATTAAAATAACAGTCAGCTAAAAGAAATCAAAGTAGGTAGCCTTTGTGGAGAGGGGGACAATGGGAAGGAGATGAGCTTTCTTTTGAGGAAAAAAAAAGTGTTTTTTTTTTGGCTGTGCTAAACAGCATGTGGGATTGTGGAATCTTAGTTTCCTGACCAGGGATCAAAACTGCAACCCCCTTCTTTGGAAGTGTGGAGTCTTAATCACTGGACTACCAGGGAAGTTCCAAGTTTGTTATTTAAAAAGAAAATTTTATCAAATTATTTGACTCTTTAAACTATGAACATATGTAAGTTTGGATATCTTTTAAAAGAGAAAAATATCCTAGGAAGAGACAGTAGTCCACTTCTACCTCTAGGTATACTGATGCTCTGGACATGAAGTCTTGAACTACTGCAGCTGTTCCCTTGAGGGATGCAAGTCCACACTCTGAGGGCTGCAAAACAGAATTCCTGAAAGACCCAAGTCCTGGGTGGCATCAAGGAACCACTGGACTAATCAACCTTGAAGAGCACTGTGCTTGAAATTCTTACTTTGTGAGATGATACCTTTTTTTATGGTTGAACTTTAGCTTTCACCCAAATGTTCTTATTAATAATGTATAGTAAGATTAGTGGAACGAAAGAGTGATTAGGCAACAATGGCTATACAAGTCAAAATGCAGTAACTTTCTAAAACACAGGGGGAAAAGCATACATCAAGACTTTGCAGAAGTCCAAAACATATGTTCACGGACTGAGAGATAGTGTCAGATATGTGACAAGTTAAAATTTATTTCCCTGATAGATATCCTTTCTGTGTTCATTCATTTTTCCTGTATGTTTTCAGCCAGCATCGGGGCACTGGTCTAAGCTTGGGATCTGCATGGATGAAAGATATGAGTTCTTTTTTTTTTTTTTTTTTAAAGTAGTTTCCAGCATGTGGAAAGATGACCATGCCAAAGGGGGAAAAAAAAACAACGAAGTAATGAATGTGACCTCTAGCCTGGAGTGTCTGGAAATGGCCTCCGGTAAGAAGGAAATGGCAACCCACTCCAGTGTTCTTGCCTGGAGAATCCCAGGGATGGAGGAGCCTGGTGGGCTGCCATCTATGGGGTCACACAGAGTCGGACACGGCTGAAGTGACTTAGCAGTAGCAGCAACCTGGAGGTCACTCCTAAGGAATCAGGAAGAGTGAGTTATGCTTAGGCTACTTCTGAAGATGAGAAGGGTGTCTAGTTGAAACAACTCAGGAATGACTCAAATGAATTGCCCTTTCCAACATGACCTAAGAAAAGGAATAAAAAGTTCATAGGTTCCAAAAAAAAAAAAAAGAGTTTATGGATTGGAGTTTAAGAATAAATAGGAAAATGTTATAGCACACAGTTTTATATTATTTTCTCTTCAAAAAAAACTGTTACTGGGATGAAAACTTGAAAACTAGAAAAAGAAAAGTCAAGAAACTTCAAAAATTCTAACTCTGAATGGCTTGTAATTCATTAGATAAATGTGTTTTAAGCTATTTAGAAGGGAAGAAAAATCAATTCATATTTGCAGTTATAGCTTAAACTCAGCTATTGTGTTAGTCAAAGAAAATCAGGGATTGGTATATTATTAATTAAAGATTACTTTTAAATCTCCTCATGAAAAATTTTTCAAATCTAAGGGTATAGTTTAAATATTTTTCAGTGCACAATCTTGTTTTTCTTTGACTTGAAATTATTTAAATACAACTCATTTTTCTACTGCTACAATAGTTGCAGAGAAGAACATGCAGGCTAAGGCCAGAAGACCATTTATCAAAGCTAATAATTAATGCTTTGCTGTCTAATTTGCTTAAACTACATTAAGTGTTTTACATATCATAATATTCCATTATTACTTTATGTACTCATTAGTTGCCTAGGTCTCTAATCAGTGGAATGTGAGCCAGCTTTTCATTTTGCCATCAAAATGAGTTTGCCTGTTCAGTTCTTAATTTTGTTACCTTGCAAACAAAGTCAACAGATTGGTATAACTCATATTTTTCTCCAAAATTTCTGTAAAAAAAACATGTGCTTTGTTTAGAATGGCTAGAAAAGCAAATATTCTTCTGGTTGATATGATGCTTTCAACTGTTTAATAGTGAAATCAGTCTTCTCAGAAGGAATAACAGGATAAATCTGAAGAAATCTAATGGAAATAATTGATTCAATGTTTCATTATCTATATCACATCATGCATACAAAAAGTATCTGTTAAGTTACATTCTGTATGTAATACTGACATAAGCAATAATAATCAACTATCTTACATATAGATTGTCCCAGATTTGGTGCAACATTTCAGCAATGTCATCAAAGACCTCTAACTTTGGCATCCTCAATGTGTTAATTTTTAGGCCTTTAGACTTTTAAGATCTTGTCAACTGAGAGTCACAAGATGGCTGCAGGTCCAGGCATCATATTCTCATACCAACATTTCAAGAAGAAGGGAAAGGATGGATGGATCAGAAAGCAAAAAGCTTGCCAGCAATTGGAAACTGACTTTTCTTTATGGCATATCACAAGGGATAACTGGAAAAAATCACTGGAATTTCCATAGTTGATATAGACAAACTGTGGTTCATCTTCTAGGCCTGTGTATTAGTTTCCTATTGCTGATGTAGCAAAGTACCACAAACTTAGAGCTTAAAACAACACAAATTTATTTTCTTACAGTTCTGGAAGTCAGAAGTCCACAAAGGGTCTCACAGGGCTGTAATCAAGGTGTTGCAAGAGTTCAGTTCCTTCTGGACACTTAAGAAGAGAATTTCTTAAGAAGCCAATAGAGTATTGTAAAGTAAAATAAAGTAAAAAAAAAAATTAAAATTAAAAAAAAAAAAAGAAGAGAATTTCCTTGTATTTTCCAGGTTCTAAAGACTTTCTGCATTTCTTAGGTTATGGTCCCTTCTTCACATCACTCCAACCTCTGCTTCTGCCATACTTCCTTCTCTGACTCTCCTGCCTCTCTTTTTCCCTTATAATAACCTTTATGATTATGTTGGACCCACCCAGATACCAGATACTCTGCAATATTCTCTCCATGTCAAGATCCTTAACCCCATCAGCAAAGTCCCTTTTGTAACAATGGGTAACATATTCACAGGTCCCGAGGATTGGATAGTGGACGACTTGGGGGTGGGGAACATGATTCTGCCTACCACAGTAGAAAGGGAGGAATGACTATGGGGTCAGCAACTATCAGCATTTGCCACCTTCCATCTATATACCCACACTGCTCATCAGGTTCATCCCCTCCCCTCTACAAGTGTCAGAAAGGAAAGGAAAATAAGTGCTTTGCTTGTATTTAGTTATAAATAAATAAATATAATCACCAATAAGTTATTGGTGATTATAATTTCACTGCAGCAAAATGAGTCAAAAGTCAGACTTTCAAACATGCCTATTATTTTATATATGCTAGCATGAGAGTGTTAAAATGCATAGAAATTAAAAGTGGAACAGAAGGAAGGGGTAAGAGTTCTTTAGATAGTTGTAATTGCATTGTTTTGCATACAGACTGGTATGATCCATTCCAAATGATTGTATATTTTCCATCCTCCTTTTATTTTTTTGCTTTCTTTGAAGAGTACTAGTAACCTGACAGCTCAAGCCAGTAGCTTAAAGGTCAAATATTGACTTTGTAGCAAGTCTTCTATTTTAAGAAATAATAAAATCTCTTTCATAGCCAAAATAATTAGTACAGGCCAAACTTATTCTCCCTGATATATGAAGATGCCTTGAAAAGGAGATTCTGAATGTTGCTGCTAGCATGAAATCATTTTAGAAGACCAAAAAATAACTTCCCACAGGGTTTGTTTATGATCATCATGAGGTGTTTCCTAACCAAGATGTTCTTAGATAAATGATGCTTTAGAAGTGGGCATGCCGACAAGGTAGCAGTTTGCCAATTCACGATGTAGCCATGACCACAAAGATGCAGAATGCGAAGTGTATGAGGAAATAGATAAAGAAAATATATTGACACAGACAAACTTTTCAAAAGCAAGTAGAAACGCTTTATTCATGGCAGGAGGCTTTTTAAACACCCTCCCTGATATGCAGTGTTAGAGTTGTAAAACCCTTGGGGAAAATTCTTAGAGTCCAGCAAAACTGAACAGGACATACTGATCTAGGTCTCATTTCTACACTCACTCACTTGGATGGTAATAAGCCCATCCCAAGGCCTTCCTCTCTTTGTCTCTCTTTCCCCCAAAGCATACTGCTAAAACATTATTTTCATCTTGTCATCATTTCACTCCCTCCATTTCACCTCAGCCCACAGATCTTCTTTTCTCAAAGAATAACAGCCATCAGTTCCCCCACCTTTTTCAAGCAATTTACTTTGATCTTCATACTACTGGCTTAGAAGTCCCCTGGGTCATGGGATCTGAAGTGTTACTAGAAGCTTTGAAGCAAAGCTCCTCTTTAAAGAGTCCTCATTTATTTTACCTATCCAGTCCGGGGTCTTCTTATAGTCCTCTCTCCCACCTCCATCTGACCCCTCCTCCTCACATGCAGACAATCCTCTCCTTAGCAAACTCAGCAACATAACACTCAGAAGAGGGACTCATCACTGCCTGAAGTCACTTTCTTAAGAAAGCAAGAGTTAAGCAACATGTAATATTATATATGGGCTTCAATGGTGGTTCAGCAGTAAAGAATACCCCCACAATGCAGGGGACGCAGGAGATATGGGTTTGATCCCTGGGTCAGGAGGATCCCCTGCAGGATGACACAGCAACCCACCCCAGTATTCTTGCCCAGAGATTCCCATGAACAGAGGGGCTTACAGTCCATAGGGTTGCATAGAGTCAGACATGACTAAAGTGACTTATCACAGCACATACACAGTATAATATACATATTTGCAGTGAAACTATCTATTGATAATCAGTTCAGTTCAGTCACTCAGTCATGTCCGACTCTTTGCGACCCCATGAATTGCAGCACGCCAGGCNAGTTTCAGTAGGCATAAGTAAATTGCATAAAAAATGTCCCTGTAATTTATAGCCATTCACTGCAAAAGATAAACATCTAGAAATAGTCTTTTGAAAGTGGAAGGTATTTTTGTACCAGATGGAATGAAAGGCATCTGTGCCACGAGAAGACTGTCCATGTTCCCCGTGGTCAGTGGTCACCACTGTTGACATTTCCTGTGTCATGCTTCCAAATTGACTGTGGTTTGTAGATTATTTGTATCTAAGACTTCTGTTTGATTAATCTTCTTGTTTCTACTTGTTTCTGTTTTTTTTCTGTGTACTCTGTCCATCTTTGTTGTCATAGAGGTTTCCTCAGACTTGCAATTTAATTTATACTCTTGTTGCTTTACCATTTTTCCTTAGAGGGTTTCAGCATGTTTTTTATACATTTCAGCCACCTTTTAGACTTCTAGGCTTTTTAATAAGTAAATAGTACTCAGAAATGAACACTTTTAGAAGAAATGAAACTCTTATAGTCACNTACTCTTGTTGCTTTACCATTTTTCCTTAGAGGGTTTCAGCATGTTTTTTATACATTTCAGCCACCTTTTAGACTTCTAGGCTTTTTAATAAGTAAATAGTACTCAGAAATGAACACTTTTAGAAGAAATGAAACTCTTATAGTCACAACCTACTGGTCACCACTGGTCACTGTTTTATTTGTAAATTAATAGCCATCATTTTCATGTGTACATTGAGTGCTTGCCTATTCATTGACTGAAGTCACTGAGTGAAAACTCTGCTGCTTCTGCTAAGTTNCTCTCTTCTTTTCACAGCTATTTGTAAGGCCTCCCCAGACAGCCATTTTGCTTTTTTGCATTTCTTTTCCATGGGGATAGTCTTGATCCCTGTCTCCTGTACAATGTCATGAACCTCAGTCCATAGTTCATCAGGCACTCTATCTATCAGGTCCAGGCCCTTAAATCTATTTCTCACTTCCACTGTATAATCATAAGGGATTTGATTTAGGTCATTTGATTTCCCTTCTTTCTTCAATTTGAGTCTGAATTTGGCAATAAGGAGTTCATGATCTGAGCCACAGTCAGCTCCTGGTCTTGTTTTTGTTGACTGTATAGAGCTTCTCCATCTTTGGCTGCAAAGAATATAATCAATCTGATTTCGGTGTTGACCATCTGGTGATGTCCATTTGTAGAGTCTTCTCTTGTGTTGTTGGAAGAGGGTGTTTGCTATGACCAGTGCATTTTCTTGGCAAAACTCTATTAGTCTTTGCCCTGCTTCATTCCGCATTCCAAGGCCAAATTTGCCTGTTACTCCAGGTGTTTCTTGACTTCCTACTTTAGCATTCCAGTCCCCTATAATGAAAAGGACATCTTTTTTGGGTATTAGTTCTAAAAAGTCTTGCATGTGACTGGTGATAGAAGCAGGATCCGATGCTGTAAAGAGCAATATTGCATAGGAACCTGGAATGTCAGGTCCATGAATCAAGGCAAATTGGAAGTGGTCAAACAAGAGATGGCAAGTGTGAACGTCGACATTTTAGGAATCAGCGAAATAAAATGGACTGGAATGGGTGAATTTAACTCAGATGACCATTATGTCTACTACTGCAAGCAGGAATCCCTCAGAAGAAATGGAGTAGCCATCATGGTCAACAAAAGAGTCCGAATGCAGTACTTAGATGTAATCTCAAATACGACAGAATGATCTCTGTTCGTCTCCAAGGCAAAACATTCAATATCACAGTTATCCAAGTCTGCCCCAACCAGTAATGCTGAAGTCAGCTATACTCCAATATAAAAAAAAAAAAAAACGGGATCATCCTATATACACTATTTTTAAAAAATCCGCTTTTCCACTTATTATATCAAGAACGTTTGTCGGGTTTATTTTAAAAAAATCTTATTTAAAGAATACTATCACATGGATGTGGCTGAGTTTGTTTAACACAGTATCTCATGGATAATTTAATTATGACCATAATATGGTTGGAAAAAAATTTATTAACACAGTGGCTCAGCGGTAAAGAATCTGCATGCAATGCAGGAGACCCAGGAGACACGAGTTCGATCCCTGGGAGGAGGGCATGGCAATGCACTCCAGTATTCTTGCCTAGAGAATCCCATGGACAGAGGCTTCAGTCCATAGGATCGCAAAGAGTCAGACACAACCAAAGCAACTGAGCACATATAATATGGGTTGAAAAAACTTTAAAAATAAAAAAAAATTTAATTAAAAAAAATTAAAGGCATGGAAACAATATCAAACAACGCAGCTGACACTGCTGTTGCAATCCATCCTCCCTGCCTTCTGCTCTGCAGCCATTTCTGTTTACCAGAATTTTCCTAACCTCCTCCCTCCTCCCACTGTCCCCCCACATTCCCCAACCCCACACCCAAGTACAGACCACCAGCCTTCCTGAGTCTTCCAGACTCAATTCAGCAAGCTCTCACTTATCCTTCAAGATCTAGGTCTCTGCTGCTGCTGCTGCTGCTAGTCACCTCTATAACTTGGATTTTCTGAGCCTTCCCTTGGGTTCCTCTATGGGGCTCAAAGCTCACAGTCACTCAACAAATGGTTATTATACTAAGTAGCCAGTGCTCACCATTTGTGCCTCACTGAGAGTCCCTTGGACTGCAAGGAGATCCCACCAGTCCATTCTGAAGGAGATCAACCCTGGGATTTCTTTGGAGGGAATGATGCTAAAGCTGAAACTCCAATACTTTGGCCACCTCATGTGAAGAGTTGACTCATTGGAAAAGACTTTGATGCTGGGAGGGATTGAGGGCAGGAGGAGAAGGGGACGACCGAGGATGAGATGGNCCTGGGATTTCTTTGGAGGGAATGATGCTAAAGCTGAAACTCCAATACTTTGGCCACCTCATGTGAAGAGTTGACTCATTGGAAAAGACTTTGATGCTGGGAGGGATTGAGGGCAGGAGGAGAAGGGGACGACCGAGGATGAGATGGCTGGATGGCATTACGGACTCGATGGACATGAGTCTGAATGAACTCTGGGAGATGGTGATGGACAGGGAGGCCTGGCGTGCTGCGATTCATGGGGTCACAAAGAGTCAGACACGACAGAGCAACTGAACTGAACTGAACTGAGTGCCTGTCTATAGGCTGTAGACGTGTAGGCTGTAGGCTGTCCTGAGCTGTAGACATGTCTCATGTGGACGAGCTGTGACCAAGCCCTGACGTGTTGCATTAGTTAACAAACAGACCAGAATTTATATGCAAATGAGACATGCTTCCTTCAAAGTCTCCACCTCAAGAGACTGGGTACTTCATCAGTGATGCTGTGATGCTCAAAATGCCCCTGGCCGCTTCCCTGTTCTTCAGTGGTAGTTTGCCTATCAATGCAGGAGACAGGGGTTCCATCCCTGATCTGGGAAAATCCCACTTGCCGTGGAGCAACTAAGCCTGTGCGCCACAGCTGCCGAGCCTGTGCTCTAGAGCCGGGACCCCACAGCTACTGAGCCCTAGAGCCCGTGCTCTGCAGCGAGGGAGGCCACGGCAGTGAGACGCCTGCACGCCGCAACTAGAGAGCAGCCCCTGCTCGCAGTGAGTAGAGAAAAGCCCATGCAGCGGGCCCAGCACAGCCAGAATTAAAGACATAAAATTATCAAAAACACACACCATTGCAACATCTCTCTTCGAAGTCACTTCAGCATCTGTAGCACTGTCTTTTCAAGATCTGTGGCAGTGGCTTTCTGCTTTTTCATTTTTAACTTAATATTTATTATGCACTTATCTATCCCAGGCACCAAGCCGGAGCTGGGTGAAAGATAAGATAAATCACACATTTAGTCTGTCTCTAAGGAAGTTTCTGTTTGGTTAGGGAGGTAAGATCTGGACACCCACTGCAGCACAGGGTTAAGCAATAAGGCTCCAGGGAGGTTGGACCTGAGTTTTGGAAAAAGATAAAAGTCCTCTGGTTTCAGCCTCCCAGCAAGAAGGGTGACTGACGTCTGTGATTGCACCCTGCGTCAAGCCAGTATCTTCTGAAGACTTAAAAACAGAAACAAAACACCAAAACACAAACCCAATCCCTAAACCCATCCTGGCATATTTAAGACGCGGACTCCCCACTCTCTGGCTATGCTCCCCGACAGATCGAGTCTTCCAGCTCAATGATAAGCTCTGAGAGGGCAGGTGCTGAGGTCCTTCGCTGTTCCACAGTGTCCGGTGGGCGAGTGACAGACGCAGGATCAGGGTTAGACGCATCTCCGGCCACGCCACACGCCCGTCACCCTGGCATCCGTTCCGCTCGTGCGCGGCTCTCAGCGATGACCGCGTTGCAGGCCGGCGCCGGGCGGAGGGAAGCGGCCGAAAGACCCTGCGGGGAGGGCACCTGTGGGCGCGCGGAGCTCTTGCGTCCTCGGCCCCGGACCGGGGTCCCAGGTGGATGGGCGCCGTCGGGAGGAAGAGCGCGGCTGCCCGCGCGCTGGACGCCCGCCCTTGCCCGGCCTTTCGGGGCTGGCGCGGAGGGAGAGGCGAGCAGGAGGCCGGGCGCGAGGCCAGGGCCCGGCCCGCAGGGTCGGGAGGAAGGGTTCCGGCCTCGGCAGAGAGCGGGGGACTGGCCGGGAGGGGCGGGAACCCGGGCCCGGGGAGGAGGAGAGTCGGGGCTGAGATCAGAGGGGAAGCACGTGAGCCGGGCGATGGCCCCGGCCGGAGCCGGACGCCGAGGTCGCAGCCGAGGGTCCCCGCGGCCGCCCCGGGCCCGCCCAGCCCGCGGCCCCTCCCCGCGTCCCAGTCTCCTCCCCGCGGGCCCGGGGCTGGGCCGCCACTCCCTCCAGCTCCCGCCCTCGACCGCGCGCATCTCCTTCCAGCCCTCATTCCGCGCATTCCAGGCTTCCTCCTCTCAAACCCCAGGCCGGGGGCGGGGAGAGCCCGCAGCTCCCGGCTCCGCCGCGCGGCCGCGTCCCCCAGGTGAGGGGCCCGGCCGCCGCGCCCCTCGGCCGCGCCGCGGGCGCGCTTTCCTGCCCGCCTGGGACCTGCGCGCCGGGCCGGCCGTCCCCCTCTCCCGGCTCCGCTCTCCCGCTTCCCTCCCTTCTGCCCTCCCGCGCGCGCTCTGTTCCCCCAGCTCCCTTCCTCTCCCGTTGACTCACCCCGCCAGGAATAGGGATCGCCAGTGCTTTCCCGTCAGTCCCCTTCTGGGAAAACTCCGCCCTCGGCTCCGCCCCACTCCGCGCACCGGCCACCGCGCGCTGGACACCGCGCCCCAGACTCCGCGCACCGAGTACCGCGCGCCGGGCGGGGCGAGCTGGGTTTGGGCCCGCGCGGAGTCGGCTCCGTCCCACGATCCGCCTTCATCCCGGCTCAGCCGGTCGGCCCGGGGCCGGAGCCCGGGTCTCCGCTCGCTGACCCCGCGTTGTCTCTGCAGCGCCCTCGCCTGCCTCGCCGGACCTCAGCGGAGCCGCGGCTGGAAGAGCGGCGCCGCGCCGGACTCCGCGGGGCTGGCTCCGCGTACCCGCCCACCTCCCCGCACCCTGGGACCGGTAAGACGGCGGCGCGGGAGGAGCTCTCACCCGGGGTCGGACTTGGGGGCGAGCCGGGCACCTGGAGTCGCGCGACCCGCGGGGCCGGGGTGGGCGCGAGGGCCAGGAGGAAGGGGAGCGCGCGGAGCCGAAAAGACCGGAGGCCGAGCCCAGGTCGCCGGCGGCCGAAAAGGGACTCCGCGCCCGCGCCTCTGTTCTCGTGGGCGCCTCTCTTCTGGTGGGCGCCTCTGTTCTGGTGGGCGCCTCTCGGGCTTGGAAAGGGTGTCCTGGCGATTTCAAGCCGAGGCTTTGGGAGAGCGGAGAGGACCTCCGCCAAAGGTCCCCATTTCCCAGGACTTCAGAAGCGTGGTGCGTTCCGTGCTGAGGCTAGTGAGTCTGGAGAGCAGAACTCCACAGCCCGAAGCGAACGTTTCCCCGGCGGGCGAGCAGACCCGGGACTCGCGCCCCGGTGCGCTTTTGTGTCGAGGGGAGAGGGGGTTCGGGGCCAGGCCTGGCTGGTCAGTGAGGAGTTCACGTGGCGTGTGACTGTGCCGCCTCCTTAGCTCCGGGTGTCTGAGGGTGATACCTACTCACCGATGAGATCACCTACCTTCCAGGAGGCATGTTTGTGTCGAACGGAAGCGCCTTTCCACCCGAGAAAAGCGCTGTTTGTCTGTAAGCTGAGCGTCTTGGAGGACTAGCGAGATGCCACGTCTCTCAGTGTGTGTTTCCCCCGTGAGGATGTTGTTCCTGGGCGGGACGGCCCTCCCTCCCTGCAGGAGCGGGGACAGGACACGAGTCTCTGGTGGTGTCTGTGCCCAAGGAGCTGGCGGTGGCTGTGAGGCTGTGGGGTTCCCAGGCTTCATTTGCCCTGGACCCGCGGAGCTGCAGGGAAGCTGTGCACACCTGCCTCTCGCAGGCAGCTGTCTTTCTGGGGAGGTCGGTTTTGTTCTTGCCTGGAAGAGTTTAGGGAACACGTTGGTAGAAAGTTTAGGGAAGCTGAGATTCTTGCCTTTCCGTGATGGGGTGGGTTGTTGATAGTGAGACTTGGGCATGTTTGTGGGAGGAGTTGGACACCCTCCCCCCAGAAAGACTTCATTTTGCATCTTGAGATTTGTGTAGGTAGTGCTTTGATTTTTTTAATTAAAAAAATACAATTTATAAAAGTTACTTTCCATTTGCAGTTACAACAAAATACTGGCTATACTCCCCGTGTTGTACAATACGTCCTTGAGTTTGTACCTGTACGACACTCAATAGTTTGTACCTGCCCTTCCCCCACCCCTAGGGAATTCCCTAGTGGCGCAGAGGTTAAAGCTTCTGCCTGCAATGCTGGAGACCTGGGTTCAATCCCTGGGTTGGGAAGATCCCCTGGAGAAGGAAATGGCAACCCACTCCAGTATTTTTGCCTGGAGAATCCCATGGACAGAGGAACTTGGTGTCGCAAAGAGTCGAACACGACTGAGCGACTTCACTTCAGTTCACTTCACTTTCTCCCACCCCTAGCTTGCTCCTTCCACCCACCACTCCCCCACTGGAAACCAATAGTCGACTCTCTATATGTGTGAGTCCTATGTTATATTCACTAGCTTGTTGTATTTTTTAGGTTCCACGTGTGAGTGATATCATATAGTATTTATCTAGACAGTGTTTTAAAGTTGGCCCCCAGGACAGGGGGAAATTGAACTACTGGTCCAGCTCTCCTTGGAGCCGCCTGGGGGTCAAATGGAAGGACCCTCGTTCTTGATGACTGCCTGGAGCACCAGGCCCTGGGATGCAGTGAGGACGTTTTCCTGCCCTCCTAGAGGGGAAGGCTGCCTCTGGTTCACTGGGTTGACCTGTAGGGAGGTCCTTCTGGGTAGCTGTTTCCTCATCTCTTCCTTTCTGCCATGCTTTCTGTTTTCTCTCCCTTTGGAGTTTTACCACTGGAAACATTTCAGAGGGTGGAACTGGGTGGGGCGAGAGCCCCAGTGCCCAGGAGATGGGCAGAAGTTTGAGACTGACAGCATGCGAGGAGGGGGCCCACAGACGGATCCTTGAGTTATCTCTTCATCCCATGACAAGATGCTGTGGGCTTCTTGCAAGGAAGGGCCGAGATGCCCTGAGGGGTGGGGACTCCCACTGGTCCTCCATCCACCCTGAGGGCACAGATATTCTGCCAGGAGCCACCTCTTCCTTCACCTGCTCAGGCCGGGTGTGTGGGTGGGGCTTCGAGGGTGTCTGGTCTATAGATGTAGTAGAAAGGACTCAGGTTTGGGGTCAGACATAGCAGGGTATAAATCCTGACAGTTGCTACCTTTAAGCCTTCGGGCTCAGTGTCCTGATGAGTACTGGGGGAGGGGTAATTGACATCTATCCACGAAGTCTTTGTGGTGAAAATTCAGTGTTGGCAGAGCAACTTGCACAGTGCGGGAGCAGCCAGCGTTTCTAACCCTATTTCACCAGAGAACCCTTCTATCCAGGAAATTTCCTGAACACCTTTGCTAAACCCTGCCCTGTCATTCATGGTTATTTAGCAAAAGGGATCCAGTGTTTACTGTACGCTGAACCCTACAGGTTTCCTATCTCGAGTTTAGGAACCAGGGTAGCTAGCAGCCCAGGTAGAGGTGGGGTTTGGGCTTCGCCACTGAACAGCACAGGGTCTCCACGTTCAGATTCCAGTTTTGCCTTGACCCAGGGTGAACTTGCCAAACTTTAAAGAACTCTAATGTCAGCACTGAACTCCCCTTGTATTAAAGATGGGAAGCACTCACTATGGAGAAGAGTATCAGTTCAGTTCAGTTCAATCGCTCAGTCGTGTCCGACTCTTCGCAACCCCACAGCACGCCAGGCCTCCCTGTCCACCACCATCTCCCGGAGTTCACTTAGACTCACATTCATCGAGTCGTGATGTCATCCAGAAGAGTATAGAGATTCCTTAAAAAAAAAAAAACTAAAAATAGAGTTAGTATATGATCTAGCTATCTCACTTCTGGGCATATATCCGGAGAAAACTATAATCGGAAAAGATACATGTACCCCTATGTTCATAGCAGCACTATTTACAATAGCCAAGACATGGAAGCCACTTAAATGTCCATCGAATGGATCAATGGATAAAGAAAGTGTGGTATATATACACAACGGAATATTACTTAGTCATAAAAAGTATTAAGTATGAAATAATGCTGTTTGCAGCACATGGATGAACCTAGGCATTTTTATACTGAGTGCAGTAAGTCAGACAAAGAAAAATACTGTGTGATACCACTTACACATGGAATCTAAATGGTAGAAAAAAACTTATTTACAAAGCAGAAATAGACTCACAGACATAGAAAGCAAACTTATGGTCACCGAAGGGGAAATGAGTTGGGGAGGGATAAATTAGGAGTTTGGGATTAGCAGATACACACTGCTATGTATAAAATAGATAAACAAATACCTACTGTAGAAAGGGAACTCTACTCAGTATCTTGTAATAAATTATAATGGAAAAGAATCTAGAACACACATATATATTTGAATCATTTTGCTATACACCTGAAACTAGTACCATGTTGTAAATCAACTATACTTCAATAAAAATTTTAAAAATAATAAATATAAAGATGAGAAACTGAGGCCCTGGTGGGACCATAGCTTGCTTAAGGTCTCATGGCTGGTGAGTGGCAGAGCTAGGACCAGCGCTCCACTCTGGTCCATTCTGATGCCTTCTCTCTCCTCTGTGGGTAGCAATGCCCAGATCACTGGCCACCTTGGCCTTAACAGGTGTGGAGTCTGGAGCATTCCGCCTGGGGATGTCTCCCATCTTGTGGCTCAGATAAGCTTGTTTGGGCAGAAATACTCCCTTAGGAACTGTGGAACCTGAGAATGACCTCTGGAAGGGGGCAGGGACTTCAAGAAGTCTTTTTTTTTTTTTTTTTCCCTATTTTGCCGCAATGGTGTCATGTGGGATCTTAGTTCCTTGACCAGGGATTGAACCCAGGTCTTCCCTTCAGTGGGAGCTCGGGATCTTAACCACTGGACTGCCAGGGAGTTCCCTCAAGAGGTCTTTAAAATGCACCTGCCTTTCTCCTCCTGGGTCTGCAGGTCACTTAGCCAGGTGAGAAGCGTCCCTGTCCTTCCAGGTCTCTTGGGATGCGGAGCACAGCCGGCTTGGACTTCTGTCCCGGCCTTGTACGGGTGACCGTCACAGAGGAGGACGTGATGGCCTTCCTGCCGCCGAGGTTGGGCCCGGGTGGCCTGCCTGCCTTTGCCCCCTGTGACCTGTTGCTGGCAGGGGCTGAGACCACAGCTCCCTTTCAGGCTCTGAAATTGTAGCTGAACAGCTGCTGTCGGCACCCCCGCCCCCTGCGGTGTGACCAGCTCGGGGCCCAGGTGGACGTGGGGGCAGCTCTGTGTCACTGGCACAGCCTNGGGCTGAGACCACAGCTCCCTTTCAGGCTCTGAAATTGTAGCTGAACAGCTGCTGTCGGCACCCCCGCCCCCTGCGGTGTGACCAGCTCGGGGCCCAGGTGGACGTGGGGGCAGCTCTGTGTCACTGGCACAGCCTCAGCTCTAGGATCTCATTCCAGCTTTGCCTTGACCTCTCCTGAAATGACAGTCCTTCCTACGTTTCTGGTTTTGCCATGTGGACAGCAAGGAGATTCTAGCCACTTCCTCTTATACTATTCATGTCCATGAGGTTCTCGGGGCAAGAATACTGGAGTGGTTTGCCATTCCGTCCTCCAGTGGACCACGATTTGTCAAAACTCTCTTAGGTGGCCCTGCATGGGATGACCCATAGCTTCACTGAGTTACATAAGCTCCTTCGCCACAAGGCTGTGATCCATGAAGGGGGTTAGTTAGCATCACCAACTCAACCGACATGAGTTTGAGAGCTGGTGAAGGACAGGGAATCCTGGAGAGCTGTAGTCCCTGGGGTCACAAAGAGTCGGACACGACTTGGCGACTGAACGACAGCCAGCTCCTGCCAGGTGTGGTCCCGGAGCCTCACCTGTTGCGACTGGCACTTTGGGAAGATTTCCACTGGAACTGCAGCCCCCTTCTCCCCAGGATGCCCACACCTTCTGGCCTTTCGCCCATCAGGGNGGGAGGGGATACACATCCGGCCTGGAGGAAAGGCAGGGTGTAGGGGGCAGGGCAGAGGGCACGGGGCGGGGCCGCTGGCACATAGGGTGGGCCTCTTCTCTGCAGGGGCTGTTGACTCAGAGACCTGGGCCGCCGAAGCCCACTCTGGCTGAACCTCCTGCTCAGTGTCTTCTCAGCAGAGGTGTCCCTGGGGTCTGCCAGCCCGGCTCACTCCCACCAGAACCACGGTCCTCCCTTCCTGCCAGCTCCCTGGATGGGATGTCTGCGTGAATGGGCCTGCTTGGGATAAAAGACCAGTCTTGTTTCTTCCTGGCTGACAGCCATCTTGGCGTTGAGCCTCGAGTAATCGTTGACTGGGCAGTGGGCAGAGGTCTGGGTGGGGAGGCAACTGGTCTGGGTCAGCTGGACGACAGAGAGGGATTATTCCGACCAGGACAGGCAGAGGGAGATCCTACCCAGAGCAGGTGGCGGGATGTTCTGGGAGATGAAGCACCCGTATCTAGCCTTCCTCTTTCTAAGAGCAGAGCCGACCTGGGAGAGAGCTAAGGCGGCTTCGGGAGAAGTGAGTCAGACCACTTGCTTTTCCTCACTTCAGGTGGCCAGTGCTCACAGATCGGGTTCTGGGAACCGGAAAGAAGCTTGTGGGCTCTGGGAGGAGCCCCGACCACTGGGAGGAGGTGAGCATGGCAGAGCAGCCCACGTTGTCCTGGTTCAACCCTTCTAGGGGGCAAGGCTTCCCAGGTAGCTCCGACTGTAAAGAATCTGCCTGCAATCAGGGGACACAGGTTCGATCCCTGGGTCGGGAAGATCCCCGGGGAAGGAAGTGGCAACCCACTCCAGTATTCTTGCCTGGAGAATCCCATGGACAGAGGAGCCTGGCGGGCTACAGTCCATAGGGCAGCAAAGAATTGGACACCACTGAGCGACTAACACACAGAGGGCAAGACTAGTTGATGTGCTTCTTATGGATCCTTTGCCAAATTCCAGGTCAGATGTTTGAACATTCGGTCTACAGGGGGCTTCAGAAATGAATTTGAGGAAGCTAGCAGCCAGCGTGTGTTCACTCACCAAGTCATGGGAAAAAAGTCTAATTTGGGTGTAGGATTTTCTTGGGTTCAAGAGAATTGAGTGTGTTCTGGCTGATAAGAGTGGTAAGAGGGATTTGGAAAGATCGCCCTGTGTCCTGGAACGACCTCTTGTCACCCTGGGGCGAGGTCTGTAGCAATGTGTCACAGGGCTCTTTTTTTTTTTTTNGGATGTTCTGGGAGATGAAGCACCCGTATCTAGCCTTCCTCTTTCTAAGAGCAGAGCCGACCTGGGAGAGAGCTAAGGCGGCTTCGGGAGAAGTGAGTCAGACCACTTGCTTTTCCTCACTTCAGGTGGCCAGTGCTCACAGATCGGGTTCTGGGAACCGGAAAGAAGCTTGTGGGCTCTGGGAGGAGCCCCGACCACTGGGAGGAGGTGAGCATGGCAGAGCAGCCCACGTTGTCCTGGTTCAACCCTTCTAGGGGGCAAGGCTTCCCAGGTAGCTCCGACGGTAAAGAATCTGCCTGCAATCAGGGGACACAGGTTCGATCCCTGGGTCGGGAAGATCCCCGGGGAAGGAAGTGGCAACCCACTCCAGTATTCTTGCTGGAGAATCCCATGGACAGAGGAGCCTGGCGGGCTACAGTCCATAGGGCAGCAAAGAATTGGACACCACTGAGCGACTAACACACAGAGGGCAAGACTAGTTGATGTGCTTCTTATGGATCCTTTGCCAAATTCCAGGTCAGATGTTTGAACATTCGGTCTACAGGGGGCTTCAGAAATGAATTTGAGGAAGCTAGCAGCCAGCGTGTGTTCACTCACCAAGTCATGGGAAAAAAGTCTAATTTGGGTGTAGGATTTTCTTGGGTTCAAGAGAATTGAGTGTGTTCTGGCTGATAAGAGTGGTAAGAGGGATTTGGAAAGATCGCCCTGTGTCCTGGAACGACCTCTTGTCACCCTGGGGCGAGGTCTGTAGCAATGTGTCACAGGGCTCTTTTTTTTTTTTTTGGCTTTGTCCTCTTATCAGTTCTGTGGGTGTTCAGGATAACAAGCACATAGGATGACAGAACCAGGATTCAGAACCATCTCAATTGGCTAGGAGGCTGAGGTTAAGCAGAACTCTGAAATTAAAAAAAAAATTTTTTTTTCAGTTAAAATAAATACATGCTCATTATAGAATGCCAGGAAAATAAATACATAAAGGGGAAAACAAAATAGTACCTAGGACCACAACTTAAGGATGAGTACTGTTGGTATTTTGGTATATGTCCCTTCAAATTTGCGTTCGTGCAAATCTGTATAGTTTAGCATAATTGCAGTTATACTCTATTTTTTTTTTTTTTAAGCTACTGAATACTATATGCTCAGTCGCTAATTTGTGTCTGACTCTTTGCAGCCCTCTGAACTGTAGCCCACCAGGCTCCTCTGTCCCTGGGATTCTCCAGGCAAGAATCCTGGAGTGGGTAGCCATTCCCTTATTCAGGGAGTCTTCCCGACCCAGGGATTGAACCTGAGTCTCTTGTGTTGGCAAGTGGGTTCTTTACTACTAGGCCCATCTGGGAAGCCCCAGACAATATTGTACCACATGACAATTTATTTACCTGTGCCCTACTGGACTTTAAAACCTGTCTTCAGTATCTAACCAGCTCAAAATTGTTTGACATCTAGCGTGTTTGCCTATCTGAAGATGAAATCGAAAAAGTTTACTTGTAAAATTGTGTGTTTAAGTTCAGAACATCAATTATATAGAATAGAAACTTACTGTCAATCCTTGTGAGGAGAAAAATCTTGAGGTTTTTGGCTGATGAAGGAAGGGGAAGGGAAATGAGCATTTATTAAGTGCCTACTGGATGCCAGGCAGTATTCTAAGCATCTCTCTTGAAATCTCTCATTTAATCTTTGTAGCAGCTCTGTGACATAGGCTTTGTGTTGTTTTTTTAGCCTCTACTTTACAGAGGAGGATTCCCAGGTGACTCAGTAGTAAAGAATCCTCTTGCTAATGCAGGAGATGCGAGTTTGATTCTTGGGTCAGGAAGATCCCCTGGAGAAAAGAATGGCAACCCACCCCAGTGTTCTTGCCTGGAGAATCCCATGGACAGAGGGGCCTGGCAGGCTACAGTCCGTGAGGTCGCAGAGTCAGACGCTACCGAAGTGACTTAGATAACTTAGGTTACAGAGGAGGAGGAAGTTACGTGGAGAGTAATGTGGGGTTGGAGCATGTGCCCAGGTCCATCTGGCTCTTCACTGCGGAGACAGTGGTGTGGGAGGGGCCTGCGACGGGGGGCTGAGGCCACTGCGGTGCTCTGGCCACACTGGGAGCCTCTTCTGGTTTTGGAGGGTGGACACAGCAGACCTAGGGAGCGCTGAGCTGTGGTTGTCTCGGCCAGGACAGAGCAAGGGTGGCTGCTGGTACTTCTCTCCCAGGAGGCAGCCCTCTTTCCGGGAGCAGCAGACCCCTCCGTCTGATCTGCAGTCCATTTGAGGAGGGAGGACCAGGTGGATCCAAATCCAGTTTCTATTTCTGTGAAGAATGTGTTCGGGATACTTCACAGGAGGTCTCCGCTCTGGCTGGGAGACAGCATTAGTGACCTCTGGGATCTCGCCTCCACCTTGTGGTCCTGGCCTCAGTTTCTCCACCAGTAGGGTGGGGGCGTATTTCCCACTTGGACTGTCTGGAAAATCCATCCTGCTAGTGGGAGGTAATGCCGGAGGAGAGGCTGAGAGATGTGGGAGGGGAAAGGCAGTGTCCCAGGGGGAAGACGTGGTGGGACTGCATGGCCCCCCATCACCCTGTGAAAGCTGCGTGGACAGCTGTCAGGGGCAGGCTACCCCCGAGGCTGGGGCCGGGGAAGATGCCCTGGCCGGGGGTAGTGGCCGAGAGCAGACTGCAGAGCTGTGCTGTCTGATGGGAATGTGAAATTGTACGTTATCTGGGAGCCACATTAAAGAAGCAAAAAGAAACTGACCAAATGAGTGTTAATAATATATTATTAAGCAACTGTGTCTGAAATATTACCGCTTACTGTGTAATCAATAGTAAAACAATACAATGAGATTGTTTACATTGCTTCTCATACAAAGGGTTGGCGATCCAGCCTGTGTTTTATACTCCACCTCGTCGGCTCGTCTCTGTCGCCCAGCCACTTTTCAAGTGCCCAGCAGCCACATGTGACTGGCCACTGTTTTGGACCGTGTAGGTTCACAGGTGGCCTGCTCATTCTGCTTCTCATCAGTTCTGTGGCCTGGGGCAAGTTGTCAGACTTCAGTGTGTCTTGTTTTCCACATTTTTTTTCTTTGGCCGTGCCTAGCAGTGTGCAGGATCTTTGCTCCCTGACCAGGGATTGAACCTGTGCCCTGTGCAGCAGAAGCGCAGAGTCCTAACCACTGGACCACCAGGGAAGTCTTGTGTACCCCTCTTATGAATGGGGGCAATAAAAATAGCAGTGCCGAGCCCATATGGTTGATGTGAAGATTAAGTTAGGCAATGTTTGTAAAGTGCTTGGCTTTTTTGGCCTGGCACGTATTAAACTTTGTATGAAAGTGAAAGTGTAAGTTGCTCAGTCGTGTCCTTCTCTTTGTTTTTTTTTTTAATTATTATTTTATTTTTTTGCTTTTTCATTTTTTTTTTAATGTCCTTCTCTTTGCAATCCCATGGACTGTGTAGCCTGCCAGGCTTCTCTGTCCATGGAATTTTCCAGGCAAGAATACTGCAGTGGGTTGTCCTTTCCTTCTCCAGAAGCTTTCTATAAAGTGCTTATCAAATAAATGACCTGTAACTGGTCTTTAACCCCTAGACAGGCTAGAGGGGCAGGTGGTGATGAACTTGGGAAAGCCCTGTTGTAGGGGGACCCTGTGCTCCCTGGGCGGCCCCCTAGTTCTACAGAGTGAAATGGGTTCAGATCAGATGGGCTGAGCCACAGTTGCTGCGAAGTGGGCCGCCTCGTGGGAAAGAAATTTCGGCACCCCAACGGCAGGACAGGGCAGGGTCCAGACCTCAAGAGGTGTGTCCTGGGTGTCTGTCTGCTTGGGGCTTGGAGCTCTGCTGCGTGGCGAGATGCTCCGCTGTAAACGGCAGGACCTCGAGTTGGGATGGGAGGCGGGGCTGCTTGTGTAGGAGAAGGGAGACAGGATCAGTGGCTTCTGATACCCACCTTGGAGCTCCGCCAGCACCAGCAGTGCCAGCTCTCTGTCTTGGCATCAACCCCCAACCCCCTGGTTGCACCTGCCCTTGGCCAAGCCACAATGGTCACAGAGCACCCACTGTGTGCCGGGCTGGGCCAGGTGTGGTGGGGGGAACCTGGAAGGGAGGGCCTGGTCTCTGTGCTCGAGGAGTGTCCCATCAGGCAGGGGAGACACCCTGAATGGCAAACACTGAGAGCCTGTGGGGGTGAGCCAAAGAGGGCGACAGAGAAGCACAGATCAGTGCTGAGGGGGTGCCCAGGGAAGAGGATTCATTCCCACTCGGAGAGGGAGCAGCCAGGGAAGGCTTCATGGAGGGGTACTTGGGCTGACTTTGAAGGATGGGTATTTGACAGCCGTGTGTGCAGGTGTGTGTAAGAGGGACAGAAAGAAGGAGAGAGGGAGGGAGGAAGTGAGTGGGAGAAGCGTCCCCAAGAAGACAGAAGTAGTAGTGATTTCGGGTCTGTGGTCATGAGACAATAGGGAGGGGAAGTTGGGGGAGATCACTGGGCTTTATGACGAGGTTGATTTGGGGGCCTCTGGGCAGAATAAGGAGGACTTGTTAAAAGTTTACTTGTCAACGTGCAGTAGAGTTTACTCCTTGTGATGTGTCAGTCCTGTGGGCTTTTTCTCTTTTTGAATTTATTTGGCTCTGCTGCTGCTGCTGCTAAGTCGCTTCAGTAGTGTCCGACTCTGTGCGACCCCAGAGACGGCAGCCCACCAGGCTCGCCCGCAAGAACACTGGAGGGGGTTGCCATTTCCTTCTCCAATGCATGAAAGTGAAAAGTGAAAGTGAAGTTGCTCAGTCATGTCTGACTCTTCTCGACCCCATGGACTGCAGCCTACCAGGCTCCTCCGTCCATGGGATTTTCCAGGCAAGAGTACTGGAGTGGGGTGCCATTGNCAATGCATGAAAGTGAAAAGTGAAAGTGAAGTTGCTCAGTCATGTCTGACTCTTCTCGACCCCATGGACTGCAGCCTACCAGGCTCCTCCGTCCATGGGATTTTCCAGGCAAGAATACTGGAGTGGGGTGCCATTGCCTTCTCCTTATTTGGCTCTACTGGACCTTAATTGTGCCATGTGGGATCTTCAATCTTCCATCCGGCCTGCAGAACATGGGATCCAGTTCCCTGACCAGCGATTGAACGGGGGTCCCCTGCATTGGGAGTGCTGAGTCTTAGCCACTGGACCACTAGGGAAGTCTCAGTGCTATGGACTTTGACAGATGTACAGAGTTGGGTGGTGGCCACCATAATCAGGGTCCATGACTGTCCATCTGCCCAGACAGCTGCCCGATACTGCAGCCCTGTCGCCCCTCACCCACTCTGCCCTCTCTGATCTCCTCTCACTCCTGTGGTCCTGTCCTCCTGAGGAATCACACAGCATGGAGCTGTGGGCTCTGTGGCCTTCACTAGCCAGGGCCCTCCCTTCGACCAGGTGGCATGTGGGTCAGAAGATGCTGAGTTGTAAGGATCTCATTATACAGCATGTCACAGTGTGCTTGGCCACTGGCTGGTTGAAGGACTTGGGATGTTTCCAGCCTTTGTTGATGGTGTAAGCTGCTATCGTCACTGACGTGTTGGTTTTTTTGTGAACACAGGCCTCCATTTCTCTTGGATAAATACCTAGAGTGGGACTGCTGGGTCATACCGTGCATGTATGTTTAATGGTGTAAGAAACTGCCAAGGGACCTCTGTGGTGGTCCAGTGGTTAAGACTTCATGCTTGCACTATAAGGAGAATGGTTCCAGTCCCCGGTCAAGGAATCAAGATGCTGCATGCCTCGTGGCCAAAAACGACATAAAACAGAAGCAATATTGTTAACAAATTCAATAAAGACCAAAAAAAAAAAGAGATCCACATCAAAAAAACATCTTAAAAAAGAAGCTGCCGAACTGTTTTCCCACGTGTCGCAACTTGCATTCCTCCCAGCGGAGTGGCGGTGCTCCCTGGGAGTGGTGGTGCTCCCTTGCAGTATCTGTCGCAGCTCACGGTGTTGTCGCCTCTCCCTCTGGCTTGTTTGCGCCATCCCCTAGGGTGTGCAGTAGAATCTCATCGAGGCCACGGTTTTAATTTGCATTTCCTTGTTGACCTTTCAGGTTACTTACTTGCCATTCATACAATTTCCTTGAGGAAATGTCTGTCCAAATCCTTTGCCTATTTT
>SJYV01018852.1:0-21449 GCA_006410875.1 Neotragus pygmaeus | reverse complement strand
ACATGTAGGGTCATTATTACCATCTTTCTAAATTCCATATATATGTGTTATTATACTGTATTGGTTTTTTTCTTTCTGATTTACTTCATTCTGTGTAATAGGTTCCAGTTTCATCCACCTCCTTAGAACTGATTCAAATGCATTATTTTTAATAGCTGAGTAATATTCCATTGTGTATATGTACCACGTTCATCTGCTGATGGACATTTAGGTTGTTTCCATGTCCTAGCTATTATATTTTATATATGTATATGTATACAATTATATTCACACTGTATATATGAATATGTACTTCATATATATATATATATATACCTATATACAAACTTTAGAATGAATGTATTGCTGGGGTCCGACCCCACAGGATCCAGGGAAACCCGAAGGAGAAACAACGTTGGTGATTGATTTAGAGAGAGATAAGGAAAGAATGTTGTAGATAAGAAAATAGAGGAGAGAAAGAGGATGATATTCTTTGGTTTACATAGAAAAACAATAAAACTCCAAGAAAAGGAGTTTGCCCTGTTAATGGAAGCCACAGGTGCCCTCCCAGTCTCCCGAGGGAGTGAAGACGCAGAATGTCTTCCCGTTCAGGTCTTGGAAACCCTGGAAGATAAGTGAACGCAGGGAGCCTCCATGCTCCAAGGGATCAGCCTGAAAAAGAGAGGGAGAGGGAGAGGGAGTGAGAGAGAGAGAGAGAGAGAGAGAGAGACAGAATGATTGATGTGGGGTGATCAAGCTTCTTTGAGCAAGGCCCATTTTTTTTTTACTTTTTAAAAGGATCTTTTATACCTTTACTTATACATAGAGGGAAATGAAAGCTGCAAGGTCATACAGAGTCAGCCCAAATATTCCAGCAGTTTTGCCCTTATTGAAACCAGGATTTTTTCTGCATACCTTTCCCACAAATGATGTTGCGTACATTATCTTCTGGCCTTGGAGGCCTGTGAACATTTTATGACCCTCTTTTGATAAAGGCTGCTCAACCAGAAAACTTATTTTCCCTCAAAGTGTTTTTTCTTTATATTTCTAATCTATGTCAGCCTCAGAAAATATTAAACAGAGTTCCATTTCACAGAGTAAAGGTTCAGTGAGTTACAAGAAAGAACCAATTAGCTCAAAAGTCTGATGTTAATTTCAAGGCTACACTTGTTTTTCTTACATTCCAACTATGTTAACTAATGTACCCCCAGGTGCGCAGTGGACAAGAGATATGGGAATTTAGCAACAAGATTTGGCTCAACAGTGAAATCTTACACCAGCACTATTCTAATAACTTTTAACTCTTTGAAAGGCTCTATGTTTTAGGCTTCCTGTGCCTCTCACAGTTGGGAGGCTGCGAATAATCACATGCGTAGCTGCAAGATCTGGATAGACCTGCCAAGCAAGCTAGAATGTTAACAGAGGGGGTTTGAGCTGAGACACTCCTTTTATATGAAAGAGACTGTAAACTGGAGCTCTAAGTTAACTTTTTCCAGAGAAAAGTGTTCAGGGATAGCCCCTGTTAATGTCAAAAGAGTGAGTGAAAAGTATAATGCAGTAAGACAGGCAGACTCTGGTTTTTGGGGGGTAGATGCTTGAGAATATCCAAGGGGGACCCCTGAGGCCTAACCCTGCCTTTGCATGTCAGGCCCCTTCCTCATGACCTTTGCCATGGGCGGGGTTCCCCATGCTGGCTCCCGGCAGTGTATCAAATAAACAATACATTATGTGGAGGGAGGGACTATGTTGTGACTTACTTCAAAGCTGCACTGCTAGACACGCACTATGCTTTCCTTCGCAGCAGCTTAGTTAAGGGAGATGAGGGTGTTGCTACTCTGTTTAAGGCAGTGGTCCACAAGCTTTTAGGTACCAAGGACTTGTTTCATGGAAAACCTTTTTTTTTTTTTCACACACTGGGAGTTGGGGGCTGGTTTTAGGATGATTAATGCACATTAAATTTATGTGGACTTTATATCTATTATTATTACATTGTGATATATAAAGAATTTACACAATTCACCATAATGCAGAATCAGTGGGAGCCCAGAGCTTGTTTTCCTGCAACTAGAATGTCCCATCTGGGGAGCAGCTATAAAAACAGCTGAAGTTTTGTTCACCTGCCAATCTACCACTCACTTCCAGCTGCACTTCCAGGTTCCCAGGTTCCTAACAAGCCTTAGACTGGTACTGGACCATGATGGTGGGTGGAGGTGGGGGAGTTGAGGACCCCTGCTTTAAGGGATACACATTCCTGGAAGTTGAGGCTTGTGTTGCACCAAAAAAGGATGGTATATACTCCTTTCTGCTTACTAATGAAGAAATACACTCAGCAGCCAAAATGGGTGAGTGGAGCTGTGCCTTTGTTGCCTGCCATTAACAGTAGCTGCCACAGCCCATCCCTCATCAACAAAAATCTTCTTAGCACTTCCGATTTCACCAAGATATTACTGCTCCAGAGGGCTTGGGCTACTTCTTCCTCAACTTGATACAAGGAGAAGCTCAGGGCGCCCAGTATCTCCTGAAGATGCAAAACCAATGCAAAGGCCACAGCTACTTTTTAGGACAGGCAGAAGCCACTCCCATAATAAGTGAGGTAAAGCCCTGGACATGTTGGAAGCCACAGTGGCCCTGGAAAAGAACTTGAACCAAGCAGTTTGGGATGTGCATGCCCTGGGTTCCTCCTGCATAGACCCCTATTTCTGTGACTTATTGGTGAGACCTATCCTGGATGAGCAGGTGAAGCTCACCAAGAAGATGGTGATCCCATGACTGCCCTGCACAGGCTGGCGGCCCCAGTTGGGGCGGGGCGAGGATCTCTTCCAAAGACTCACCCTCAAGCAAGGCTAGAGCCTCCAGAACCTAAGCAGTTTTGAGGGGCTGCTCTGCATCCCTTATAACCAGGGGTTTCTGCCTGAGCCTCTCTCTGCAGGCTCTAGGCAGCTTTTCTAACACCCAGGAGCCCTGCCTAAGCTGTGGGCCAAAGGGAAGCAATGAAGCTTTTTGCAGAAAAAAGAAAAAGGTAAGAATAAGGCTCTCTACATTTGGCATGCTTCACAGGTGAGGCTCTTTGAAAGAGCTCCAGAGTATGGTTATTATAATATTCTCCTATTTTGGGTTCTTTGAGGTTAAGATTAAACCACAGAGTTAATAACTTTGTGTTTTGAAGGGTGTTGGGTAGACATAAGGACAGAGATTTATTTTGGGACATTAAAAAGTTTATTTGGCATTTCCAGCTCTCTTCCAAATTAAAGTGCAAATCATGTTCTGATTTATTCTTTCTCCCTCTCAGTCTCTGCCTAATCTCCTCAAGGTTTTGAGAGTCAGTGTTGTTTTTTGAAAGGTGCTGTTTTCTGCCTATAAAAAGGAATTTATCCCAATTTTTAGCAAATATCAGGTAACAAGACTCATTGTTTCTGGTGGAACAAAACAAAAAGCTAGGATTTTAACTTTACCCTCAAATTGATTTGTCTTTAAAAGAGATTCTGGAGAAAACTGGGAAACTGATAATGAAAGGTAATCATGATGTAATTTCCCTTGTCTTTGTTGTTATGTGACAACATTTATATTATTTATCATTTGTATCACTAAGGCATTTACTCAGCGTGATTCTAAGCATCTCAAACCCCATGCTCTGAGTACTTGTTCTCAGTAGGCTGTATCAGTCTCTCAATCAGAGTGACAGCAATTCTCCAGTCTCTGTGTAACTTGGATCATTTGAACTCCTATAACAAGCACAATTTGTTTCATGGACCTTGTGTTCATAGCCATTTCTAATTAACTTTATTGAATTAAAACTTGAAGTCTTTAGATACTCTCACAGTTTAGCTGTATCTGCATTATTGGAGCTGTGACTTTTCTTTACATTTTGCTTTAATTGTTGAATGCTCACATTTTATTTTCAAATTAATGATTCTCCAAAGCTCCAGCCCTGGTGGTTGAGGTTTATGAATGAAAAATAGGAAAGATGAAAATATTATGAGAGTTTGCATTTTCCATATGTTGATGACGGAGTGTCCTCTCTAACAAATCTGTTACACTTTTTCATCTTCTTCATGAATTTCTAATTTCTCCATTTCTGATTTTCTTCTACAACTCCTGTGGAGTTGTTCCTGCATCCTGGAGAATTCTTTGAAGGATTAGGGCATTGTTTCTTTCTAGGTGCCAGACACACTAGCCATCTCCAAGACCCTGCAAACTAATACCCTTTAATACATTAATTTCATGCTTTAACTATCCAGAGTGGATTTTCTTCTTTTTTATTTGCTATCAAGAATTCTACTACATCATTCAATATATAGTAGATATTGCTTAATTAGGTGAAAATTTAAACTAATTAGGTGAAAATTTAGGTGTTGCACGTAAAGACTAAAATTGGGTTAAGTATGACGTTTGTCAAATGTAGGATGGGAAATAACATTTGAAATCTTTCATCCATAAGTGATTTATTTGAGATATAATTTATGAAAACTTAAGTTCAAATGAATAGTTTTAGTGTAATGACTGAGCCTATGACATGGACTTTACCTTTATTAAGAATTATTTGAGCTCACTTTCTTTCTGCTGTGTAGAATCCTGCTGTTTCCGATGTCATTTCTTTGTGTTGTACTCAGTCATGTTCAACTCTTTGCAACTCCAAGGTCTATATCCCACCAGGCTCCTCTGTCCATAAAATTTTCTAGGCAAAAGTACTGGAGTAGGTTGCCATTTCCTACTCAAGTGGATCTTCCTGACCCAGGGATCCAACCTGCATCTCTTGCATCTCCTGAATTGGCAGGCAGATTTTTTTTTAATTTTTTTTTTTACCACTAGTGCCACCTGGGAAGCTATACTTCTTTTAATAAAATTATTTTAATATAAAAATCGACTTGTTCTCTGCATAGTTCTTACTAACCCAAATATATAAGCACACAAGGTAGAGCAGCACATAGCCAATCCTATATAAGACTTTGTGGA
This sequence comes from Neotragus pygmaeus, assembly GCA_006410875.1. Classification (NCBI taxonomy): domain Eukaryota; kingdom Metazoa; phylum Chordata; class Mammalia; order Artiodactyla; family Bovidae; genus Neotragus; species Neotragus pygmaeus. Next base: position 16,517 of record SJYV01018852.1, on the reverse strand, counting down.
TTTTCTAGGTGGAAATAACACATCATTAGGTTAATTTTATAGGCTTCCAAGGAGGCTCAGTTGTAAAGCATCTGCCTGCCAATGCAGGCTGGCAAAGTAATGCTCAAAATTCTCCAAGCCACGCTTCAGCAGTATGTGAAACATAAACTTCCAGATGTTCAAGCTGGTTTTAGAAAAGGCAGAGGAACCAGAGATCAAATTGCCAGCATCTGCTGGATCATCAAAAAAGCACAAGAGTTCCAGAAAAACATCTATTTCTGCTTTATTAACCATGACAAAGCCTTTGACTATGTGGATCACAGTAAACTGTGGAAAATTCTGAAAGAGATGGGAATACCAGACCACCTGACCTGACTCTTGAGAAACCTGTATGCAGGTCAGGAAGCAACAGTTAGACCTGGACATGGAACAACAGACTGGTTCCAAATAGGNCAGTTCAACTACCAAAGGCCAACATCCTGCTCTACATACCAGTGGACAGGCACCAGCCTTTTCTGCCAGAAAGCCTGCATGAGTCCCTAGATCAGCCTCAAACACCAGGGGCAGACACGGACCAAGAAAACTACAGTCCTACATCACAGGCCAGACTCTACCCTGTGAATATCTGGGTGAGGGCATTGCCCGTTAGCATGCTAATGAAACTTTCTGGGCACCCTAGAACCCCATATCCATCTGTATCAGGAACCAGCTCTGCCTGCCAATAGTCTGGCACTAAACCCAGGATATGGATTTATCTGTCAATGGGTGGGCAACAGTCCAATCTTAAGACCCTGATTTCACCCACCAGTGAGGCAGCACTAGCCCTGGGGTCCAGTATAATTTCACAACCAGCCACCTCATGTCTAGGCCCTACTAAACAGAAGACAGCAGCATCCACACGAGGCAGAACCCAGCCTTGGGACCAGGGATAGACTAGGGACCAACCAGACTGCCCATAGTCAGCTCACAACAACAGAAGGACACACTCAGCCCTCAATAGAGGGAATACCATATAACTTGGGTAATAAGAGTACACTGTTGGGATGCACAGATGCCTCCTACAGAGGGCTACCTCTCCAAGGTCAGGAAATGTAACAAACCTACCACATCCTTAAAACTGCAAATAGTAACTTAGACAAAATGAGACAATAGAGGAGTATGTTCCAGATTAAGGATCAAGATAAAACTCCAGAAGAACTGAAATGGAGATAGGCAATCTACCCAAGAAAGAGTTCAGACTAATGATCGTAAAGATGAACAAAAAAAAGAAGTCAGGTGGTTGGATGCACAGAGTGAGAAATCAGAAGTTTTTAACAAAGAGAATATATAAAGAACAGCCAAAGAGATACAATAACTGAAATGAAAAGTACATGCAAAGGAATCAGTAGTAAACTGACTCAGACAGATGGATCAGTAAGTTCAAAGACAGAGTAGTGGAAATCACTGACACAGGATAGAAACAAGAATGAAAAGAAATGAGAACAGTTTAAGGGACATTTGGAACAACATCAGTTGCACTAATATTTGCGTTATAAGGGTCCAAGAGGGAGGATAGAGAGAGAAAGGGCCCAAGAAAATATTTGAAGACATAATAGCTGAAAACCTCCCTAACCTGAGAAAGGAAACAGTCACCCAAGACCAGGAAGCAGAGTCCTTTACAGAATTAGCTCAAAGAGAAATATATGAAGACGCACTGTAATCAAAATAACAAAAATTAAAGATAATGAGAGACTACTAAAATCAGCAAGGGAAAAACATCAAGTAGCATACAAAGGAACTCCCATAAGGTTACCAGCTGATTTTTCAGCAGAAAGTCTGCAGACCAGAAGGGACATCATGAGCAACGCCTGGCTGGGTGAAGCACAGGCTGGAATCAAGATTGCCAGGAGATATATCAATAACCTCAGATATGCAGATGACACCACCCTTATGGCAGAAAGTGAAGAAGAACAAAAGAGCATCTTGATGAAAGTGAAGGAGGAGAGTGAAAAAGTTGGCTTCAAGTTCAGCATTCAGAAAACAAAGATTATGGCATCTGGTCCCATCACTTCATGCCAAAAACAGTAGGGAAACAGTGGAAACAGTGGCGGACTTTATTTTGGGGGGCTCCAAAATCACTGCAGATGGTGATTGCAGCCATGAAATTAAAAGATGCTTATTCCTTGGAAGGAAAGTTATGACAAACCTAGATAGCATATTAAAAAGCAGAGACATTATTTTGCCAACAAAGATGCGTCTAGTCAAGGCTATATTTTTTCCAGTGGTCATGTATGGATATGAGAGTTGGACTATAAAGAAAGCTGAGTGCTGAAGGATTGATGCTTTTGAACTGTGGTGTTGGAGAAGACTCTTGAGAGTCCCTTGGACTGTAAGAAGATCCAACCAGTCCATCCTAAAGGAAACTGGTCCTGAATATTCATTGGTAGGACTGATAATGAAGCTGAAACTCCAATACTTTGGCCACCTGATGCGAAGAGCTTACTCACTTGAAAAGACCCTGATGCTGGGAAAGATTGAGATCAGTAGGAGAAGGGGACAGCAGAGAATGAGATGGCTGGATGGCATCACCGACTCAATGGACATGAGTTTGAGTAAACTCTGGGAGTTGGTGATGGATGGGGAGGCTTGGCATGCAGCAGTTCATGGAGTCGCAAAGACTTGGACACGACTGAGTGATTGAACTGAACTGATACAATTTTTTTGGCATATATGTGTTCATAGTATTTTCTTATGAGTTCTAATTTTGTTTGAGACCTCTCTTGTTTTTTTTTTTTTTTTGGTGAGTCTAGACAAAGTTTTGTTTCCCTTGTATTTTGTTTCAAAAATCAGTTGTTCAATTGATCATTTTTATTTATTTTTTTAGCCTCTATCATTTATTTTCACTCTGATTTTTCTTATTTTCCTTTTACTAACTTTTTACTTAGTTTGTGCCACTTTTTCTAGTTTCTTGAGTTGTACAGTTGTGTTATTTATTTCAGATCTTTTCTCGTTTCTTAATGTAGGTTAAACTTTCCTTTTAGAGCTGCTTTTGCTGAATACAATGTTTCAGAATGCTGTATTTCCTTTTTCATTTGTCTCAAGATATTTTTTGATTTCTCACTTGATTTCTTCTTTAACACATTCGCTGTTCAGTAACATGTTGTTTAATCTTCACATGGTTGTGAATTTTCTTCTTGTAGTTTATTTCTAGCTTCATAACACTGAATAATTGGTCTCTGGAGAGTCTTGCAATCAGCTTCTTTCTGTGTGCTAAAATAGAAGCCTGTTCCTTGGGATACAGCTATTAGCATATGAAAATAGGCCTCTTTTTTGAAAAGAGTGATTGTGTTTTTATTGCTGCTTCTGCTAAGGGTATAACCACTGTGAGTCCATACTAAAATTTTAAGATCTTTCTCTGAGTTTGCAATAGCCTTGTGGATATTAGGCATGCAAACCCCACTGGTTTTCTAAGCTGGATGTTTTGGGGGTCCATGTCTTAGGTGAAAGTGTTAAAAGGTGGGGTGTCAAATATGGGGTCAAACCCTTTGGTGCTCAAGAAGATGCAGGGAGTTTTGAATTTTCCCCCTGTTGTGCCATGATGAGGGTGGGATTTATTGAGAGATTGTGTCCCAGCCTCTCTTACCTATTTTAATGTAGATATTTTCTTGTTTGGCTGTTATGTAGAAGTCACTCAGCTAATTTTTGATTTTCTTTCAGAATGAACTTTCCCATCTCTAGCTGTAGATTTCATGTGTGTATAGGAGGACATATGTTCATTGTCACCTTGAAATGGAAGCCTCTCCCTCCATATTCATTTGTTTAATCATACTATTTCAAATATCCTCTAGTTTACTAGTGTTCTTGAAATTTTAAATCTGTTAATATAATAAACTCCAGGAGTTGGTGATGGACAGGGTGGGGCTGGCGTGCTGCAGTCCGTGTGGTCGCAGAGTCAGATACGACTGAATGACTGCACTGAATTGAACTGACAGTCTTTATAAAAACTGTGATAGAGAATTATTGACACATACAGTACTATAGCTACCACCTTTGCTGTAGACATTATACTTCTGTCAAACCATCTTAGTAAAATCCTGACATTTTAGTAGTTACTGGAGCTTGTAGTTAAATAAAACTCTTGTTTTTCATTTACATAAAATGTTGGCACACTCCCCATTCTGAAATTTGAAGATGATCTGTAGTCAGGTCTGAGAAATTAGATGTATCTGTTTCAAATTTTCATTTATTCTACCACCTGAAAATATTTACTGAAATTAACTATATGCAAGACAGTGTTCTTGGCATCATTGAGGATAGATACAAAAATGGTTCAGAGGCAGACCCTGCCAAGAAAGACCTCATACTCTTGGAAAGAAGATGAATCACAGAGGATACAGACCAAGATGGTGGAATAGAAGAACCCTAAGTTCACTTCCTTCCATGGACACACCAAAACTACAACTACATATAGAGCAACCATCTCTGAGAAAATCCTGAAGATTAGTTCAGTTCAGTTCAGTCGCTCAGTCGTGTCCGACTCTGCGACCTCATGAATCGCAGCACTCCAGGCCTCCCTGTTCATCACCATCCCCTGGAGTTCAATCAGACTCATGTCCATCAAGTCAGTGATGCATCCAGCCATCTCATCCATGGTCGTATACTTCTCCTCCTGCTCCCAATCCCTCCAAGCATCAGAGTCTTTTCCAATGAGTCAACTGTTCTCATGAGGTGGCCATGAGAGTTTCAGCTTTAGCATCATTCCTTCCAAAGAAATCCCAGGGTTGATCTCCTTCAGAATGGATTGGTTGGATCTCCTTGCAGTCCAAGGGGCTCTCAAGAGTCTTCTCCAACACCACAGTTCAAAAGCACCAATTCTTTGGCACTCAGCCTTCTTCACAGCCCAACTCTCATATCCATACATGACCACAGGAAAAACCATAGCCTTGACTAGACCTTAGTTGGCAAAGTAATGTCTCTACTTTTGAATATACTATCTAGATTGGTCATAACTTTTCTTCCAGGAATAAGTGTCTTTTAATTTCATGTCTGCAGTCACTATCTGCAGTGATTTTGGAGCCCAGAAAAATAAAGTCTCACACTGTTTCTACNAAGGAGAAGGGGACAACAGAAGATGAGATGGCTGGATGGCATCACCAACTCAATGAACATGAGTTGGAGTGAACTCCGGGATTTGAGGATGGACAGGGAGGCCTGGCATACTGCGATACATGGGGTCGCAAAGAGTCAGACACGACTGAGTGACTGAACTGAACTGAACTTCAAAATAACTCTGGGTAGAATTTATTGACTACTGAATATATGCCCGTGTAAGAACGGACTCTCCCTAAGAGAGTTAAACATTTTTTAAAATTATTAACTGGTTATAATGGAAGGGAGAACTAACCGAATATTAACTGAATAGTGACGAAGAGATGAGTATGTTAAAAAAAACATAAATTATTTGTGCTATAAGGATAAACAATATATTTAGCATAGATTGTATTTTCAGGTACAAAAAGGAAAAAAAGCATTTAAGAACTCTGCCTGTATGTTCTGTTAGCTCAAAGCTGACAAATTCAGCTTTCTGGAACTGCTCAATGCCCACTGTTCTTTTTGTCTCTCCACTACTATATTTATCTTGAAGAAAGTAGGACCAAGGAAAATAAGTACTCCCTGCCCATCCATCTTGATAACTTAATGCCTCTCTCTGCCTGCAGCATTGTACATTAAGGTTTTGAGCAAAATCTATAGGTCAATCAATCTCCTGCTTGAACCAAAGTGCCAATCTGTCATGTACTGTAATGCTCTCTCTCTCTTCTAACCAAATTTTTAGACTCTGAATTCATTTTTCTAGATGATTCTGTCAATGTGCTGCATGATAGAAAAAAAGTCATATGTTAGCCATGCTCGCACACTACCTGATAAGCATCACCATGAACTACTGCTTGATAGATGGCCATATTAATGTAAATATATCTTTATTATAAATCTCTGAACCATAGAATCTTTCCCTCAAAGAAGAATCCTAATATCATGCTAGTCACGAAAGGAAAATAAAAGGAAAACTTTTTGACATCCTAAAATACTTTCCCACCATTTCACAAAGATACTACATAAAAGAGGCTATCTAATTAGAGAGAATTATCTAGTACAATCCATTGAAAATTATAACCATAAACAGTTGCATTTCTGGTATACCCTAAGGGAAAGTTACTTGGACTTTTTGGGTTTCAATTTCTTCTCTTGCAGATGTACTTATGATACATGCTAAGACCAAAGAAATTCATAAATAAATATTTGTTTTCATGCATCAAATATTATGCTTAGCACTAGAGAGACACTGTGTCAATTAATTTAAACTTGTATCTTAGTCACTCAGCCATGTCTGACACTCTGCAACCCCGTGGACTATAGCCCATCAGGCTTCTCTGTCCATGGGATTCTCCAAGGAAGAATACTGGAGTGGGTTCCAGGTGATTCCGGATTCCCTTCTCCAGGTGATCTTCCTGACCTAGGAATCAAATTCAGGTCTCCTGCATTGCAGGCAGATTCTTTACCTTCTGAGCCACCAGTGAAGCCCTAATTCACAAGTATATATAAATTAAGTAACAAAGTATATGGAAACATTTTAGTGAGATTCAAATAGATAGGTGATAAATGTCAGACTGTTTTACTACATGTGTTTGGTAATGTGACAAAACCTTGGCATATCTCATTTACTGATGTTGATGTCACCACTTTACTCACAAGCCTGCAAGTCATCTTAGTCACTACTCTGGCAGGCTCCTTGGGAACCCTTTGTAGGATTCTTGAGAAAATAAACCATATCACACAAATCAGAAGTACATGCCACATGGGCAAACACAGAAGAGTTTATTATAAGAATTCTTAGTAATTTATCTTCGTAGCCCTGTAATTGTTCTGCTCATATAACAGTGAAATATAACCACCAAAGTTGATATAACTTTTGGCTGCCTTACAACTTTTAGACGGATACTCAGATCTTATGGTCCAATATATTGACCTGAAATATTAAATCTGTCAAAACATACTAACTGAACTCAACTGAATTGATATGATCCTTTAGTTCATGCTACTCAGTGTAACAGTAAACTTTATCATTTGCAATTTTCCATTCCTGTAAGCCCCTTAATCCTCACCCCACATTTGATCTTTCTCTTTCTTTACTCCTTTCTTTTCCTTCTTTCTTTCCTCCCATCAATCCTCCTTTTCTAGTCTTTCTTTCTTAAAAAACAAAAACAATGATGGAGGGGAAAAAAGCTATTTCTGTTACTTACTTATCTCAAGTTACACCAAACTCTAAAAGCAAATTTCCCTTCATTAATAATATTTACAAACTTTCTGTGAGTCAGTTTGTCCACAAATGTATTGACTTGCTGTGAGAGTTGCTATGAAAAAGCATAGCCAGACAAGTTCATATCAAAAGCCTCAAATACAGTAATGGAGCCATGAGTGGACTTCCCCATGGTCTAAGATGTCTTCCCTAAGAGAAATAAAGGGAGTCAGAACAAATATCACCTTGCAGTAAATATCTCCCACATACACTGTTGGGAAAGGTAGGGTTGAGATCTACTCAGAAATAGACAACAAACAGACAGCCTAAAAGGAGAGAACTAAAACAGTGGTTAAAATAAGGTGATCTATACTTCAGTTCAGTTCAGTAGAGTCACTCAGTGGTGTCTGACTCTTTGCAACCCCATGGACTGCAGCACACCAGGCCTCCCTGTCCATCAGCAACTCCCAGATTTTACCCAAGCTCGTCCACTGAGTGGCTGATGCCATCCAACCATCTCATCCTCTGTCGGCCCCTTCTCCTCCTCCTCCAATCTTCCCCAGCATCAGGATCCTTTCCAGTGAGGCAGTTCTTTGCATCAGGTGGCCAAAGTATTGGAGTTTCAGCTTCAGCATCAGTCCTTCCAATGAATATTCAGGACTGATTTCCTTCAGGATGGACTGGTTGGATCTCCTTGCGGTCCAAGGGACTCTCAACAGTCTTCTCCAACACCAGAGTTCAAAAGCATCAATTCTTCAATTCTCAGCTTTCTTTATAGTCCAACTCTCACATCTTTCACATTCATACATGACTACTGGAGAAACCATAACCTTGACTCGACAGATCTTTGTTGGCAAAATATCTCTGCTTTTTAAAATGCTGTCTAGATTGGTCATGACATTTTTCCAAGGAGCAAGCACCTTTTAATTTGATGCCTGCACTCACCATACTCACTGATTTTGGAGCCCCCCAAAATAAAGTCTGTCATTGTTTTCACTGTTTCCCCATCTATTTACCATGAAGTGATGGGACTAGGTGCCATGATCTAGTTTTCTGAATGTTGAGTTTTAAGCCAACTTTTTGGCTCTCCTCTTTCATTTTCATCAAGNGAGCCCCCCAAAATAAAGTCTGTCATTGTTTTCACTGTTTCCCCATCTATTTACCATGAAGTGATGGGACTAGGTGCCATGATCTAGTTTTCTGAATGTTGAGTTTTAAGCCAACTTTTTGGCTCTCCTCTTTCATTTTCATCAAGAGGCTCTTTAGTTCTTCTTCAGTTTCTGCCATAAGAGTGGTTTCATCTGCATATCTGAGGTTATTGATATTTTTCCCAGCAATCTTGATTCCAGCTTCATCCAGTCCAGCATTTCTCATGATGTACTCTGCATATAATTTAAAGAAGCAAGGTAACAATGTACAGCCTTGACATACTCCTTTCCCATTTTGTTCCATGTCTGGTTCTAACTGTTTCTTCCTGACCTGCATACAGATTTCTCAAGAGGCAGGTCAGGTGGTCTGGATTCCCATCTCTTTAAGAATTTCCCACAGTTTGTTGTGATCCACACAGTCAAAGGCTTTGGCATAGTCAGTAAAGCTGAAAGAGTTTTTCTGGAACTCTCTTGCTTTTGTGATGATCCAACGATGTTGGCAATTTCATTTATGGTTCCTTTGCCTTTTCTAAATCCATTGAACGTCTGGAAGTTCATGTTTCACATACTGTTGAAGCCTGTCTTGGAGAATTTTGAGCATTACTCTACTAGCGTGTGAAGTGAGTTCAATTGTGGAAGTTTGAACATTCTTGCATTGCCTTTCTTTGGGATTGGAATGAAAACTGACCTTTTCCAGTCCCATGGCCAATACTGAGTGCAGCACTTTCACAGCATCGTCTCTGAGGACTTGAAATAGCTCACCTGGAATTCCATCACCTCCACTATCTTTGTTCGTAGTGTTGCTTCCTAAGGCCCACTTGACTTCACATTCCAGGATGTCTGGCTCTAGGTTAGTGATCACACCATCGTGATTATCTGGCTTACAAAGATCTTTTTTGTATAGTTTATTTGTGTATGCTTCCTACCTCTTCTTAATATCCTCTCCTTCTGTTAGGTCCATACCATTTCTGTCCTTTATTGTGCCCATCTTGGCATGAAATGTTCCCTTTGTATCTCTAAGTTTCTTGAAGAGATCTCTATCTTTCCCATTCTTTTGTTTTCCTCGCACTGATCACTGAAGGAGGCTTTCTTATCTTTCCTTGCTAATCTTCGGACCTCTGCATTCAAATGGGTATATCTTTCCTTCTCTCCTTTGCTTTTTGTTTCTCTTCTTTTCACAGCTATTTGTAAGGCCTCCTCAGACAGCCATTTTGCTNGCTTTTTTTCCTAAAACCAGCTTGAACATCAGGGAGTTCATGGTTCATGTATTGCTGAAGCCTGGCTTGGAAAATTTTGAGCATTACTTTACTAGCATGTGAAATGAGTGCAATTGTGTGGTAGTTGGAGCATTCTTTGGCATTGCCTTTCTTTGGAATTGGAATGAAAACTGACCTTTTCCAGTCCTGTGGCCACTGCTGAGTTTTCCCAATGTGCTGGCATATTGAGTGCAGCACTTTCACAGCATCATCTTTCAGGATTTGAAATAGCTCAACTGGAATTCCATCACCTCCACTAGCTTTGTTCGTAGTGGTGCTTTCTAAGGCCCACTTGACTTCACATTCCAAGATGTCTGGCTCTAGATTAGTGATCACATCATCATGATTGTCTGGGTCATGAAGATCTCTTTTGTACAATTCTTCTGTGTATTCTTGCCACCTCTTAGAACAGAATTACTGCAACTAGGGATTTTTTTTTAAAGGTCACATCAAGAAGTGTAGGGGAGGCTGAAACACAGTCTAGTCAGGACATGTATCAACAGTGTGATGACCCATTAGTGGGACAGATATCACAAGTGAGGAGTGCCTCTGTGGAGCAAATGATCTAAGCCCCATGTTGAGGTCCCCAGTCCAGAGAACCTGTACCAGAAGATGAGCCCCCATAACATCTCACTTTGAAAACCAATGTTGCCTATATTCAGGAAAGCCAGAGGGCTGCAGGAAAATAAGGTTTCATTCCAGAAAAACTCACACAAACTCAGTCTGAGTCCTTGTGCAGAGTCAGCAGCTTGAAAAGTGCCTGGTCATACAAGAAGGCAATTCACTGGTTAATTTTAGGGGGTGTGTTGGAAGATCAGAGATCTGATTGGAATCTTCTCTAGGGTTGAAAGCATTAGCAGGTTCCCTTCCTTCTTCTCATCCCCTCTCCTTTTTTTTTTTTCTCCCTTCCCAATTCTCCTTTCACTTAGCTATCCTGGTGCTGAGAAAAGCCAGTTATGACATTCTCTGTGAACATACATAACACCATGGTCCCCACCCTGTCATCCCCTTGAAGACCAGCCCTGCTTAGCTTGTCCAGCCCTGACTAGTCCCTCCAAATGACTCCTTTCCTGCCCCACCTAGTAGGCAGCTCCGGCCAGCAGCAGGGCGTTCTCAGTGTGGCTCTCATTCTAGCGAAGTATTCTCCCTAATTCTGTGGCTGACCTTGGCACCCCACTAAAAAGTCTTCTGCCCTGGGGAGCCAGTCCTATACACCAGCATGCCCACAACAGTCACTGTCTATTCTCATAGCCAGCTGGGCAGGGGATCAGACGTGCCCACTAGAGCATTAATAGCAGTCATGTCTGAACAACACAGCCAGCTGGGCCAGGGGTCAACTCTGTCTACCAGTGTGCCTGCAGCAGCTGAGTCTCAACCCCAAGAGGCCCATTCAGCCTATATAACGAGATACCATTGGGGCACCTGGATCTGTTGACCAGGGGAAGTGTAACACTGGCTCCCATGGAACTCCTATATAAGACCACTCTTCTAAGATGTAGCTGATATACCTAATACGTAGAAACAAACACAGAGAGACAAAATGAGACAAAAGAATACCTTCCAAACAAAATATTAAAACCTTAGAAAAAGAACTAAATGAAATGGAGATAAGCAATTTACCAGATAAAGTGTTCAAATAGTCATAAAAATACCACCATTCTCAGGGGAAAAAATGCATAAACTCAGTGAAAACATCAACAAAGAGATAGAAAATATAAAAAAGAACCAGTCTGAATGGGATAATACAATAACTGGAAAAAAAAAATACACCAAAGATAATAAAAAGCAGATGAGAGAACGCAGGAAAATGGATCAGTGACCTGGATGACAAAGAGAGGATATCCTATAGTGAAAAGAAAGAAAAAAAAAAAAAAAGAGAAAGAGAGAGTTAAACAAATAAAGATTGTTGAAGGGGCCTGTGGAAGAACATCAAGGGTACTGACATTTGCATTATAGAGCTTCCAGAAGGAGAAACAAGAGAGAAAATGACAGGAAAACTACTTGAAGAAATAATTGTTGTAAACTTCCCTAATCTGGTGGAGGAAGCAGACATCCAAGTTGAGGAAGTACAGACCATCTCAAACAAGATGAACCCAAGAGATTCACACCAAGATATGTTATGATTAAAATTTCAAAAGTTGAAGAAAGAAACTTAAAAGCACCAATAGAATGTTATACACAGGGGAACCCTCACAGGACTATCAACTGATTCTTTAGCAGAAACTTTCAGGTCAGAAGGGAGTGACATGATATACTCAAAGCACTGAAAGGAAAAACCAAGAATATTCCACCCAGCAAGGTTATTGTGTGCACGCTAAGTTGCTCAGTTGGGTCCAACTCTTTGCAACTCCATGAACTGTAGCCTGACATGACCCTCTGTCTATGGGGATTCTCCAGGCAAGAATACTGGAGTAGGTTGTCATGCCCTCCTCCAGAGGATCTTTCTGACCCAGGGATTGAATCCGTGTCTCTTATATGTCCTGCACTGGCAATCATCTTCTTTACCACTAGCACCACCTTGGAAGCCCCAAAGGAGAGATGAAGTGTTTCCCAGGCAAGCAAAGGCTAAAGGAGTTGATCATCATTAAACTGGCCTTAAAATAAATCTTAAAGGGATTTATTTAAATGGAAAAGAAAAAGCTATAAGTAGAAATGAGAAAATTATATTAAAAATTACCCTCACTATTAAAAGCAAACATGTAGTAAAGATACACTAATGCCCAGACCAGATAAAGACACTACTGAAAAAAAAAGAGAAGAATTTACAGGCCAGTATCTCTGATGAACATAGATGCAAAAATTTCCAACAAAATATTAGCCCACAGGATTCAACATTACATTAAAAGAATCATACACCATCATCAAGTGGGATAATTTGAGGGGTGCAAAAATGGTTCAACATCCACAAATCAGTGTGATATACAACATTAACAAAATAAAGAATAAAAAAATTATTATTATTTCAGTAGTTGCAGGAAAAGTATTTGACAGAATTCAACATCCACTTATGATAAAAACTCTCAATAAAGTGGATATAGAGGGAACATATCTCAGTGAATAAGGCCATGTATGATAAACTCACAGCCAATATCTTGCTCAGTGATAAAAAGTTGAAAGCAGCTTCTCTAAAATCAGAAACAAAACAAGGATGTTTACTCTTGCCACTTTTAGTCAACATAGTATTGGAAGTCTCAGCAAGAGCAATCAGACAGGAAAAATAAAAATTACAAAATGAAAAGAAGCAAAACTGTCACTGTTTGCAAATGATGATACTACATATAGAAAATCCTGAAGATACTACAAAAAATTGTTAGAACTAATAAATGATTTAGTGAAGTTTCTATATAAAAAATCAATAGATAAAAGTCTTCTCTGTTTCTACAGACTAATAATAAACTACAAGAAAGAGAAATTAAGAAAAAATCCCATTCACAATATCACCCATAAGAATAAAATGCTAGAAATAAATTTAACAAAGGAGGTAGAAGACCTCTTACACTCTAAAATTTACAAGAAATTGATGAACAAAATTGAAGATGATACAAAAAGTGTTAATGACATAGTATCCTTATGGAATGGAAGAATTAAAATGTCTGTGCTACCCAAAGCATTTTACTGATTCAACGTGATTTCTATCAGATACCAATAACATTTTTCACATAACTGGATCAAATTATACCAGGCTTTGTATGAAACCGCAAAAGACCCACACAACCAAAGCAGTCTTAAGAAACAACAAAGCTAGAATTACCATGCTACCTAATTTCACAAATATACTACAAAGCTATAGTAATCAAGACCATAAAGAAGGCTGAGTGCTGAAGAACTGATGTCTTCCAGTTGTGCTGGCAAAGACTCTTGAGAGTTCCTTAGATTGCAAGGAGAGCAAACCAGTCAATCCTAAAGGAAATCAACCGTGAATATTCTTTGGAATGACTGATGTTGAAGCTAAAGCCCCAACTGATGCAAAGAGCCAAAGCTTTGGAAAAGACCCTGATGCTGAGGATGAGACAGTTAGATAGCATCACTGACGTATTGGACATGAATTTGAGCAAACTCTGGGAGATCATGAAGGACAAGGAAGACTGGAGTGCTGCAGTCCATGGGGTCACAAAGAGTCGGACAAAACTGAGTGACTGAACAACAATGGTAACCAAAAACTGGTACTGGCACAGTAAACAGACACACAGATCATTGGAACAGAATAAAGAGCCTAGAAATAAACCCATATTTATATATTCAACTAATTTATGACAAAGTACTGAAGAGTATACAGAGGGGAGAAGACAATCTCTTTAATAAACAATGTTGGGAAACTGGCTAGTCCATGCGAAAGAGTGAAAATGGACCACTTTCATGTACCATATACAAAAAATAAATTCAAAATGTATTAGAGTCAACTGTAAGCCCTGAAATCATAAAAGTCCTGGAAGAAAATATAGACAGTATGCTTTTTGACGTCAGTCTTAGCAGTATTTTTTTGATCTGTCTCCTTGGACTAGGGAAACTAAAAGAAAAATAAGTGGAACTTCATCAAACTAGAAAGTTTTGCCAGAGGAGGAAACCTTCAATAAAATGAAAATCAACCTACTAAAATGGAGAACATATTTACAAATGATATGTCTTATCAGGTGCTAATATCCAAAATTATAAAGAATTCATACATTTTAATATAAAAAATCCAATCTTATTTAAAAGATGAGCAGAGGACTTGAATAGCCTTTTTTTCTGAGGAAAACATACAGATGACCAACAGACACATGAAAAGATGTTCAGCATCGCTAATCATTTAGGAAATGTCAGCTTAAATGGCAATGAGATATCACCTCACACCTGTTAGAATGGTTATTTTCAAAAATATAAGACAAAACTTACCGGTGAGGAGGTGGAGAAAAGAAGTCCGTTATACTCTATTGGTGGAACTGTAAATTGGTATAGCTGCTATGGAAAGCATATAGAGATTCTTTAGAAAATGAAAGATAGAACTTTGTTCAATCTAGCAATTCCACTTCTGGGTATTTGAATAAAATGAAAACACTAAGCCAAAAAACATGCACTCTATGATCATTGCAGCATTATTTATAATAGCCAAGACATGGAAGCAACTTAAATGTCCATTGATGGATGAACTGGGCATATTCATATGATGAAATATTAACCATAAAAACATAAATCTTGTCATTTGTGACAACACTGATGGACCTAGAAGTTATTATACCGAGTTAAATAAGTAAGACTAGAAATATAAATGTGTGGTTTCACTTATATGAAGAATCTAAAAACAAAAACAGAAATGAACACATAGATATAGAAAAAAAACTGGTAACTGTAAGAAGGGAGGACCTTAGAGGGTGAGAAAAATAGGTTAAGGAGATAAATAGGTATAGATTTTCAGTTATAAATAGGTCATAGGGATAGAATGTAGAGCATAGGGAATATAGACAATAATATTGTAGTGACTTTGTAAGGTGAGTGATGGTTACTAGATTATCATGGTGATAAACTGGTGATGCATATAATTATCAAATTAATATTTAACACACCTGAAACTAATATAATCTTCTATGTCAACTGTACATCCAATAAAGTTAAAATTTTAAAAATTTTAAAATAAAAATGTGACTCAAAATAAATAGCTGTAATGTCCAATAGAACATGCTGACTTCCATAGTTGTTGTTCAGTCACTCAGTTGTGTCTTACTCTTTGTGACCCCATGGATGGCAGCATGCCAGGCTTCCCTGTTCTTCACCATTTCCCGGAGCATTCTCAAACTCATGTCCATTGAATTGGTGATGCCATGCAACCATCTCATCCTCTGCCATCCCCTTCTCCTGCCTTCAATCTTTCCCAGTACCAGGGTCTTTTCCAATGATCATCAGGGGGCCAAAGTATTGGAGCATCAGCATTAGTTCTTCCAATGAATATCAGGACTGATTTCCTTTAAGATTGACTAGTTTGATCTCCTTGAAGTCCAAGGGACTCTCAAGAGTCTTCAACACCACAGTTCAAAAGCTTCACTTCTTCAGGGTTCAGCCTTCTTTATGATCCAACTCTCACATCCATACACAACTACTGGGAAAACCAGAGCTTTGACTATATGGACCTTTGTTGGCAAAGTAATGTCTCAGCTTTTTAATATGAAGTCTAGGTTTGTCATAGCTTTTCTTCCAAGCAGCATATGTCTCTTAATTTTATGGCTGAAGTCACCACCTACAGTGATTTTGGAGCCCCCCAAAATAAAGTCTGTCACTGTTTCCATTGTTTCCACATCTATTTGCCATGAAGTGAAGGGACCAGATGTCATGATCTTCATTTTTTGAATGTTATGTTTTTAGTCAACTTTTTCATTCTCCTCTTTCACTTTCATCAAGAGGCTCTTTAGTTCCTCTTTGCTTCCTGCCATAAGGGTGGTGTCATTTGCATATCTGAGGTTGTTGATATTTCTCCTGGCAGTCTTGATTCCAGCTTGTGCTTCATCCAGAGTGGTGTTTCACATGATGTACTCTGCATAGAAGTTAAATAAGCATGGTGGCAATATACAGCCTTGACATAATCATTTCCCAATTTGGAACCTGTCCATTGTTCCGTGTCTGGTTCTAATAGTTGCTTCTTGGCCTGCATACAGGTTTTGCAGAAGGCAGGTAAAGTGGTCTGGTTGTCCCATCTCTTGAAGAATTTTCCACAGTTTGTTGTGATCCACACAGTTAAAGGCTTGTTGTAGTCAATGAAACAGAAATAGATGTGTTTTTTTTGCTTTTTATCTTGCTCTTTCTATGATCCAACAGGTCAAGGGCACTGACTACAACAGTCCTGAGAGCTGTGGCTTGCTGGCATAAGTTCTTTTTTTTTTTTTTTTTTCT
>SJYV01018851.1:40135-55767 GCA_006410875.1 Neotragus pygmaeus | reverse complement strand
AGTGAAGAGGAGCTAAAGAGCCTCTTGATGAAAGTGAAAAAGGAGAGTGAAGAAGTTGGCTTAAAGCTCAACATTCAGAAAACAAAGATCATGGCATCTAATCCCATCACTTCATGGGAAATAGATGGGGAAACAGTGAAAACAGTGTCAGACTTTATTTTTCTGGGCTCCAGAATCACTGCAGATGGTGATTGCAGCCATGAAATTAAAAGATTCTTACTCCTTGGAAGGAAAGTTATGACCAACCTAGACAGCATGTTAAAAAGCAGAGACATTACTTTGCCAACAAAGATCCATCTAGTCTAGGCTATGGTTTTTCCAGTAGTCATGTATGGATGTGAGAGTTGGACTGTGAAGAAAGCTGAGCACCAAAGAATTGATGCTTTTGAACTATGGTGTTGGAGAAGACACTTGAGAGTCCCTTGGACTGAAAGGAGATCCAACCAGTCCATTCTAAACATCAGCCCTGGATGTTCTTTGGAAGGATGATGTTGAAGCTGAAAGTCCAATACTTTGGAAACCTGATGCAAAGAGCTGACTCATTAGAAAAGACCCTGATGCTGGCAAAGACTGAAGGTGAAAGGAGAAGGGGATGACAGAGGATGATATGGATGTATGGCATCGCCAACTCAATGGACATGAGTTTGAGTATCTCTGGGAGTTGGTAATGGACAGGGAGGCCTGGCGTGCTGCAGTCCATGTGGTCGCAAAGAGTTGGACATGACTGAGCTGCTGTACTGAACTGAACTGATTCTGCATATATGTTAAATAAACAGGATGACAATATATAGCATTGATGTACCCTTTTCCCAATTCAGAACCAATCTGTTGTTCCATGTCTGGTTCTAACTATTGCTTCTTGACCTGAATACAAGTTTCTCAGGAGACAGTTAAGGTGGTCTGGTATTCCTATCTCTTTAAGAATTTTCTACAGGTTACTGTGATCCACACAATCAAAGGCTTTAGTGTAGTCAACCTAGTAGAAGTTTTCTTATTTTCCCTTGCTTTGTCTGTGATTAAACCAATATTGGCATTTGATCTTTACCTTTTCTAAATCCACTGCCTTTTCTAAATCCAAATTATACATCTGGATGTTCTCAGTTCACATATTGCTGAAGCTTAGCTTGAAAGATTTTGAACATAACCTTGCTAACACATGAAGTGAGCACAATTGTATAGTAGCATGAACATTCTTTGGCATTGCCCTTCTTTTGGATTAGAATGAAAACTGAGCTTTTCTAGTCCTGTAGCCACTGCTGAGTTTTCCAAATTTGCTGACTTATTGAGCTCATCACTTTAACAGCATCATCTTTTAGAATCTTAAATATCTCAGCTGGAATTCCATCTCCTCTGCTAGCTTTGCTCATAGCATCACTTCCTAAGGCCCACCTGACTTCATACTCCAGATGTCTGGTGAGTGACACACAATCATGGTTATCTGGGTCATTAACAATTTTTTGTACATTTCTTTTGTATATCCTTACCACCTCTTCTTAATCTCTTCTGCTTCTCTTAGGTCCTTGCTGTTTCTGTCCTTTATCATGAGGACCCTTGTATGAAGTATTCCTTTGGTATATTCAGTTTTCTTGAAGAGATCTGTAGTCCTTCCCACTTATTGTTTTCCTCTATTTGACATTGTTTATTTAAGAAGGCGTTCTTATGTCTTCTTACTATTCTCTGGAACTCTGCATTCAACTGGGTATATCTTTCCCTTTCTCCTTTGCTTTTTGCTTCTCTTCATTTCACAGCTCTTTGTAAAGCCTCCTCAGACAACCACTTTGCTTTTTTGCATTTCTTTTTCTTTTTTATGGTTTTGGTCACCACCTCCTGGACAGTGCTATGAACTTCCATTCATAGTTCTTCAGGCAATCTGTCTACCAGATCTAGTCCCTTGAATCTATTCATCACCTCCACAAGGGATCTGATTTGGGTCATACCTGAAAGGCCTAATTGTTTCCCTACTTTTCCAATTTAAGCCTTGTTTTGAAATAAGGTGCCCACTATCTGAGCCAAAATCAGATCCAGATCTTGTTTTTGCTGACTATGTTTAACTTTTCTAACTTTGGCTGCAAGGAATATAATCATCTATATGATTTTGATATTGACCATCTGGTCATGTCCATGTGTAGAGGTGTCTCTTGTATTGTTGGAAGAAGGTGTTTGCTATGATTAGTGTGTTCTCTTGACAAAGCTCTGTTAGCCTTCACCCTGCTTCATTTTGTACTACAAGGCCAAACTTGCCTGTTATTTTGTCTGTCTCTTGATTTCCAACTGTTGCATCCAATCCCCTATGATGAAAAGGACATCTTTTTCTTCCAGTTTGTTTTAGAAAGTCTTATAGGTCTTCATAAACCAGTCAACTTCAACTTCTCAGAATTAGTGGTTGAGGAATAGACTTGGATTACTATGATGTTGAATAGTTGCCATAGAAATGAATCAAGATCATTCTGTTGTTTTTGAGATCACACTGAAGTACTGCTTTTCAAATTCCTTATGATTATAGAGAGGCAGTGACAAATAGATTAAAGGAATTAGAGCTAATAGAGTGCCTGAAGAACTGTAGATGGAGGTTCATAACATTGTACAGGAGGCGGTATCCAAAACCATCCCCAAGAAAAAGAAATGCTACAAGACAAAATGGTTTCTGAGGTGGCCTTAGAAATAGCTGAGAAAACAAGCAAAAGTCAAAGGAGAAAAGGAAGGATACAATCGTCTGAATGCAGAGTTCCAAAGAATAGCAAGGAGAGATAAGAAAGCTTTCCTCAGCAATCAATGCAAACAAATAGAGGAAAACAACAGAATGGGAAAGATAATTAGAAAGAAAATTAGAGATACCAAGGGAACATTTCATGCAAAGATGGGCTCGATAAAGGACAGAAATGGTATGGACCTAAAGTAGCAGAAGAGGTTAAGAGGTAGCAAAAGTATGCACTGGTCATAGCAAATACCCGCTTCTAATAACACAAAAGATGACTGCCATCATGAAAAGATGGGCACATAAAGGACAGAAAGGGTATGGACCAAACAGAAGCAGAAAAGATTAAGAAGAGGTTGCAAGAATACACATAAGTACTGTACAAAAAAGGTCTTAATGCCCCAGATAACTATGATGGTGTGATCACTCACCTTGAGCCAAATATCCTGGAGTGTGAAGTCAAGTGGGCCTTAGGAAGCATGAGTACAAATAAAGCTAGTGGAGGTGATGTAATTCCAGCTGAGCTATTTAAGATACTAAAACATAATGCTGTGGAAGTGCTGCACTCAATATGCCAGCTAACTTGGAAAACTCAGCAGTGGCCACAGGACTGGAAAAGGTCAGTTTTCATTCCAATCTCAAATAAGGGCAATGCCAAAGAATGTTCAAACTACTGCACAATTGTGCTTGTCTCACATATTAGCAAAGTAATGCTCAAAATCCTTCAAGCTGGGCTTCAACAGTACATGAACCAAGAACTTCCAGATGTGCAAGCTGAATTTAGGAAAAGCAGAGGATCCAGAGATCAAATTGCCAGCATCTGCTGGATATAGAAAAAGCAAGGGAATTCCAACTGTGACAGGCTTTATTTTCTTTGGCTCCAAAATCACTGTGGATAGTGACTGTGCTCAGTCACTTCAGTGGTGTCCAATTCTTTGTGACCCTATAGACCGTACCCTGCCAGGCTCCTCTGTCCATCGGTTCTTCAAGCAAGAATACTAGAGTGGGTTGCTTTGCTCTTCCCCAGAGGATCTTTCTAAGCCAGGGGTTGAACCCATGTATCCTGTGGCTCCTGCATTGCAGATGGATTCTTTACCCACTGAGCCACCTGGCAACAGGATGATGACTGCAGCCATGACATTAAAAGTCACTTGTTCCTTGAAAGAAATGCTATGAAAAAACTAGACAGCATATTAAAAACAAAGACATCACTTTGCCAACAAAAGTCTGTATAGTCAAAGCTATGGTTTTTCCAGTTGTCATGTATGGATGTGAGAGTTGGACCATGATGAAGGCTGTCAGTTCAGTTCAGTCGCTCAGTAGTGTCCGACTCTTTGCAACCCCATGAACTGCAGCACGCAGGCCTCCCTGTCCATCATCAACTCCCAGAGCTCACCCAAACTCATATCCATTGAGTAGGTGATGCCATCCAGCCATCTCATCCTCGGTCGTGCCCTTCTCCTCTTGCCCCCAATCCCTCCCAGGATCAGAGTCTTTTCCAATGAGTCAACTCTTCGCATGAGGTGGCCAAAGTACTGGAGTTTAAGCTTTAGCATCATTCCTTCCAAAGAACACCCAGGACTGATCTCCTTCAGAATGGACTGGTTGGATCTCCTTGCAGTCCAAGGGACTCTCAAGAGTCTTCTCCAACACCACAGTTCAAAAGCATCAATTATTTGGTGCTCAGCCTTCTTCACAGTCCAACTCTCACATCCATACATGACCACTGGAAAAACCATAGCCTTGACTAGACAGACTTTAGTCAGCAAAGTAATGTCTCTGCTTTTGANAACATAAAAGTATAAAGTTAGAACATTCTCTAACACCATACAGAAAAATAAGCTCAAAATACATTATTAAATGTAAGATCAATACTATAAAACTCCTAGTGGAAAATGTGGCATAATTCGACATAAATCACAATATCATTTTGGATCCATTTTCTAGAGTAATGGAAAGAAAAATAAATTAATGGGACTTTGGCCCCATTGAAAAGCTTTTGCACACAAAGGAAATCATAATCAAAATGCAAATACAGTTTATAGAATGGGAGAAAATATTTGCAGGTGATGCAACCAATAAGGGATTAATCCCCCAAACATGCAAAAATCTCATACATCTCAATATTTAAAAAGGCAACCTAGTTGAACAATGAGCAGAAAATATATTTGCATTTTTTAAGAGGAAGAATTGAGGAAAGCAGAGGGAAGAATTTATACATAGGCATGGACCAGAAATGATGGCTATGCTATGAAGAAAATGGAAATAAGTCCTATGGAAATTAAAAAATCAAAAATATTTCTATTAAGAAAATGGAAATTACCCCCAGAGAAATGGTAGAAGGCAGTCTATGCAGATAAGCAGCAACAATAAAAGCCCAGGGGAGCAAAGTAGCTTGATACGTCTAGGAATCTGCAAGTGACTTTGTACCATAATAAAATATATCAAAATGACTGTGTATCTTGTAAAGTCATAGGTTATTAAACACAAAGTAATAATCAGAAATTCATCTTTCATTAAAGAGGTTTGTTTGCTTAAACTAAAGATTTCTTCTTTTGAATTTCACGTGTCAGAGGGAATGTAGTCAAAACAAATAGTACACACTTGGCTATTCTAATTCATGTGTGAAGAGATTCCTTAAAATTGACCTTCTGGCACAGGCAACATATACAGAATTAGTCTTTGATGATTACTTCTTCATTTACCAAGTTCACTTTTTGAAAGGGAAATTTCTAATTTCCAATCGCTCTTTTTTGTTTCCTTGGATAAGATCAATGGTATACTAATTACAAATAAATAATACATTCATTTACATTCATACATTCATTTCAAAATTCCAAACTTTTTTTTTCAAAGTCCAGGTTAAAAGTAGAGCTAATTCACTCTACCAGTACAGTATACTAATGCATATATATGAAATTTAGAAAGATGGTAATGATAACCCTGTATGCAAGACAGCAAAAGAGACACAGATGTATAGAACAGTCTCTTGGACTCTGTGGGAGAGGGCGAGGGTGGGATGACTTGGGAGAATGGCATTGAACCATGTATAATATCATATATGAAATGAATCACCAGTCCAGGTTTGATGCAGGATCCTTGGGGCTGGTGCACTGAGAAGACCCAGAGGGATAGTATGGGGAGGGAAGTTGGAGGGGGGTTCAGAATGGGGAACACATGTATACCTGTGACAGATTCATGTTGATGTATGGCAAAACAAATACAATATTGTAAAGTAATTAACCTCCAATTAAAATAAGTAAATTTGTATTTTTTAAAAAGTAGAGCTAATCCAGATGACTTAGTCTATTCCATGGATTCATTGTGAAGAAGGCAATGGCACCCCACTCCAGTACTCCTGCCTGGAAAATCCCATGGACAGAGGAGTCTGGTAGGCTACAGTCTATGGGGTCGCTAAGAGTCGGACGTGACTGAGCGACTTCACTTTCACCTTTCACTTTCATGCACTGGAGAAGGAAATGGCAGCCCACTCCAGTGTTCTTGCCTGGAGAATCCCAGGGATGGGGAAGCCTGGTGGGCTGCCATCTGTGGGGTTGCACAGAGTCGGACACGACTGAAGTGACTTAGCAGCATGGATTCATTGATTAGTGAGAATCTATTGCTATTTTATTTTGTACTAAAATATACCATCAAAACAAAAAGTGGACAGCTAGACTAAAGNACCCACTCCAGTGTTCTTGCCTGGAGAATCCCAGGGATGGGGAAGCCTGGTGGGCTGCCATCTGTGGGGTTGCACAGAGTCGGACACGACTGAAGTGACTTAGCAGCATGGATTCATTGATTAGTGAGAATCTATTGCTATTTTATTTTGTACTAAAATATACCATCAAAACAAAAAGTGGACAGCTAGACTAAAGAAGCTCTAAAAGAAGTCTTGAGTTTTGAGTGATTGCTAAACTTTTTATTTTCTTCTTGCAGCATTGGAGATGATATGAAATGGTATAGATGAGACTGGGTTTCTACTCATCCAAAAACAGATGTGCTGAAATTTCAAGGAGGAGTATTCACAATTCTATCATATTTTCTAATATTTTAGTTATACATATCATTTTTTAAATGTCTTTAAGAGGTACCTAGGAATACTGTGTTTTCTGGGAACAGGATGGAATACCGTGTTTCATTTCCCAAATTGAAAAGCAGCATACATCTGTGTATACATTATGGAGGGAATTTACAGTGTTGACTAAAACTATTTGCTAAGAAAGGGTAGAGCTATGTAAACTACTTCATTCCTGCAGTTGTGATAGTTTATAAAAATATCTGTGAAACTTANACCAAATTGAAAAGCAGCATACATCTGTGTATACATTATGGAGGGAATTTACAATGTTGGCTAAAACTATTTGCTAAGAAAGGGTAGAGCCATGTAAACTACTTCATTCCTGCAGTTGTGATAGTTTATAAAAACATCTGTGAAACTTACAAAAAGGCTTCTATGCTGTGGTTCTCAACTTTGGATGCACATCAGAAACCCTATAGAGGGTTAAAAATCCAAATGTCAAAGCCTTATTCCAGATTTGTTAAATCAAAATCTCTTGAAGGGAGAGCCAAAAAGTAATTTTATAGTTCGCCAGTTCATTAAAATATGTAGCTAAGACTTCTACATTGTAACTCAGAAGTAATGTGTCTGTGCTATTGTCTTATAATATCAGCCAAAAAAAAGGTATGGCTTACAAAAGATAGCAATTTTTAATGTTTAATAATCAAACTCATTTTTTAAAATCTTTTTTTATACTTCTATCAATGCATTGCTTTCTGTCTGAGATACAGAACTTTTGAGACCTCAAATGAACTAAATTTTCCTTGAAGAAATTCAGTTATCAACAGTAAGCATGGACATCATTATAATATATGCCACTTTCTCATACAGGTGTAGTATTTTTATTAAGTAGTATCTAATCAGGGAGAAGGCGATGGAACCCCACTCCAGTACCCCTGCCTCAAAGATCCCATGGACAGAGGAGCCTGGTAGGCTGCTAACCATGGAGTCGCAGAGTCGTACATGACTGAGAGACTTCCCTTTCACTTTTCACTTTCACGCATTGGAGAAGAAAATGGCAACTCACTCCAGTGTTCTTGCCTGGAGAATCCCAGGGACGGGGGAACCTGGTGGGCTGCCATCTATGGGATCACACAGAGTCGGACATGACTGAAGCTACTTAGCAGCAGCAGCAGTATCTAATCGAAAGCAGAGACATTACTTTGCCAGCAAAGACCAGCTAGTGAAGGCAATGGTTTTTCCAGTGGTCATGTATGGATGTGAGAGTTGGACTGTGAAGAAAGCTGAGCATCGAAGAACTGATGCTTTTGAACTGTGGTGTTGGAGAAGACTCTTGAGAGTCCCTTGGACTGCAAGGAGATCCAACCAGTCCATCCTAAAAGAAATCAGTCCTGGGTGTTCATTGGAAAGACTGATGCTAAAGCTAAAACTTCAGTACTTTGGCCACCTCATGCAAAGAGTTGACTCATTGGAAAAAACTTTGATGCTGGGAGGGATTGGGGGCAGGAGGAGAAGGGGATGACAGGATGAGATGGCTGGATGGCATCACCGACTCGATGAATGTGGGTCTGAGTGAATTCTGGGAGTTGGTGATGGACAGGGAGGCCTGGCGTGCTGCGATTCCTGGGGTCGCAAAGAGCCGGANATGCTTTTGAACTGTGGTGTTGGAGAAGACTCTTGAGAGTCCCTTGGACTGCAAGGAGATCCAACCAGTCCATCCTAAAAGAAATCAGTCCTGGGTGTTCATTAGAAAGACTGATGCTAAAGCTAAAACTTCAGTACTTTGGCCACCTCATGCAAAGAGTTGACTCATTGGAAAAAACTTTGATGCTGGGAGGGATTGGGGGCAGGAGGAGAAGGGGATGACAGGATGAGATGGCTGGATGGCATCACCGACTCGATGAATGTGGGTCTGAGTGAATTCTGGGAGTTGGTGATGGACAGGGAGGCCTGGCGTGCTGAGATTCCTGGGGTCGCAAAGAGCCAGACACGACTGAGCGACTGAACTGAACTGAACTGAAGTGGAAAATAATATACTTGAAGGTTTTATTTTTAATTTTTATAAAATTGTAAAATAGAAATTTTAATATCTGAAATTTTGGATATTTGTTGAACACACCGTTTTTCTTAAGGAATAAGATTTTCATCTTATCTTTTCAAGATTTCAAATTCTTTGAAGGAAGAGGATAGTCTTTTTTTCTTTTTATCATTCACAGTGCCTAGCAAGTGTCTGAGATTGTGTTGTCCTATAATAATCTTGGGAAGAGAGATGGGGAAATGAAAGGGAGGGTAGCAAAGGAAAAGTGTGGGTGGAAGGTGAACAAGGCCCCACATTTTATAGTTCACGTTTCCTTCATGGGATGACGGAGCAAAGATTTATTTTACATTCTTTAAATTTGTGCATCACTCAGGTTACTATTCGGAGAAGGCAATGACAACCCACTCCGATACTCTTGCCTGAAAAATCCCATGGATGGAGGAGCCTGGTAGGCTACAGTCCATGGGGTCCCTAAGAGTCAGACATGACTGAGCGACTTCACTTTCACTTTTCACTTTCGTGCACTGGAGAAGGAAATGGCAACCCACTCCAGTGTTCTTGCCTGGAGAATCCCGGGGACGGGGGAGCCTGGGCTGCCAACTATGGGGTCCAGCAGCAGCAGCAGCGGATTACTATTTTAAAAGACTCAAATTAGAGGGTTTTTTTTTTTTTTAGGAAAGTTATTCTGCTGGTTGAATTTAGTCCTTGATCTTGAGAATAAAATTCAAATAAATGAATGAATACATATATACATAAATATATAATGTGTATGTTTGATAGTTTAGGTGGATTAGCTCATAATTGATAAATGCACACTTCATAATAATGGAATTCTTTCTAAATCCCTTTATTCATTTCAAAGGATTATATTTCTACATACTTGAGCTTTTTAAACCATTTTTCTGAATCCACAATACTGTACAATTTCTTTTGTACTGGAAGTTTGTTCCAGATTGCCTGTTACTAAGGTCTTCATTTTGACAGAAAAGGAATTCTGTCAATTAAAAGAGAAAATTAGGAATTCAGTGGCAATATTTTCTAGTAGTAATTTCGAAATAGAAACTCCTAAGAGCTTTGAAGTTTTATCAGCTAACAGACTTTGTTAAAAATTAACAAAGGGATGCCTTTGTGATATTAGTGAGAAGTATATTTCAATTTGTACAAATAAATGATGATGTGTTTAACGGACTAAAATATCATAGAATATTTTGATTAATATTTTAGATAAGATTAGTAGAATAAACATTTCCTTAGCATCACTGGTAATAGATAACCAAAGACTGATTGTCAGAAAAGCGTTTTTAATTCCTTTCTACATATCAGAATAAAAGTCAAATGCTAATAGAAAATAGTTTCAGTGACTTTTTAAAATGTCTTTAATATCTTTATCATATTTTAGTTTTCCTAGTAGTCTTTACTATAAAAAAGCATTTCCATATGTGTTTAAAGTATGACACTATACTGTTAAATGATTTATCAATGTTTGATATTTCTAGCATAAAATAGTATGTTCTAGGAAATGATATGCTAGTAATTTCTAAATATTTGCATAATTAAGTATCTCAATTAGTTTATCAATTTCATACTTTGAAAACATTTCCTTAAGCATTTTTTATACACAAAGTAAATTTCAGATTTAGCTTATAGGCCTTAATAAAAACACTCTTAAAATTTGGGGCAAATTTAAATCTTTTATCAGATATCACATGTACTTAAATAACCACATATGCATATTTAATGTCTTGTAAGAAGGCAGTAGTGAAGTTGAGCTATATTGCTATATCCCCCAGTAGTCTCTAATATTGCTTTCAGTGCCATCCACCATAAATTCTAGGCATGCCCTCCTAATCATCTTTCATAGGACAATATCCTCCCTATTGAAAATATAGAAATTGTATGTTGCCATACCAGTGGTAAGAATCACTTTTTGGTCAAATATTCCCTATAAAGTGAAATTTATCTATGATTGGCACCTCTGTAATAATCAAAATGAACCCAGTAAGACATTTTGCCCTAAGTGCTGCTTGTTCATACCACTAGACTGGATACCGAGGCCACTGGCAAAAGGAAAAAAAGCCACAGGAGAATACTTCCCCATTTTCTTCCACATCGGAGAAACAAGAGGGAATTGTAAAAGCTACATAGATTATGTGGGTTGTTAGCATTGCTCCTAAGAATTCTGAGCTTTTGAAATTAGAACTTAAAATATTAATTGATTGTTTCTTGTCAGAAATATACTGTTATGACTAAGAGAATAAGATAAAACTATGTAAAAGGAAGTTTTATTAATCTGATTTTATGGGTGAAAGGAGAATTTTATGATAAAACTTTATAATAAATAAATGTTAACCAATTCTGGTATAAGGATGAAGTACTTGTTTTCCTCAATCTTGCCTAAGAATGTGAATAATCATTTTAATCTCCTTACTATTGTAACAATTAAAAACCTTTCAATAGCTTAGAATCTTTTTTCTCAGTTTATTTATATATAATTGATACACAGCACTGATAAGTTTAAAGGATACAGTGTAAGTCAAATCATTATGCTGTAATGATTTGGTGAACATGTAAGTTTAGTGAACATCTCATATATATATATGAGATTTAGTCTGTTAACAGCTTTTGTAACATAGAGCAATAGTAACAATATTGATCATATATTGATCATGCTGTATATTACACCTCTAGTACTTATTTGTCTTACAACTAGAAGTTTGTACTTTTTGGTTCTCTTCATCCAGTTCTTGCTACTCCAATTCCTACCACTGGTAACCACAAAAAATGACCTGCTTCTGAGGTTTTTTGTTTGTTTGTTTGTTTTTTAACTATAATTGACCTTCAACAGTATGCAAATTCCTGTCACACAACACAGTAATTTTGGCTGTTCAGAACCTTTGGTGTTTCCACAAATGCCATCGATGTTTTGATAAGAATTGTGTTGATCTGTATTATCCAGTTGTCTTGGATAATATGATCATTTTGACAATATTCAGTCCTCCAATCCATGAATATCATATATCTTTCCATCTGTTTGTGTCTTCCTCAGTTTCTTTTATCAGTGTCTCATAGTTTCTGGGTGCTTGGTTAGGTTTGTTCCTAGGTATTTTATTCTTGACAGGGAAGCCTGGCATGCTGCAGTCCATGGGGTTGCAAAGAGTCAGACACGACTGAGTGACTGAACTGAATTGAACTGAATGCAATTATATATAGGATTGTTTTCTTAATTTCACTGATATGTGATTTAGAACATAGTAACGCAACAGGTTTTCATATATTAATTTTATCTTCTGTTACTTTTCTGAATTCATTGATGAGTGCTATATAGGTTTTGGTGGCATATTTAGAATTTTCTATGTAGAATATCATATCATCTGCAAAAAATAATAGTTTCACATCTTCCTTTCCAATTCAGAACCCTTTTATTTCTTTATCTTACTGATTGTTATAGCTAGAACCTCTAATAATATATTGAATAAAAGTGGCAAGAATAGGCATCCTTGTCTTATTCCTAATCTTAGGGCAATACTTTCATCTTTTCACTGTTGAGTATAATGTTGGTTATGGGTTTGTCATGTGTGTGTGCTCAGTCACTTCAGTAGTCTCTGACTCTTTGTGATCCTGTGAATTTTAGCCTGCCAGGCTCTGTCCATTAGGTTCTCCAGGCAAGAATACTGGAGTGGGTTGCCATACCCTCTTCCAGGGGATCTTCCCGACCCAGGGATCAAACCTGTGTCTCTTACATCTCCTGCATTGGCAGGCGGGTTCTTTACCACTAGTACCACTTGGGAAGCCCATGGGTTTGTCATATATGACCTTTATTATGTTGAGGTATAGTCCCTCAATAACCACTCTGTTGAAAATTTTTATCATCACAAATGAATGATGAATTATGCCAAAAATTTTTCTGCAGCTCCTGAGATGATTATATGACTTTATTCTTCAGTTTGTTAATATGGTATATCATATTGATTGATTTGCAGATATTGAGCCATCCATGCATCCCAGGGATAAATCCCACTTGATTTTGGGGTGTCATCTTCTTGAATTCTGTATGCTAACTTTTGTTGATTTTTTTTTTTTGCATCTATGATCACCAGTGATATCGGTCAGTAATTCCTTTTTTTTTTTTTATAAGGCAGATTGCTTATCCAGCTTCTCTTAGTTCTGGGACTTTGTCTTGTGCCTCTGTTTGAATCATAATCCTCTGCTGTCTCATTTTGCCTAATTTGTTGTTTTTATTTCTATGTGTTAATATTGAGCAGGTTGATAACATTTTCCCACCTTGGGGAACTGGCCTTGGAAGGAGACTTTCTATGTGTCTTAGCAGTGCACTCCCCTCTCGTCACCAGTTCTCTATGCTCTAGGGGTGCCCCCTTTGCGGGCTGTGTAAATTCTCTTCTTGCGACTGGCTGACTGTATGTAGTCTGGTGGGCATGACTGGCCTTGTTCTGGTCAGTTGCTGGGCTCTGCTTTTGCAGTGGCTACCAGCCCATGGCAGGCAGGGTCAGGTCACAAAGTGGCTAGTGACAGAGTCCTGGGGGGCCTCACGGTTAATTCTGGCCCACTGGAGGCTGGAGCTTGGTCCCAAGATTGGTGGTTATGGAACTGGAAGATCCAGATCTCGTGTCAGCCTGGTGTTGGGCAGGGCCAATTCCTCCCACAGATGGCTGCAGCACGGGTATCCCAAAGCTGGTGTAAGTCTGCTAATGGATAGGACTGGATCCTAGGGATTGTGGAGCCCAAGGCTATCCCAGAGCTGGTTTTCTCCTGCTGGTGGATGAGACTGAGGCCCAAGGGGTCCTTGAGCTGATTCAGCCTGCTAGTGGATCGGCTAGGTCCTGACAACGCAAGTTGTGAGATTGTGGTAGTCCTGATGCTGGTGTCTGTCCACTGGTGGGCAGAGGTATGGCTTGGTCCCAGGAGAATTTTGAGGCTGGTGTTAGCCCACCAGTGGGAAGAGTCTGGTCTTAAGAGTCTCTAGCTGCAGGATCCTGGTGGTCTTGAAATAGTTGTCTGTCAGCTGGTGGCAGGACTGGGTCCCACAGTGGCTGGGGGTTCAGGGGGTCTTAAGGCAGTCCCCTGCTGGCAGGAGGGCCTCCGTCACCGGCCAGCTAGCTGCTTGTCTTGTGGTATCCTGGTCTTAGTGCAGACATGCTAGTGGGCAGAGCTGAGTCCTAATGCTAAGAAGCTAAAGGGAGGGTCCCCAAATTGTGCTCGTCAGCACCACCATTTTTCTCATAGAAAGAATCCCCCCAAATTGCTGCCACAGTGTTTGTTTATGTCCCTAAGGTGAGACCCAGTTGCCTCATGCCTCTCTCCATAATCAGTAGGTGGATTTGAACCAGGTTTTTTTCAAATTACTGATCCTGTTCCGGGTCCCAGAGTGTGTGAAATTTTGTGTGTGCCCTTTAAGAGTAGCATTTACATTTTCCATAGCCCTCTGGCTTTTCCAAAAGTAAGCCCTTTCAACCTTTGAAGCCATGTATTCTGGTGGCTTGTCATCCTGATGTAAGACCCCCCAGACTGGAGAGCCTGGCGTTAGGCTGACACTTCTCACTCTTTGGGGAGAACCTCTGCCATGTAACAACCCTCTCATTTGTGAGTTGCCCACTTGGGGTATTGATCTTGACTATTTTGTGCATCTGATCTTCCTACCTGTCTTGTTGTGGTTCCTCCTTGATACTTTAGTTGTACACGATCTTTTCCATTAATGGTCTTTCTTATCAATGGATAAGGTGCTCTGTAATTTTGGTATGCCCATGAGAAAATGTGACCTCAAAGTTCTCCTACTCTACCATCTTGGCCACTCTTAAAAGCTAAAAATCTTAATCACGTAAATCTAAGTGAAGTGTGAAGTGAAGTCACTGTCATGTCCAACTCTTTGCGACCCCATGGACTGTAGCCCACCAGGCTCCTCCGTCCATGGAGTTCTCCAGGCAAGAATACTGGAGTGGGTTGCCATTTCCTTCTCCAGGACGTAAATCTAAGGATCATACTTAAATGCATACGTCAGTAAACAGTTAGCTGGCAATTTTCTGCTAGAAATTTTCCTTCTTTTTCTACTGCATATTTTCTATTTTGATTTGAGTATTTCATCTTGCTCAAACAGGACTATTTAAGGAGCATAATGTTAATCATGATTTTAATTTCACTTGGACATTCCAGAATTAATAAATCTATTTGTTGTTGTTGTTGTTCAGTCGCTCAGTCATGTCCAACTCTTTGCGACCCCATGAACTGCAGCACTCCAGGCCTCCCTATTCTTCGCATCTCCCAGAGTTGACCCAAACTCCTGTCCATTGATTCTGTGATGCCATCAACCATGTCACCCTCTGTCGTCCTCTCCTCCACCTGCCTTCAATCGTTCCCAGCATTGATAGCTGATGGTGAATGGTGCCTGTATTCATGGTCTCCAAGGGAGAGGGATTCCCTGAGATGTGGTCTCAGTCACTCAGAGCTTTGTGTAACAGTTTCATTAAGGAGAAAAAGGATTAGAGAAATCTTCCAGTAAAAGGCACTAGAAGAGCATAGGAGAGGATCCACCTCACTAGTTTAAGCAGGGCATCATATAATTTTAACTGGCTACTGAGAATAGATACAAAGAAAGTCTCCAGGTCGTAAAAGTTCCACCAGAACCTTTCCCAAGGCATACATCCTGAGACATCTTTCAGTTCAGTTCAGTTCAGTTCAGTCACACAGTCGTGTCCTACTCCTTGCAACCCCATGAATCGCAGCACGCCAGGCCTCCCTGTTCATCACCATCTCCCAGAGTTCACTCAGACTCACGTCCGTCGAGTCCATGATGCCATCCAGCCACCTCATCCTCTGTCGTCCCCTTCTCCTCCTGCCCCCAATCCCTCCCAGCATCAGAGTCTTTT
>SJYV01018851.1:22016-36597 GCA_006410875.1 Neotragus pygmaeus | reverse complement strand
AAAAAAAAAAAAAAAAGTCTCCAGACATTGTCAAATGTCTACTGAGGGGCACAGATGGCCCCAGTTGACAACTATGGGTTTAGTGCAAAGCAATCCTCTTTAACTAGGGTATACTGACTAGATGGATGTAAATGTTACTGATGGTTGACCAATTGAAGTTTAATCTTGCCAAAATAAATCTAAATCCCTCACTGCCAGTTAAAAGTAGCTCTCTCCTTTGCCTACCTACTACATGCTTTTGGCAGATTCTGAATGTGGCAATCAGTGATTTCTTTATAAGGTAACAATTACTAGGAAATCTCAAAAAGTTGTTTAAAAAAGTAAAAATAAAATAATGAATAGAGTCTTATGATTAAGCGTGTAAGTTCTTAATGGTATCTCCTTACATCCAAGAGTAAATAATTTTCTGAGTCCTGTTCCATTATAAATAGTGACAGAAATAGTGAAGCTGAGCAATTTTTATGTTTGTTGATATTCTTGTGCATATTTTATAGTAGTCTTCTAAGAGATAAGGGTTTTTCAAAATGACCATTTCTCCATCAACCTTTCTCAAGAATACTGGGGGTTTTGTCTTCAGTATTTTTTGTTGTTATAATAATTATCATTATGATAATTTGGTTTTAAAACAAGAAACAGCTTCAGGTCTTTTGAAATGAGGCAGAGGTGGAACCATATAACCCTTCAATATAGTTTGTGTGAGGTATGAAGTCTTCTTCTGAGACTAAAAACACAGAATATAGAGGCTGTACAATGTGTCTATTTGATAATTTCTGCTGTCTTTCCACTTAAAAAGATCACAGGTCCAACCTGACATCTTTGTCAACTGTTAATTATCAATAACTTGACAATATTTAAGGTCTGCATGTTTTTAGGCAGCCCTAAAATTAATTTAATATAAAAAACCCTCTGAAAGCAAATAGAAGCCCAAAGATATATAATAATATTTTGTCAAAATTCTTTGCTAATATTAGGAAACAGTGCTTTATGCTTGTTTATAAGGAATACTACCATTCATTATATAACTGAGCAGGATCCTATGGGAGTTTCGTGGGACAGGCCTTCCCACATGTCCTCTCTGAGGTACCTAGAGAATAATGTTTGGTGTGCATTTCCTGAGTTTTATGATTATGGACCCCTGCCCCTCACCAAATGGAAACTGTTAACTACTTCATGATCATGAACACATAGCCCTGTGCCTCCTAACACCTGATAATGTTAACTGTTTCAACACCACCCTGTTACCTCACCATCAGCCAATCAGAGAACTGTGCATGAAGTGATCACATACGCATACCTGGCAAGCCCCCTCCTTCACTTGACTTTTAAAAATGCTCCAGAGAGACGTTGTGGGGTGGGAGGTGGGAGGTGGATTCAGGATTGGGAGCTCGTGTACACCAGTAGTGGATTCATGTCGATGTATGGCAAAGCCAATAGAGTATTGTAAAGTAAAATAAAGTAAAAAAATGATAATAATAAATAAATAAATAAAAATGCTTTGCTGAAACACTTTGTGGACCTTGAAATTTTTTTGGAGCATGAGCTACCTGTCTCCTTGCATCACTCAGCAACAAAACTTTCTCTGCTCCAAACTCCAGCATTTTGGTTTGTTTAGGCTCACTTTGTGTCAGGCATAGGAGCTTATGCTAGCAATTGCCTTTTTTAACTTTTAAATCCAAATAGACAATCTCTCATCAGACATAGGCTTAAAGTTTTAAGGTAACTTGCATTCTTAAAATAAAATATGTCTCATCTCTGCTTCCACCAAATGTGGAAAAACAGGGGCTGCATTTATACTCCCACCATCAACAATTAAAAATATAGACAAAATGTACAAAAGAACAGTTTCATGACATTGGACATTAGGCAATGGAAGGCAGTGATGCCTGAGAGTCAAGAGAACAAGAGGAAACATATGATTTCCCTGGCAAGTTGTTTAGGGAAAGACAAATCAGGAGGAGCTCAACAAACTCCCCCAAGTTGAAGAGTTGAAGCTGAGAGTCTATGAAGAGCAAGAAAGCTAGAATTCATGGACATAGTACCACTAAGAGAGTTGTACAGAGACTACCAGAGATCTTCCCATGGGCCTCCTATATGTTCCTTAAGTTACTGATAATTGTTTGTATGTGACAAAACTACCTTAGCCCAGTGGGGAAAAAACACCTGAAAAGATTAGGAAAAAAATTCCCAGAATTCACACAGGACTTGGAAAAAATGTCTAATCCCACCAGGAAGACTGAAAAAACTCATATATCATAGGCGTTTGGTATAATACTCAGAAGGTTCTTCCCTCAGCAGTGGGAAATAATTAGTCCTACATGAAATATAGCTCAAAATTTGCCTAACAAATTTTAAAAAGCAAGACTTAAAAGAAAAAGAAAAACTGTTTCCAAGTACCTCAACCCCATCCAAGGACAAAGCTCAAGAGTATATATGCTGCTAAGTCGCTTCAGTCATGTCCGACTCTGTGCGACCCCATAGATGGCAGCCCACCAGGCTCCCAAGAATATATATAAGAATATAAAAATAACCAGCATTCAACAAAGTCAATTCATGATATCTAACAAAAAATTACTAGACAGAAGGGCTGAAAAATATAACCCATTATAATGAGAAAAATTGGTCAATCAAAGCTGACACAGAACTGGAGCCTATGTTAGAATTAGTAGGCAAAAGTATTAAAACAGTTATTTTACTAGTATTATGTATGTTCAAAAATTAATCTGATACCTGAAAGATTTTTTTAATGTTCAAATTGAATGTTGAGAAATGAAAATCACAATACCTAAAAAGAAAAATGCACTGAATGTGATTAACAAAAGATAAAGTTTTACAAAGAGAAGATTAGTAAATCTAGAAAAAGAAATCTAAAATAGGAAAATATTTTAAATGAACAGATAAAAAGAAATATAAACATTTAATTTACAACTGTGTTTAATGCTATGAAGGAAAAAGGAAGGTTTTATGTGGGAATGACTGGAGGGAGAACATTTAGAGCATATTAGGTACAAATAAACCTGATTTAACATAAAACACAACTGCATTCATGTAGAAAATTAAATGTAGTGTTTTTTCTTATAATAAACCATTCATTCATTTTTTTCCACATCTGTGTTCACTGATAGTAAAATAGTCCAGATATGGCTGATAAAAATGACTAAGACCCCCAGTTCCTGTCTTTGAGAAGCTTGGAGTCTAATAGTTCAGCAGTACCTAGGTGGTGTATCATAAAGAAGAGACACCACTTTGTCGACAAAGGTCTTCATAGTCAAAGCTATGGCTTTTCCAGTAGTCATATATGGATGTAAGAGTTGGACCATAAAGAAGGCTGAGCACCAAAGAATTGATGCTTTCAAGTTGCAGTCCTTGTGAGCACTCTTGAGAGTCCCTTGGACAGGAAGGAGATAAAATGAGTCAATCCTAAAAGAAATCAACCCTTTCAGATTCATTGGAAGGACTGATGCTGAAGCTGAAGTGAAATTCCAATACTTTGGTCACCTGATCCAAAGGGCCAACTGACTGGAAAAGACCCTGATTCTGGGAAAGACTGAGGGGAAGGAGGGGATGAGATGGTTGGATGGCACCACTGACTCAATGGCCATGAGTTTGACCAAACTCTGGGAGATGCTGAAGGACAGGGAGGCATGCTGCAATCCATGGGGTCACAGAGAGTTGGACATGACATAGCGACTGAACAACAGTAACAACCTCTCATTAAAATAATTGCATGCCAAATGAAAACATAAACCTATCCTTTTTCTTTTTCCTTCTTTTTTTTAGATGAGGATAGGCATTCACTCAGGCTCTGTGCTGGCTGGAGTTGTTGGGGTAAGAATGCCACGATATTGCCTGTTTGGAAATAATGTCACTCTGGCAAGCAAATTTGAATCAGGAAGTCATCCTCGACGCATCAATGTCAGCCCAACCACTTACCAGTAAGTGTTCCTTGCCATTGCCTAATGCTAATAGCCTGTCACTTGTGACACCCTATTTTTTTCTTGATCCTGTTATTCTCTAAGATAATAATGAGTAGATCCATCCAGTCTGAAAGATAGCAATTACGACACAAAATTTAAATTGCATCCTAAGAAAGGACACAGAAAACTTGTCTTGATTGAGCGGTAAATCAGGTTTGTCATTTCCCACAGTCTCTGTCCTTCTTAGGTATTCCTGTTTAAAATACAGGAGAGAAAATATTAAGAGTCTGCATCACATTGGAAATTCTAATACTTTCAAGATGTTTCTCAATGTTTATAAAAGTCATTTGACTTTGGATAGAAAAGATATGTCTCTTTTTATTTTTCTGGATAATGAATATAAATAGGGACTCTAAATATATACTGGGTACAGAGAAAAACTTCAAACTTTATCTATCTTAAAGGTCATGTCTGACAACTCTACACATACTGAAAGCTGAAATCAACTTTATTTTGTACTTGGTAGATGTCATCTCACCCACTAGATATTAAGCTTCATATGAGCAGAGACCAAGTCTGTTCACCACTATATCTCCAAAACGTACAAAAAATGTTTAGCATATAATAAGCTCTATAAATATTTATCAAATTAGTGAACAAATGCATTGGTAAGATAAACATCTCTATACTAAGGAAGCAGTATGAATATCTCCTGATTGGTTTTGGCTAAATGTTAAGTAATATGTGTGTGTGTCTGTGTGTGTCTGAGTAAGTCACTCAGTCATGTTAAGTAATATGTGTTTGTCTGTGTGTGTGTGTGTGTAAGTCACTCAGTTGTATCTGACTCTTTGCAACCCCGTGGACTATACAGTGCATAGTGCATGGAATTCTCCAGGCCAGAATACTGGAGTGGGTAGCCTTTCTCTTCTCCAGGGGATCTTCCCAACCCAGGGATCGAACCCAGGTCTGCCACATTGCAGGCAGATTCTTTACTAGCTGAGCCACAAGGGAGAACCAATGTTAAATAAGCTTTGGTGTAAAAGCTATTTCACCAGTTCCATAATTTAAATGACTCAGATATCACGTTCTTAAAACTGTAAAGTAGAAATAGTGCCATTTGATATTTTTATTAACATGGCTACCACATTTGCTTAGGCTAACAAAAACAGTAAAAGCCCCAGGAGCAGGAAGCTTAAATATATACTAGTAAATATTGATTTATAGTAAGAAACAAAATGGTGATATTTTGAAGCTTTTGATACCACATTTATATAAAAGGAAATTAAGTTTTTTTAGATGAAAGAGAAATATTTCCTGATTCCTGAGGAGCACATGAGAAAGGGAAGGAATTACAAATATAAAAGCAAGAGAATGTTTCCTAAGAACTACATGTCATTTTAGGGTATTTATATAAGGGTATTGTCTCTTTTCAATTTCTCTCAATTTTTCTGACACAATTTTGGGCATAATATAGACATAACATAATATAATAATATGTAACAAAGATTTCTATATTAAATCTCTTCAAAAGCTTCAGCACTGATCTGAAGCTTCTCTAGATCTGTGCACTTTGGGCTCTAGACCACAGGGTAAGGAAAATTCCTGAAGATCAACCCCCAAACATATATCCTTTTACCATGGTTATGATTTTTCCCATCATGGAGATAATATTTATGGTTCCTATTAGTATAAGTCAGTGTAGATTTACAGAAACTCCATTATTTAAAAAATGATGTGTAAAGAATGGATCAACCATGCAAGGAGCTCATACCCTGAGCTTAATTGTCATTGCTGTGGCTGGCTTTGTTTACATGTAACCAATAAAGGAAACCCCACAAGTCACACAGAGTCTGAGCATTTTGGTGCTGTCTTTAAATTTTCATAATCTTTATCACATTGGTGGAAGTTTGTAATGATACTTGGTGATCTAGAATGTCTAAAACATTGAATCATTTAAATATAGCAAGAATTGAAACCTTTTATTCTATTATGATCTGCCCCTCCTCCAACAACTTCCCCCTGATAAAAACATAAATGGGGCATAGATGAACACGTTGAGCTGCCATCTGTGTAGACTGTAAAAGATACTTTCTCCTACTGGTCCCAACTTTTATAATTTCTACTAATACTTTATTTCATATTCCAAGCACTATGATAGACACTAATGTTACAACAATAAACAGCATAAATATGATCTCCATCTTCATGGAGGAGACCACAAACCAGAAGGTATATGTATGAAAGTAAACACTTTATTACAATAGACTAGTACTGAGATCAAGAAACCCTGAACACAGTATTAAAATAAGAGGAGTAGACTAAAATAAGGATGAAGAAAGAAATAGACTGAAATCAGACCCACTGAATCTATAATACATGTTAAGAAGTTTCAACTTAACCCTAAGAGCAAAGAAAGACATTGAAGAGTTATAAGCACAGGTGTGACTTGGCCAGATTTGTACTTTAAAAAAAGATTTCCAAGGTTGTAAAAAAGAGAACAGATTAGGAAGGGCACCAATCCAGTGATTGAAAGGAAGTAGTCATTCCCATTTCCTTTATGGAAATGTAGCTAATTATTGAGATCCTAGAATCCAAACTATTTGATGTTTCAACTTGTCTTCCTAAGTTTTAGAAGAGCAGTTAGACCAGTGACTGTAAACATCCATTTTTATCTGCATGCTGCATGCTAAGTCACTTCAGTCATGTCTGACTCTTTGAGACCCTGTGGACTGTAACCTGCCAGGCTCCTCTGTCCGTGGGATTCTCTAGGCAAGAAGACTGGAATGGGTTGTCATGCCCTTCTCCAGGGGATCTTCCTGACTCAGGGATCAAACTCATGTCTTTTATGTTTCCTGTATTGGAAGATGGGTTCTTTAGCACTAGGGCCACCTGAGAATCCCATTTCCGTCTAAATGTGAAAGTGAAAGTCTCTCAGGCATGTCCAACTCTTTGTGACCCCATGGACTATAGAGTGCATGGAGTACTCCAGGCCAGAATACTGGAGTGGGTAGCCTTTCCCTTCTCAGGGGATCTTCCCAACCCAGGGATTGAACCTGGATCTCCCACGTTGCAGGCGGATTCTTTACCAGCAGAGCCTCAAGGGAAGCCCAAGAATGCCAAAGTGGGTATCCTATCCCTTCAGTGGATCTTCCCAACCCAGGAATCGAGCAGGGTCTCCTGCATTGCCGGCAGATTCATCAGTGAAGCCTTTTTTTCCCCCCTTGGATACCATCAAAAACAATTTGCTTTGGTTCTTGATAAGTTTCTAGAACACTAAATTTAGGTGTATGATCTCAGTTGACTGGGTTTTCAGATTATGGCTGTATTTGTGACTAGGTGCTTTCTGTTGGTTTTATACATACCAATGTATACACTTCAGCTATGTAGAATTGTTCTGTTTCACACAGTATAGGTGACTTACGAATCCACAAGTGTAGAGTATACTTCCCTTTCCATTTTACTCACAGTGAAATGCCTGATGGACTTTTCAGGGACATTACCTCTGAGGAAATATAAACATAAAACTGAAGTTAAAGCGTATAGGAATTTGTAACATAAAACTAAGTATTAAGCTCCTAAGAACTGGAAATTTTCAATTGTACTTCCTGAATTAAATGCTGTAAAGTGTCCACCATTGACTGACTATTTTGAAATTTTCAGACAAGCTTTTAAAAAAATTTTTAAACATTTTAATTTTATTGGAGTTACTTGATTTACAGTGTTGTGCTAGTTTTAGATGTACAGCAAAGTGATTCAGTTATATATATAAATATATTCATTCTTTTTCAGATTGCTTCTCATATAGGTTATCACAGAATATTTGATAGTTTCCTGTGTCTTACTGGTTATGAATTTCCTATGTCTTGTTGGTTAACTATCTTATATGTAGTAGAGTGTATGTGTTCATCCTGAGTTCCTGATTTATTCCCCCATGCCCCACGTTTCCATTTGATAACTGTAAGTTTGTTTCCAATATCTTTAGGCCTGCTTCTGTTTTGTAAATAAGTTTATTTATATCTTTTTAAAAACTAGATTCCATATGTAAGTATACCTTATGTACCACCTCTTTATTCATTCCTCTGTTGAGGAACATTTAGCTTGCTTCAATGACATGGCTGTTTGTAAATATTGCTTCAGTGAACATTGGAGTGCATGTATGCTTTGGATTATGGTTTTCTATGGATATTTACCCAAGAGTGGGATTGATAGGTCATATGGCAGTTCTATTTTTAGCTTTTTAAGGAACCTCCATACTGTTCTCCATAGTGGTTGTACCAATTTACATTCTCACCAACAGTACAGGAGGGTTCCCTTTTCTCCATACCCTCTCCAGCATTATTTGTAGATTTTTTTGACAAATTCTTATAATTGGAGTATAGTTGCTTTACAATAGTGTGTTCGTTTCTGCTGTACAACAAAGTGAATCAGCTATAGGTGTATACATCCCCTCCTTCTTGGACCTCCTGCCCACTCCCTCCTCAACCCACCCATCTAGGTCCTCACAGAGTGCCAAGCTAAGCTCCTTGTGCTGCAGAGCAGGTTCCCACTAGCTCTCTGTTTTACACATGGTACAGTGTATGTGTCTCTTTTAAATCTCCCAGTTGATCTCACCATCACCTTCTCCACCTATATCCACTTGTCCGTTTTCTACATCTGCACCTCTATTCCTGCCCTGCAAATAGGTTCATCTATGCTAGTTTTCTAGATTCCAAATATATGCCTTAATGTATGATATTTTTTCTCTCTCTTTGCCTCGTTTCTTCTGTATGACAGTCCCTAGGTATATCTACATCTCTGAAAATGGCACTATTTTCCTCCTTTAAATGGCTGAGTAATATTCCATTGTATATGTGTAACAAATCTTCTTCATCCAGTCTTCTGTTGACGGCCATTGAGGCTGCCACCATGTCCTGCCTATTATAAATAGTGCTGCAGTGAACATTGTTATACATGTGTCTTTTTGCTTTGTGGTTTTCTC
The DNA here is from genome assembly GCA_006410875.1 of Neotragus pygmaeus. Classification (NCBI taxonomy): domain Eukaryota; kingdom Metazoa; phylum Chordata; class Mammalia; order Artiodactyla; family Bovidae; genus Neotragus; species Neotragus pygmaeus. The sequence goes on along the minus strand of SJYV01018851.1, from coordinate 27,705 downwards.
AGGATATATGCCCAAGAATTGGATTTCTGTGTCATATGGGAGTTTTATTTTTAGTTTCCTGAGGAACTTCCATCTGTTCTCTGTAGTGGATTTATTAGTTTACATTTCTACTAAGGATGCAAGAGGATTCCCTTTTTTCCACACCTTTTCCAATATTTATTGTTTGTAGTTTTGTTTTTTTTTAAACTAAGAGATTCCCTTCCAGAATATCTTTTTAAAAAATAATTTATTTTTGGCTGTGCCAGGTCTTAGTTGCTGTGCATGGACTTTCTCTAGGTGCAGCATGTGGGCTTCTCATTGAGGTGGCTTCTCTTGCTGTGGAGCACAGGCTCTAGGATGCACGGGCCTCAGAAGTTGTGACACGTGGGCTTCGTAGTTGTGGCTCCTGAGCTCTAGGTCACAGACTCGGTAGTGTGGTGCATGGGCTTAGTTGCATGTGGGGTCTTCCCAGATCAGGGATCAAACATTGTCTCCTGCATTGGCAGGCAAATTCTTTACCACTGAACCACCAGGGAAGCACTACTGTTTGTAGATTTTTGGTGATAACCATTATAAATGGTGTGAGATGATACTTCCTTAGTTTTGATTTAAATTTCTCTAATAATTAGTGATATCAAATATCTTTTCAGATGTTTCTGACCATCTGTATGTCGTCTTTGTAGAAATGTCTACTTAGGTCTTCTGCCCATTTTTTTGATTGGGTTTTTGTTGTTTTGGTATTTTGCTGCATGAGCTGTTTGTATATTTTGGAAATTAATCCTTAGTCAGTTATTTTGTGCAAAATAACTGACGTCTGTCTTTTTTTATCTTATTTATGGTTTCCTTTGCTCTTTAGAAGATTTTAAGTTTAATTAGGTCCAATTTGTTTATTTTTGCATTTGTTTGTTTTTTCATTACTCTAAGAGGTGGTCAAAAAGATCTTGTTGTGATTTATGTCAAAGTGTTTTTCCTTTCTTTACCTCTAGAGTTTGATAGTGTCCAGACTTACATTTAGGTCTTTAATTTATTTTGAGTTTATTTTTGGTTATGGTGTTAGGGAGTATTCCATTTTCATTCTTACCTGTTCAATTTTCTCAGCACTACCTATTGAAAAGACTGTCTTTTCTCCATTCTATAGTCTTGCCTCCTTTGTCATACATTAAGTGAACCCAAGTCTGTGGGTTTATCTCTGAGTTTTCCATCCTGTACCATTGATCTCTATTTCTGGTTTTGTGACAGTACTGTACAATCTTGATTATTGTAACTTTGTAGTATAGTCTGAAGTCATGGAGTCTGATTCCTCCAGCTCCATTTTCTTTCTCAAGATTTCTTTGGCTATTTGGGAGTCTCATGTTTCCATTCAAATTGTGAAATTTTTTGTTCTAATTCGGTGAAAAAAATGCCATTGGTTGTTTGATAGATTGCACTAAAATCTGTATATTGCTTTGGGTAGTAATAGTTCTTTGTGTAATGTTGATTCTTTCAATCCAAGAGCATAGTATATCTCTTCATCTCTTTGTGTTGTCTTTGATTTCTTTCATCAGTGTCTTATAATTTTCTCAGCACAGGTCTTTTGCCTCCTTTCATAGGTTTATTCCTCAGTATTTTATTATTTTTGATGCAATAGTAAATAAGATTGTTTCCTTAATTTCCTTTTCTAATCTTTTGTTGTTAATGTATAACAATGCAAGAGATTTCTGTGCATTAATATTGTATCCTGCAACTTTAGCCAATTCACCAATTAGCTATAGTAGTTTTCTGGTGGCATCTTCAGGATGTTCTATGTACAGTTTCATGTCATCTGCAAACAATACCAGCTTTGTTTCTTTTCCAGTTTGTATTTTTTTAATTTCTTTTTTTCTCCTCTGGTTGCTGTGACTAAGACTTCCAAAATTATGTCGAATAAGAGTGGCAAGAGTGAACATCTTTCTCTTGTTCCTGATCTTAGAGGAAATGTTTTCAGTTGTTCAGCATTGAGAATGATATTTGCTGTGGTTTGTCATATATGGCGTTTATTATGTTAAAGTAGGTTCCTTCTATTCCCAATTTCTGGAGAGTTTTTATCAATAGTGTGTGTTGAATTTTTCCCAAAACTTTTTCTGCATCTATTGAGATGATCATATTGTTTTATTCTTTAATTTATTAATATGGTGTATCACATTGATTGATTTTGATATGTTAAAGAATCCTTGAATCACTGGATAAATCCCATTTGATCATGGTGTATGATCCTTTTAATGTGTTGTTGGATTCTATTTCCTAGGATTTTGTTTAGGATTTTTGTGTCTATGTTCATCAGTGTTATTGATCTGTAGTTTTCTATTTTTTGTTATATCTCTGTCTGATTTTCCTATCAGGATGATCATTGCTCATAGAATGAGTTTGGGAGTGACTCTCCCTCTGCAATATTTTTAGATGAGTATGAGGACAGGTGATATCTGTTCTGTTAGATTTTGCCTATGAATCCATCTGGTCTCGACTTTAGTTTGTTGGAAGACTCTTAATTAGAGTTTCAATCTCATTACTTGTAATTGGTCTATTTATATTTCCTGTTTCTTCCTGGTTCAGTCTTAGAAGTTTTTACCGTTCTAAGAATGTATCCATTTCTTCAGGTTTGTCCATTTTATTGGCTTCTGTTAGCCTCTTATGATCCTAGATATTTCTGTGGTGTCGGTTGTAACTTCTTTTTCATTTCTGATTTAACTGACTTGAATCTTTGATCTATTTTTCTTGATGATCTGTCTACTATTTGTCAGTTTTCTTTATTTTCTTGAAAACCAACTTTTCAGTTCAGTTCAGTTACTCAGTCATGTCTGACTCTCTGCTACCCCATGAATCTCAGCACGCCAGGCTTCCCTGTCCATCACCAGCTCCCAGACTTTACCAAATTTATGTGCATCAAGTCAATGATGCCATCCAGCCATCTCATCCTCTGTCATCCCCTTCTCCTTCTGCCCCCAATCCCTCCCAACATCAGAATCTTTTCTATGAGTCAACGCTTCCCATGAGGTGGCCAAAGTACTGGAGTTTCAGCTTTAGCATCATTCCTTCCAAAGAAATCCCAGGGCTGATCTCCTTCAGAATGGACTGGTTGGATCTCCTTGCAGTCCAAGGGACTCTCAAGAGTCTTCTCCAACACCACAGTTCAAAAGCATCAATTCTTCGGCGCTCAGCCTTCTTCACAGTCCAACTCTCACATCCATACATGACCACAGGAAAAACCATAGCCTTGACTAGACGGACCTTAGTCGGCAAAGTAATGTCTCTGCTTTTGAATATACTATCTAGGTTGGTCATAACTTTTCTTCCAAGGAGTAAGTGTCTTTTAATTTCATAGCTGCAATCACCATCTGAAGTGATTTTGGAGCCAAAAAAAAATAAAGTCTGACACCGTTTACACTGTTTCCCCATCTATTTCCCATGAAGTGATGGGACCGGATGCCATGATCTTCATTTTCTGAATGTTGAGCTTTAAGCCATCTTTTTCACTCTCCTCTTTCACTTTCATCAAGAGGCTTTTTATATATATTTAATTTATTATTTTAGGTCTTTTTATCCTTTTATTCATTTCTAATTCAGGTATTTCTACTCTGAGCTTTATGGTTTATTTTTTCTGCTAACTTTGGGTTTTGGTGTGTTTTTTTGTTTGTTTGTTTTTGCTTTTATTATTGTTGTTGATGTTGTTGTAGTTCTTCTTTACTCTAGTGGCTTTAAGTGTAAAGTTAGGTTGTTAATTTGATTTTTTTTTTTTTGAGGTCGGATTGAATTGCTATCAACTTTCCTTTTAGAATTGCTTTTGCTCTGTCTCATAAGTTTTGGGTCATCATGTTTTATTTGTCACTTTATTCTATTTTTTTCAATTTCCCCTTTGAAATCCTTGGTGAATTTTTGGTTACTTAGTAGCATATTTTTTAGCCTCCATGTATTTCTATTTTTTGATAGTTCTGTTTCTTGTAACTGATTTCTAATCTCATAGTATTGTGGTCAGAAATGATATTTGATATGATTGCAGTTTTCTTAAACTTACCAACACTTGATTTTTGACCGAAGATGTGATATATCCTGGAGGATGTTTTTTGCACACTTGAGAAGATGGTATTCTGCCACTTTGGGGTGGATTGCCCTGTAAACATCCGTTAAGTTTATCTGGTCTATTGTGTTATTTAAGGCTTGTGTTTGCTTATTTATTTTCTGTCTGAATGAGCTGTCGATTGGTGTAAGTAGGATGTGAAGTCCTCCACTATTATTGTGTTACTCTTGATTTCCCCTTTTATGGCTGTTAGTGTTTTCCTTATGTATTGATATATTCCCATGTTGTGTGCATAAATATTTGTAATTGATATATCTTTTTCCTTGACTCTTGTAACAGCATTCTTTTCATAATCTATTTTGTCTGATATGAGTATTGAGATTCCAGCTTTCTTTGATTTCCACTTGCATGGAATACGTTTTTCCATCTCTTCACTTTCAATCTGTTTGTGTCCCTAGATCTGAACTGGGTCTTGTGTAGACAGCATATATACTGGTCTCATTTTTTATGTCCATTTAGCCAGTGTGTCTTTCACTTAAAGCATTTATACCATTTAAATTCAAGCTAATTATCCATATGTATGTTTTTATTAACATTTTCTTAATTGTTATGGATTTGGGTCTTGTGTTTCCCACCTAGAGAAGTTCCTTTAGCATTTGTTGTAAAGCTGGTTTGATGATGCTGAATTCTTTAAATTTTGCTTGCCTATGAAATTTTTGATTTCTCCATCGAATCTGAATGAGATCCTAGATGGATGCAGTAATCCTGATTGTAGATTTTTCTTTTTCACCACTTTAAATATATCACCCACTCCCTTCTGACCTGCAGAGTTGCTGTGGAGAAATTGCTAACCTTTGGGGGATTCATTTTTATGTTCTTTGTTGCTTTTCCCTTGATGCTTTTAATATTTTTTTTCCTCTGAGCTTAATTTTTTGTCAATTTGATTAATATGTTTCTTTGGTTGTTTCTCCTTGGGTTCTGTATGGGACCCTGCACTTCCTGGACTTGAGTGAATTTTTTACTCTCCCATCTTAGGGAAGCTTTCATCTATAATCTCTTCAAATGTTTTCTCAGACCCAATCTTTTTGTTCTCTTCTCCTGGGATCTCTGTAATTCAAACATTGGTGTATTTTGTGTTGTCCCAGTGATCTCTGAGACTGTCCTCATTTCTTTTCATTCTTTTACCTGCTTAACTGATCTGTGGCAGTTATTTCTGCCAGTTTATTTTCCAGCTCACTTATTTGTTCTTCTGCTTCAGTTATTCTGTTATTGATTCCTTCTAGTGTATTTTTCATTTCAGTTACTGTGTTGTTATTTACTGTTTGTTCTTTAGTTGTTCTAGGTTCTTATTAAATATTTCTTATATTTTCTCAACCTTTGCCTCCATTCTATTTCCAAAATTTAGGATTATCTTTACTATCATTACTCTGAATTATTTTTCAGGCAGGTTGCCTATTTCCTCTTTATTTATTTGGTCTTGTAAGTTTTTACCTTCTCCTTTGTACCATCAGTTCAGTTCAGCCACTCAGTTGTGTCCAACTCTTTGTGACCCCATGAATCGCAGCACGCCGGGCCTCCCTGTCCATCACCAACTCCCGGAATTCACTCAGACCCAGATTCATCGAGTCGGTGGTGCCATCCAGCCATCTCATCCTCTGTCATCCCCTTCTCCACCTGCCC
>SJYV01018851.1:9166-20843 GCA_006410875.1 Neotragus pygmaeus | reverse complement strand
TTTTCTGAATGTTGAGCTTTAAGCCAACCTTTTCACTCTCCTCTTTCACTTGCATCAAGAGGCTTTTTAGCTCCTCTTCACTTTCGGCCATAAGGGTGGTGTCATCTGCATATCTGAGGTTATTGATATTTCTCCCGGCAATCTTGATGCCAGCTTGTGTTTCTTCCAGTCCAGCATTTCTCATGATGTACTCTGCATAGAAGTTAAATAAGCAGGGTGATAGTATGCAGCCTTGACATACTCCTTTTCCTATTTGGAACTAGTCTGTTGTTACATGTCCATACATATATTTAATCAAGTCCTTTTGATGACTGCAGCTGTGTTCTTGTCTTGCTGGTGTTTTTCCTAAGACTTTCAACACTTTAGTTTGTAGGCAATTGTGTAGAGTCAGTCCCAGTGCTGAGGTGAGGTCTTTAGGAAGTGCTCACACTGATTAATATTCCGTAAGATCTGAGGTTCTATGTTAGTCCAGCCATTTGGACTCAGCACTCCCACTATAGGAGCTCAGGCTCAACCCCCAGGCTGGGAACCATGATCCCACAAGCCACTAAATGTGACTAAAAAGAAAGGGAAACAAACAAAAAGGAGCAGAACTGCAACAGTGGAAAATAAAATTAGAAAAATGGAAAAATATTATAAAACATAAAAAGGAAAAACACCAAAGCAAAATAGAACCACAACAGCAAAAATAAATAAATAAATAAAGGCCAAAAAGGGCTTGGCAGTGAAGAGAGGTGGGTCTTAGACCTGGGGCCCTCTCAGCTGGAAGAGGCCCTGGGGGAGAAAATCTTAAGCTTAGGACCCACATGGACATAAGGGGCCCCAGAAAGTAGAGATTCAGGCCCATGACCCTAGCAGACTTGCTGGGGCCAAGTGGGCAGTGAAGGCACTGGCCATGTTCCCCTCCAATCTCTGATCCCCTGAAGGTCTCTCACTGTCCCCACTGATTCCCACACTGTAGGGTGGCTCCTCTAAGTGTGGGAAACACTCTCAGTCCCCTGCTGCCCTTCAGGGGTTCTGGGTCCCCTCCTGCCTCCATTTTTCCAGCTCTAAATCATTCCCAAACCTGCAGGATCTGTACGGACAGAGGACTGATATTCACACCCGGGACCCCAGTAGGGTTGCCAGGACCTGACCAGGCAGGGGAAACACTGACTGTGTTCCTCTCCAATTCCCCAGTCTTCTGAAAGTCTCTCCCTTTCCCTGTTGATCCCAGCACTGTGGGTGGACACCTCCCAGCATAGAAAACCCTCACTGCTCCCATCCACCCCTCAAGAGTATTGGAACTTTCACATCTCAAATATTCATCCTCCTCATGTTGTATTAGGTCATGTAGAGATTCTTCCCATCCTCTTAGATATCTGAGGTCACCCACAGGTGACTTGTAGGTGCTTTAATTGTGAGGAGATATAAACTTCTCATCCTCCTACTGTACCAATTTGACTCTGCCCTTGGTAGACTTTTTGATGATGGCTACTCTCACAGGTGTGAGATGACAACTCATTATTATTTTGATTTGTGTTCTTTTGATAATTAGGGATGTTGAGTATCTCTTCATGTGCCTTTTTGTCACATCTCTGTCTTCTTCCAAAAACTTTTTAGATTTTCTGTCCATTTTTTGTTTAGGTTGTTTGTTTTATTGACATAGAGTTGCATGAGCTGTTTGCATATTTTGGAGATTAATCCCTTCTTGGTCACATCGTTTGCAAATATTTTCCCCTAGTTTGTAGGTTGTATTTTTGTTTTGTTGACAGTTTTCTTTACGGTGCAGAAGCTTTTAAGCTCAGTGAGGTGCCATTTGTTTATTTATTATTTTATTTTCATTACTCTCACAGTGAAAATCACTCATCAGTGTCCAACTCTTTCCAACCCAGTGGACTGTAGCCCCCTCAGGCTCCTCTGTCCATGATATTCTCCAGGAAAACTACTGGAGTGGATTGCCTTTCCCTTCTCCAGGGAGTCTTCCCAACCCAGAGATCAAACCTGGGTTCCCTGCATTGCAGGCAGATTCTTTACCATCTGAGCTACCAAGGAAGCCCATTGCTGTCAGAGATTGATCAGAAAAGATCTTGCTGCAATTTATGTCAAAGAGTCAAAGAGTGTTCCATCTATGTTTTCCCCTAAGAGTTTTATAGCATCTGCCTTTACAATGTTTTTTAATCTATTTTAAGTATATTTTTCTGTACAGTGTCAGGTGATACTCTAATTTCATACTTTTCTATGTTTTCCAAGAACCATTTACTGAAAGATTGTCTTATCCATTGTATATCCTAGCCTCCTTTGTTGTAGATTAACTACCATAGGCTTGTGAGTTAATTTCTGGGATGTCTATCCTATTCCATCCATCTATATTTCCTTCTTTGTGCTGTATCATACTGTTTTGATTATTGTATCTTTGTAGTATAGTCTTAATTCAAGAAGTCTGATTCCTGCAACTTTGTTTTTATTTTTCAGGGTTGATTTGACAATTTAGGGTCTTTTTTTTTTCAACATTTTTTTCTTTTCTTTTTTTTTTTTTATTTTGCTTTACAATACTCTATTGGCTTTGCCATACATTGACATGAATCTGCCATGGATGTACATGAGTTAAATTCCTCTAGTTCTGGGAAAAATGACATTGAAGTTTGGGTAAAGACTTCATTAAGTTTGTAGATTGCATCAGATGCTATAGTCATTTTGAAAATATTGATTCTTCCAATCCAAGAAAATGTGCTTATGTTAACTCTGATTTATTTTATCAGCATCTTATACTTTTCAGAGTAGTGATTTTTGTTTGCTAACATAGCTTTAATTCCTAGGTATCTTATTGTTTTTGAAGAAATGGTAAATGGAGTTATATCCTTAATCTCTCTTTCTGATCTTTTGCTGATGGATGTGTGCAGTCACCCAGTCCTATCTGATTCTTTGCAACCCTATGGACTGTAGCCTGTCAGGCTCCTTTGCCCATGGGATTCTCCAGGCAAGAATACTGGAGGGGGTTGCCATTTCCTCCTCCAGGGAATCCTTCTGCAGCTTCTGCACTGGCAGGCAGATCCTTTACCTCAGGGCCACCTTGGGAGCCTAATCTTTTGTTGGTGCACAGAAATGCTATGGATGTCTGTGTTTTAACTTTTTGTCCTGCAACTTTAACAAATTTATTGATAAGCACTAGTAGTTTTCTGGTAACATCTTTAGATTTTTCTATATATAGTATAATGTACAGGAGGCAGTGACCAAAACCATCCCTAAGAAAAATAAATGCAAAAATGGTTGTCTGAAGAGAACTAACAAATAGCAGAGAAAAGAAGAGAAGTGGAAGACAAAGGAGGAAAGGAAAAATAGACCCATCTGAATGCAGAGTTCCAAAGAAGAACAAAGAGAGATAAGAAAGCCTTTCTAAGTGAACGACACGAAGAAATAGAGGAAAACAATAGAATGGGAAGGACCAGGGATCTCTTCTCTATGCAGAAGTGAAGAGGAACTAAAGAAACTCTCGANATATTTGAGAAGACATGGTTTTTCCCCCTTTAGTATAAAGATTATTATTGTTGTGTCATGAGCTTACATTTTTCAAACACTGCTTGTTCTCATTGCACTAACTGCTTTTTTTCCTTTGCCTTTTCTCAATCACAATGGTTCCTTTCTTTTCAATCTATCTCATATCCTACATAACTTCAATCTCCTGTTAACACTTACCTGTATTAGGAAAATGAATTGTTTTTAGGGAAAAGGTAATAGGTTTAGCTCTACTGTGCCTCCAAATAAAGTCTAAAGTTTTAGTTTCAGACTTCAAAGTTTGTCTTAACCTACTGCTTCAGCTTTAACTCTCACTCTTACCTCATTCTAAAATAAGATCCAATGATTGGAAAATGTTGATCCTGATCATAATTTTCTTGTATCTAAATCTTTGATTATTTTGCTCCCCACATTCATTTGTTGAAGTTTTGTCCATTTTTTCATGAAAGTTTAATAGCCCTCCCACTGTAAACCCTCTCTGAACTTCAACACATTTGTGGATTAACCTTTTTTATGGGATCTAGTCTTTTAGTCATTTTTAATTAATTAATTGGTAAATGTGTGTGTGTGTGTGTGTGTGTGTGTGTGTGTGTGTGTCTGTTAGTTTCTCATTCGTGTCTGACTCTTTGTGACCCCAGGGTACTATAACCCACCAGCCTCCTCTGTCCTTTGAATTCTCCAGGCAGGAATACTGGAGTGGGTTGCCATTCCCTTTTCCAGGGGCTCTTCCCAACCCAGGGATTGAACTGGAGTCTCCTGCACTGCAGGTAGATTCTTTACCACCCAAGCTACAAGGGAAGCCCATGTGTGTGTGTGTGTGTGTGTGTGTGTGTATGTGTGTGTGTGTAATATATATATAGGCTGTGTTGAATCTTAGTTGAGGCACTTAGGATCTTTGTGACATGCAGGATCTTCCATTGTAGCACACAGGCTTTTTGTTGCAGCAAATGGGCTTCTCCTTCATTGTGGTATGGGCTTCAGAGTGCCTGGGCTCAGTATTTGCAGTGAGCAGGCTCTCTAGTTGAGGCACGCAGGCTCAGAAGTTGTGACATACAGGTTTCGTTTCCCCACAGCATGCCAAATCTTAGTTTCCCAAGTAGGGATCAAACCTGTGTCTTCTGCATTGGAAGCTGGATCCTTAACCACTGAACCACAAGGGAAGTCCCTAGCCTGTTGTGTTATATTACTTTTATATTCAGAGGTTAAAGCGTCTGCCTCAAATGCGGGAGACCCGGGTTCGATCCCTGGGTCGGGAAGATCCCTTGGAGAAGGAAATGGCAGCCCACTCCAGTATTCTTGCCTGGAGAATCCCATGGACGGAGGAGCCTGGTGGGCTGAAGTCCACGGGGTCACAAAGAGTCGGACACGACTGAGTGACTTTACTTACTACTTACTTTTATATTACTGTGACTTTTCTTTGCTTATTCAGTCTTTACTTTCTGTTTCTTTTTCTCTGTGTCTTTCTCTGTTGACAAAACTTTAAGCTTCTTAGGTTGTTGTGTTCTGCCTATCATTATATTCACAACAGTATCTAGGATACCTTTCTAGGGCAATAATTAGTAACCCATAAGAGGTGTTTAATTAAATTGAATAGCTGGGGACTTCCCTGGTGGTCCAGTGGTTATGAATCTGCCTACAGTGCAGGGGATGTGGATTTGATCCCTTATTGAGGAACTAAGATCCCACATGCCCTGGAGCAGATAACCCTGTGGGCTGCAACTATTGGGCCCATTTCCTTTGGAGTCCGAATGTCACAACTAGAGAGTCCACATACCGCAAGGAAATATCCTGCAGGAGGCAGTGAAGATCCTGTGTGCTGCAACCAACACCCACTAAATGCAGTCAAATAAATATATAAATAAATTTAAAAATTGAAATGCTAGGACACTTTTCTATGTATGGCTATTAAACTGAACCTTTCCTAGAATTGGAAAAGAATAAATCCCCAATATTAGTATACTAGAAAATTGTCTTTATGACTGGAAGAGTCAATCTGTTTGACAAATAAAGCTAGTAAGTTTACAAAATATGCATTGCTAGAAAATAGTAACCAGATATCACAGATACATTGAGTTATGACTGTTCTACAAAGCTAAAAACTTGATTTATGTGAATGACACATAGGATTTAAAGCTTACTCAGAGTCTATAAAACATTGAAGGAATGTTCCAGAGTTTAGGCAGATTTTTAAAACAGAAAGGGTAAATCTTGCATGTTTGAATAAAAACATGTACTATGCAGTTTCTTTAGCCTTTTGTTTAGAAAAAAAATCAAATCAACTTTGAACAGATTTTGTCAAGTAGTACCAGGAACAACTTTGCTTTTTCAATTCATTATTATTGGGCTTCCCAAGTGGCTCAGTAGTACACAATCTGCCTGCCAATGCAGGAGACACAGGTTAATCCCTGGGTTGGGAAGACACCCTGGAGAAGGAAATGGCAACCCAGTCCAGTGTTCTTGCCTGGAAAATCCCAGGAACAGAAGAGCCTGGGCGACTACAATCCATGCGCTAACAAAGAGTTAGAAACTATTGAGCACACACGCATGCACAGTCTTTTATAGGCTTCCTGATTCTCTAAAGTTTGTGTCCATTTTTTCTCATCTCTCCTACCCATATAGGCTTCCTGATTCTCTAAAGTTTGTGTCCATTTCTTCTCACCTCTCTCACATTATATATTTTCTTCTTAGATTATTAAAACGAGAAGAAAATTTCACATTCATTCCTCGGTCCCGTGAAGAGCTTCCAGACAACTTTCCAAAAGAAATCCCTGGTATCTGCTATTTCCTGGAGGTAAGAACTGGTCCTAAGCAGCCAAAGCCTTCTCTTTCTTCATCGAAAATAAAAAAGGTTTCCTACAACATTGGCACTATGTTCCTCCGGGAGACAAGCCTCTGAGACCTGCTGCAGATCAAAGACTCCTCCAAAAAGCACAAGCCCAGAACATGGGTCATGACAGGAGAATGAAGAGAGATATTTCTCTTTCACTGCTTTGTTGAGAACAAACAGTGGAATTTCTATTATATCAGGCAATAATCCTGGAAAAAGATGGGTTATGACTGTCAATAAAAAACCTGGAGAGCAAGGGGGCAATGTATTCGTTCTTATGAGTGATTTTGGTCATATATATATTATATATGTATAATACGTATATATGTATTTTAATTAACTACAAATGTGGGGCCCATTTAAAACTAATCAACAGTCTATGTTTTCTTGTTTGTCACACATATAGGTATCTTTATATATTTGTATTGCTTTTGAAAGCCAGTTTTGATTATATATTCCTACATTTAGTGAGTTGGTATGAGAGGAATATTTTCTAATTTTGTTTTTCTGAGCAGACATTTCATACATATATCTTGGCAGTGTGGTAAACTTCCCAGCAGGAAAAACTGTAACTGCAAAATATTTTAGGGATATTACCTATTTTTATACATACCTCTATGTAATTTCATGCCGCACTATTAGATTTTTCAGAATATGCTACTGTATAGTTGATACATTATATAATTCTAACTTATAAGTTAAATATAGTTTCACTTAGACTTAAACATAACCTAGGATGTCAGATGCCAAGAAAGCATTGTATATCTACTGAGTAATTATATCTTTTAGATTTCATTAATGTAGCACAGAATCCAAAGGAAATGGAATTTCCTAATAGCAAACATATGTATCTATAACCAATATTAAAGATCTTTTTGCTATTTTCTAAGAAATATCAGTGAAAATAAAATGCTTTGCTAAACTGGACCCTTTCAACTTAGCACCTCTAAATATCCATAGTTTGTACAATATACTAAATTATAATAAACAGCATCCTACTAAATGACACCTAAGTCTTTGCCCCTTGCCCTGTCACCTTCTTCAATGTATGCTTCCTAAAGGCTGACTGCCACACTTGGGGATAAATTACTAAACACTGGCATTAGTGAGAAAAAAGTGTAGGTTATTTTGCCAAGGATGTTGTTTATTCTTGCATAATAAAAACAAGGGAAAATGTGCTTTAGGAATTTGAGATTTTTTAATGTTCTTCCATAGTTTCTTTGATGTGACTTTTACATTCAGTGAATCACCTTCATTAACACTGAAGTATGCCTAACCTTCATACTTAGTAATCACAATAGTTACAGATAGACTTCCATTGCATGTTCTGATTAACAATGCATGAAAATATTATTACAGACTCACCCGGAAATTAGGAGCACAGTGTGTCCAGAATTTTCCTAATTTGGTTCAGATATAAAAACTAAGATTCTCTTCAGTCTAATTAGTTGGAAAGTATTGTTTCCTTGAAACCTTGTGGTGGCCAATTTCTTACTCCAGTACGTATATTCATAGGTAGCTTATGTCTACTGAGTAAAACACATTTGTCTGTTTAGGGTTTTGACTGCGTTATGATTTGCTTATCACATAACTCAGTTAAGGAATATATTAGCTAGTGTCCAATATAGTCTGTGAGGATTAATTAGTGTTTTCAAGCTCCCCAAGTATACAGTTAGGAAATACTTTTAGATATGCAAAATATTTGTTATAATGGTTATCATTTTTATAATTATTGAACTCTGTTTCTCCTTGGAGCATAAGAGGACACTAGTATAACACTTTTCATGTGGGGATAGGACCTAGATCCTGAACTCTCTGAATCCTTGCTTTCCCTCCATTCCTTGGATCTAGGTCTCTGTGTTTAACCACATCTGAGCAAGAAGGCCAGGGTGTTTGTAGGAGGCTGTGGAGGCAGAGGACAAGATGCTCTCATACGAATAATTACTCACAAAATAATTTCTTTAGTGGTCTAGAAGATTAACTCACTTCTTCCATAGGGAATAGAGGGCAAGCTTACAGTCTGTGGAAAGAATAGACTCTGGGAGCACTTTAATCCCCCTGATGATACTAGGAATGCCTTAGCTATGCCAATGGTCTTCTTATAGTGCAGGAGCATGTGGAAAGAACCAAACTCACTGAAGTCATTAATGCTTATTCTGCACAGTCACTGAAAGCATATTGTGAAATAGTAAATTGTAAGTATTTTAATCACAACCAATGTGTTTTGTGACCATAATGCTGAAGGGGACTTCCAAGAATCATCCAATCTATTTCTCTGTTTTTTGTAAAGATTTGTCTAAGCAACTATTCTAAACATATGGTTATTTTCTCTATACTCAGAATTATCTGTGGGAAGCATATTTTAAAAGCATCCTCAACAATCTACTTCATTATCTAGTAGTTGCTGATAGGGCTTGGGATAAGAATTGTATATATTCAATTTGTGAGAATAAGCTCTTTCTTAGTTTATATGATTTTACTTAGAGAAAAGTAGCTATTTACATTGTCACAAATGTCACAATGAAGAATATGCCAGAGATCTATTCAATATCACAAACAGGATGTAAACTACATTTTTCATACAATATATATCTTTTAATATATAATATGAGGCAATATTCTGACCTATCACCATTTTTCCAACCTAGTACAGCTGACTTATTATAGCTACACTCTTCGTATATGTATTTGCAAAATATGCTATAAAGTGGCAGTTCACTCTAGCTGCAATCATAGAATTTAGAGGCTGTGAAAAAGCATTATATTTCTATTTGTCTTATAAAGTACAGCACATATATCTTCTATTAGCAATTGTGATTGTAATAACAGGTGGCATTTGGTATTTCATTTGACAAATATCTATACAGTATTCACATGAACAAACTCTTACATCCATCATGTGTTTTAGTGTGGCAGATTGGAAGGAATTTAAATGAATGTCCCTTTAGAAATCAAGTGGTATTAAATTGGGGAAATGGCTTTACCCACTCTAAAGGGGATACTTTAAGGGGAAAAATGGCACCTATAGTCCTCTGTGTCAGTATTCTTTCAAGCAGCTGATTTGAAGAAGTTACTGATTGAAGAAGTTACAGTACCAAACCTTCATGTTGGCATCAATATGATTTTAATGGAGAGAATGTCATTGTTTACAAATAAATGAGTTATATAACAAAGCCAGAAACCCCCCATAGGTACCCAAAACATACTGCACAGTATGTGCTTTGTGAACCTTAATAAATAAGTAGCAGCCATAATAAAAGAATAATACTCAATGCCTGAAGAACACATATAGTTGGGACTCTTGACTATGTAGTGTTGAGTAGAGATGGGAAGGAAGAAACAACTTCTAGATAACAGTTTAGTCCAACTGACTAAAATTGGCCTTGATACTCATCTCTTCTCTTAAATTTTAAAAATATTTTTTGATTTCCCTTTTAATGTCTGATTATGTGTGAAATCCAGTGAGCTGTGTATGACCAATGGTGACTCTGAGAGAGGCACTGATGGCCTAAGACTTGAGAGTGGGTTTATAGGGATTCAGTTGGAGAAGGCGATGGCACCCCACTCCAGTACTCTTGCCTGGAAACTCCCATGGACGGAGGAGCCTGGTAGGCTGCAGTCCATGGGGTTGCTAGCAGTCGGACACGACTGAGCAACTTCACTTTCACTTTTCACTTTCATGCAGTGGAGAAGGAAATGGCAACCCACTCTGGTGTTCTTGCCTGGAAAATCCCAGAGATGGGGGAGCCTGGTGGGCTGCCGTCTATGGGGTTGCCCAGAGTCAGACATGACTAAAGTGACCTAGCAGCAGCAGTGCTTCAAGTATGTATTCTCAAAATCTCACACTTTTCTTATCTAGTAACAATAGTAGCAGGACCATAGCGTTTTACTGTCAAAATGCAAAGTGTCTCTCCAGGAGCAAAATAGAACAACAACTTAAGCAAAATCTTATTCACAAGTTTTAATTTGGCAAATTCCTCCAAAGACTTATAGCAATAAAGCAAAATTAAATTGATGAATAGAGAACACAAAATCCAGAGAATTTGGAAAACTGCCAGGCTGTCTTTCTACAGAATCATACTGATATCAGTTGAAATGGTATATTTGATATCATGAGGTATAAAGAGGGAGTTCAAGATTATGAATGTCATTATATTTATTGAAGATTCCTTGTATTCCTAATTCACTCAAGGCAAGTTTGTGGATTATTAGAGAAAACAGTAAAACTTCTATTTGTTTTTGTTTGTCTGCATTTTCAGCACAACTTAACCCATGTCCAGATCCTCTCTTAGTCCATGCTGTCGTTGGAAACCATCTTACCAAGTCAAATTTGGCTCCATCAAACCCCATTTTCTCTATACCTCTGAACCTAACATGACCATAGAAAGAGTTGCAGATGCCTATTTTAGGCAGATTGGAAGATACACAAAACTCCAGGCCCAAGTAACAAAGCACATCTCAAGTGAACTAACCATTCTTAGTTGAGCTGGAGCATTGCTTACACCTGTAGCTTCTTTCTCTGCTCTCTTCGAAATACAATCTGGCTCTAAGCACTTTGTGCAATTTCAATGAAAATTGATGTATGGCAAAACCAATATAGTATTGTAAAGTAAAATAAAGTAAAAAAAAAAAGTTGGAAACAGCTTACATGTCCATCAATAATAAAATGGTTAATAAATCATGGCATAAAAAAATAAATAAATAAATAAATATTTCTTCAGAATGAATTACACATAGCTCTGAATAGGCTCTAGGTGGCATCAGATGTCTTTCATCCAACAATACCTAGAAATTCAAGTCTAAGACCTAAGCCCTGATGAAAGAAATCAAAGAGGACACTAATAGATGGAGAAATATACCATGTTCATGGATTGGAAGAATCAATATAGTGAAAATGAATATACTACCCAAAGCAATCTACAG
The DNA here is from genome assembly GCA_006410875.1 of Neotragus pygmaeus. NCBI lineage: Eukaryota > Metazoa > Chordata > Mammalia > Artiodactyla > Bovidae > Neotragus > Neotragus pygmaeus. The sequence goes on along the minus strand of SJYV01018851.1, from coordinate 9,598 downwards.
ATTGAATGCAATCCCTATCAAGCTACTAGCGGTATTTTTCACAGAACTAGAACAAATAATTTCAAGATTTGTATGGAAATACAAAAAACCTCAAATAGCCAAAGCAATCTTGAGAAAGAAGAATGGGACTGGAGGAATCAACTTGCCTGACTTCAGGCTCTATTACAAAGCCACAGTCATCAAGACAGTATGGTACTGGCACAAAGACAGAAATATAGATCAATGGAACAAAATAGAAAGCCCAGAGATAAATCCACACACCTATGGACACCTTATCTTCGACAAAGGAGGCAAGAATATACAATGGAGTAAAGACAATCTCTTTAACAAGTGGTGCTGGGAAAACTGGTCAACCACTTGTAAAAGAATGAAACTAGATCACTTTCTAACACCACACACAAAAATAAACTCAAAATGGATTAAAGATCTAAA
>SJYV01018849.1:63100-94935 GCA_006410875.1 Neotragus pygmaeus | reverse complement strand
ACCCTGGACCCCATCTGAGCCGTGGGCATAGTCCATGCAAGTCACCCTAGGGTGGTTCTGGGGTCCCTTCATTAGACCTGTCCTGGCCCAAAGACTCTGTCTGCTCCATCTATGCCATGTCCGCCTGGTGGGGTCACTCCAGGCTGGGATGCTGGGTGTCCAAGGCCCTGTCAGCGGGACAGACTCCCACCATCCCTTCTCTGGGATTGAGCACTGAGAAACAAGGACATAGGACACCTCTTGGCTCAGCACAGCTCCTTGTTTATGACTTTATTTTCACTGCCTCAGTCTTGCCCACAGGGTAGGTTTCTTCCTAATCCTTTGGTTTATGCCAGGAGTTCTTTTGTTTCCTAAGGGGCCCAAATTTCTGCATGCATACTTCCCATCTCCTGCCCGGAATAGAGAACAGAGAATGACTGTTCACAGCGGGTGAAGGGATGTTCAGGATAAAAGGAAACAGAATAGGGAGAAACCAGAACAACACATCAAGTCTGTGTCCTGTGCCCATGTTTTCTGAGCCTCCTGTTCAGCTAGGGTGTGCTGTGCCTGGTACTTTGATACATGCCTTGGAAAGTTCAAGTGCATAAGACACCTCCACTAGCCTAAAGAGCACCATTGTGTGATTTTGAAAGGTGCCCTTCTGGAACTCTGGACTCCCATGCCAAAAAAAAAAAAAACAAAAAAACGCACACACCAAAAAAACCCTCACAATTATGTATTTGACTCATAGCTTCCAACTTAGAGAAAACTTAACTCACAATAGATCATAGACCTAGGTAGGAGAAAACCTTTGTAGTCTTGGGTTAGGCAAAGATTTTTTAGGTATGATATCAAACCATAAAAGAAAAAAGTTGATAAATTAGACTTCTTCAAAATTTAAAACTTCTGCTCTTTGAAAGATGCTATTAAAGGGATGAAAAGATAAGTCATAAAGTGAGATAAAATATTTGTAGACCATCTGGTCTAATAAGGGACTTGTATCCAGAATAAAGAACCTACCAAATTCAACAATAAGGAAACAACCCAATTTAAAAATGGAAAAATATCAAACAGACACTTCACTAAAAGATATACAGATGACAAGAAATCATGTGAAAAGATGCTTAATATCATGCTTCATTAAGGAAATGAAAACTCATACCACAATGAGATACCACTGCACATCTGTTAAAATGGCCAAAATTAAAAATGACTGACCATGCCACGTGTTGGCAAGGATGTGGATGAACTGGAACTCTCATACACTCCCATGTAATAGCCCCCAAATGGAAATGACAAGTGAACTGGTAGACAAAATGCAGTCTCTCCATACAGCGAAATACTACTCAGCAATGTAAAGGAATGAACTCTTGATGCCCACAAACGTGGTGAATCTTAATTATGCTGAGCTAAGCCAGATTAAGAACATATACTATATGATTTCACTTATATATATTTCTGGAAAATGCCAGTTAACCTACAGTGACAAAAAACAGATTAGTTATTGCCTGGGGACAGTGACAGGGTGGGGCAGGAGCAAGAGGGAAGGAGGGATTACAAAGGGACAGGAAGCTTCTGGGATGGCTATGTTTCTTATCTTGATTGTGGTGATAGTTTTATGGGTATAAATATATGTCGAAACTTATCAAAATGTTTGCTTTAATTATGTGCAGTTTATTGCATGTCATTTGTACCTCAGTAAAGTTGCTGTTTAAAGAAAAAAAAAAGATTTCTCTGGTGGTCTCATGGTTGAGACTCTGCTTCCAGTGAGAGGACACGGGTTCAATCCCTGGTTGGGGAACAAAGATCCCATATGCCGTGTAGTGCAGCCAAAACACACAAACCCCTCTACACAACAAACAAACCCCCTGCAAACAAAAGGGCTTTTGGACTTGCTGATCAAAGCTCTAGTCAGGTTTTGGGGAGAAGCTTCCATCGAGAGGTAGGACTGACAGCAGTCAATAATAGATTGAAAAGGAAAGAAAGAAAAAGGAAAATGGTGCCCCGTTTTCAGGACACTTCCCTGCTATGTGCCCGAAAACAGTTGTAGTAAATATCAGCTCTGTAATTGCTACATGGTGCCTGGTGATCTTGGTGTATGTACTGTAGCCACCCTGGTGCCCCTGGGGCTCATAGCCAAGTCAGGGTGTCTGTCTTTCCCTTATTGGCCAGAGGAATTGGTGGCCAGGAAGCAGGCCCCCGGGGTCTGAGATGTGTGTTTGTGTTTGGGGTGAGGCCTTTGCCAAAGCTGCATGAGCTTTCAGCAGAGTCTTGGGAAGGGGGTGGCCATGTATCTGCGCCCAGAGGCAAAAGGACCTGCACGAGGACTGAGTGCTGGGGCCAGATATGTTGAAGGGAAATCAGCTGAGGGTGTCAACATGGATGCCTAAGGGGAAGCAGAGGAGAAGAGTGGGGAGAAAGGAGTAGGGAGTCACAGGTCAGAAGGAGGTGGCTGAGAAAGACTTGCAGAGGGAGTTAGGTTTGGCTATTGGGTCAGCATGGCCTGTGGAGAACACATAGGTTGAGTGACGTGAGAAGATGCCATGTCTCAGGGTTAAAGTGATGAATAGGCAGATGACATCACACGCCATCCCCCAGGTGGCTTGGGGTCATTCAGTAAAGCCTTGGCATCAGGACACCTGAGCTCTGTACCTAACTCTGCCACGAGCTGCGTCCTCCTAGCAGACCTCTTCCCTTCAGCTGTAGGCTTGGCAGAGGAGCCCAGGGTTCCTAGCACTGACATTTACGGTCCTAAGTAACTTCATTGTCCAGTAATTCTTCTGACGCACCATTTTTTTCTTTTTTTGACCTTCAGAAACTTTAATGGACACCAGGACGGCTACTGCAGAGCTGGGCTGGACCGCCAATCCCGCATCAGGGGTGAGTGTCAGACTGTCTGTCCTCCTGTCCCGATGAGCAGTCATGGGAGCAGGGCCTGACTTGCCCCTCTGGGATGTGGATTACAGGTGTGAATGGCTTTGTCCATGGCCCATCCGCAGAGAGGCAGCAGCAGGTGGCCAAGGCCTGTGTGGGACTGGGGCCAGTGGCTGCCAGTAGTTGGGGTGTTCAAGTCAGCGGTGATGGGGAGGACAGAGATCCGGATGCCCCTGGGGATGAAGAGGGGCCAGGGCATGAGGAGGAGCTCGAGTTCAGAAAGACTGAGGCGCTCTTTCACCTGGCGCTGCCTTGGAGCAATGTTCTGGATTCATTCGTTCAGTGCTCATGCACCTGGTCAGAATCTGTAGCTGCAAAGATGAGTACTCTTGAGGAGCTCATGGCCTCCTGTGGGATCTACCACATGCATGAATGAGCTGAAATGTATCCCCTGGGCGGCAGTGGGGAGCCTGACAGCCAGGTGTGCACAGAACTGGGAGTGAGACACTTCAGAGGGAGACAAGCGGCTTTACCAAAAAAGTGCTCGCAAGCTGGGCTTTGGAGACGGAGTAGGAGTTTGACAGGCAGTAAATAGGGAGTCTGGGAAGATATTCCAAGGAGGAAGAATAGCTGGTTAAAAGGAATGGGAGTCACGAAACGACGTAAGAACAAGAGGCTGTGTGTCTGGACCATGGGAGGGTGTGGATAGTGCTGAGGCGGGGCTGGGCTGTGGATTGGGCAGTGCCCAGCATGGGGAACTGGGACTGCCCTGCTGAGTTAGCCATTTGGCTTTATCCTATAGGTCAAGGATGGATCTTGTCACACTTGCTGACATGATTGTAGGGAACAGTTGAGAGAAGCCTCTTGCAGCTGTCTTGGATGGGTCAGAAGCATCAGATTAAAATGGGATACTCAGGACAGTTGGAGCAAAGCTAAGCAGGAGGCCTTGGCAGCATTTGGCAGTAGGTGAAGACATTGGGGTGGGGAGAAGCAGAGGGAGGAGGTGGGATGGGATTCACATCTCAGGCTCAAGTGGCTGGCTCTCTGTGAGGCTTAATCATGAAACGAGGGGATGGGGAGTACATGGACTCTTCATCCTGGTGAGGGGATGAGGCGGGGGCAGGGTTAGCTGGATCTCCTCATCAACCCTACACCTCTTCTCTCCTCCCTGCCTTTAGTCACCTCCAGCCGGCAGCCTCAGGCTCCTCTGCAACCCAGGGTGTGAGTCACAGCCGGTCCTAAGACTCCTACCTATGTCTTAGGGACATTGGGATTTATGTCCCAAGGCAGACTGAGGCCTCGCCTGCGCTTTCTCCCCAGGTTCTCACTTCTGGGTGCAGGCATGGAGCCTTGCGGTAGCAGGGCAAGGTCTGGGGTGAACTGTGTTTCCCAAAGTGTGGCCAGGAGCAGGGGCCAATCTTGCCCACACTAAGTCCAAATCCTGCTGAAACACTGCAGGCTACCAGGGAATGCCTCCCACTCCCACTGGAGACCTCATGAAAGCTGATGATGCAGCAACTCTTCAAGCGGCCCAGACATTAAGCACTTGCCCCTCTTCTACAAGTTACATTGTTAGTGGAAGCTCTGCATGTTTTCTCCTGTGACTTAAGTCATTGATGTGACTTTTGGTTCATTTTCTCCTTGATTTTTGTACATACCACCTGTCTTTAAACTTCTGAACTCCTTCCCAAGGCAGATGGTCCTTTGGGGAAATATTCCAAGTTAAGAGATGCCTGGAAGGGGATGAGAAGGAGTGAGAAGCAGGAGAAAGCCAAGAGGTAGTCTTCTTACAGAAGCCCAGGGAGCAGGGGTCAAGGAGGAAGAGGGCAAAGGTGGCAGGTGCTACTGGGCATTGGATGGTGCACTGGGCTTGGACCCTGTTGGTGCCACATGCTGATGGTTTCAGAAGGGACCAGGGTCAGAAGCCAGAAAGCAGGACATGGAAGGGTCAATGGGAGGTGAGGCGTTGGAGCAGCCCATGAGAGTAGGGAATGCAGAGCAGGGGAGGCAGAGGGAAGGGAGGCTGTGGAGGCAGGTGCCTCTCAGGGGGCGGGATGCCTTTGTTGTTGAAATGACAGGACAGAGAGATGGGAGGACTCAGGATTGGTATAGAAGCCATAAAATAAGAAGTCTTTTAATTTCCCATCTCCTCTCTGAGGTTGGAGGGGCGGTTGGGAGAGTGGAGGTGTGGAGTCTTACGTAGCAGGTTTTAGGAGGGAGGAAAAGTTTGGGAGGTAACTCGCACTGCTGGTGAGTTGGGAAAGTCTGGACTCTTTGGAAGGAATGTGGCTACAGTAAGGACCTAGTTGAGGTCTAGGCTGTGTGTGTGACCGCCCCAGTCAGGGGTACCTGGAGGCTGTGTGGCAGTGGAGTCATCCTTACTTAAACGCTTATGCGAGAATGGTGGGCCTGGAGGGTCCGGAGCTGAGGACGTTGGCAGGAGGGGGTCAGCATCTTGTAACATGACGTCACCCCAAAAAGAAGAAGAGTGAAGCCAGGAACATTGTGACAAAGTGCAGAGGCTGGGGCTCTCAAGGAGACTGCAGGAGGACTGGGGGCCGTGGCCTTGAGTCAGGGCTTAATTTTATCTAAAACACACAGAGTACTTCTGGGTGATAAAGGGGTCTGGGGAGTGGGGCCAGGGTCAGGCATTTGAGAAGCCAGGAGGCTGGGTGAATGGTCTGCATTTTCCTGGGATCCAGCAGGGGAGGAGATGAGCTCCGCCCCAGCAACCCAGAAAGAGGGCAAATTGTCCCTCAGATGGCCCCTGCAGTCAGGATACCATGAGTACCAAAGATTTTGATGTGTGGGTGGGCATTGTTCTGGTAGCCTGTGGGTCTCCAGGGAACTGGTAGGCCTGGTCCAGAAAGGGGCCTATGATTCTACCAGGGGGCCCAGCTGGCATTGCAATGAACCCTATCCGCGGTGCATGGCCTGTGACATAGGCTCCCCAGAGAGAGGCAAGGAGACTTCCTTTTATGGTTTCCCTGGATATCTTCACCCTTGTACTCAAGGACTGCCAGATGCGGGAAGGATTTGGACTGCCCACCCACACATAGCCTGCAAATTGTTTTCAGTTATATCTCTGGAAAATGGATTATAATATTGCATGTCAAAACCAGAAAGTATTTCTGCTCAAATGGCAAAATGTTGCTTTATAATCTAATTGCAGCTTTAATTTAAAGCCTTTAGGTTTAACCCGTATCAGAGGCTACTTGGTGAGCAGAGGGAGAAAATAAATATATTTATGAAGTAACAGATGCTGGGGGGATGAGGGGCTGAGCTCAGAGGGCATCCCTGGACCCTCACCCATGACCCTGTGAACTCCACCCTCCTCCCTTGGGCTGCCTTCAGTTACCTCTCCCTAACCCTTCTTTACAGTCCTGCTCCAAAAGGGTCCTGACCTTCACATGTTGATGTGAAGCTCTGGGCAGGAGGGTGCTCTGAGAGGTCCTGTGGTCAACACTCAGGGCGGTGCTCAGCTGCCACAAGGCTCAGTAAGTGCTAGTTCTCATGGTTTCCTGGTCCAGCGTAGTGGTCGTCCCCGGTCCTAGAGGGGTTTCCTGAGTGGCTCAGTGGTAAAGAATCCGCCTGCTAATGCAGGAGACGTAGATTTGATCCCTGGGTCAGGAAGATCCCCTGGAGAAGGAAATGGCAAGTCACTCCAGTATTCTGGCCTGGGAAATCCCATGGACAGAAGAGCCTGGCGAGCTACAGTCAGTGGGATCACAAAGTCAGACAAGACCGAGTGGCTGAACAAGAGCCACTGTTCCTAGATGCTGCCTGGCCCTCTCCCCTCTTTTCCTTTTTCCCTCTCCCCCTTGCATCCCTGTCTGTCCCTCAAGTGTCAGTTCCTTTCCCCTCCCCTCGGGGAGCCATCCTGGCGCCCCTCCCCACCAGGACTCCACGGTAGGGGCCCTTTTCCTAAAGCAGAAGACTTGGTGCCAGCTCCTAACTGTCCATCACTCTGAGAGCTAAACCTGCGTTGATGTGTGCTTCCTCCCACTGGGCAGAGAAAGGAGTGGCTTTGTCTCTGTCCCTGGGCCAGCAGAGGCCAGGCTTCAGTAAATGTTTGTCGGCCACATAAAATGAGGAAGGAGCAGCGCATTCATGATACTTCCTGCATCTTCAACCCAGGATTCTGAACTCAGGAGATGCTCAGTTTAGGTTTATTGTAGCCCAATAAAATGTTCTTTGTGGGCCTCCCAATATCCAACTGACTGTCAGTATCTTTTAAAGAAACTTAATCAGTGATACAGATAGAGCTACCTCTCCTGTGATGATGGAGAAGACCAGGACGCTCTCCAGAAGGTCCAGCTGCTTTCACATACCGGCTGTGATGGATAAGGACGGCAAGCTGGGTCCCTCTGATAGTGAGGCTTATTCAGCTTGCTTGTTGGAAATACAAGCAAGGCCTTTTACTTGTGCAGAATATTGCCAGGGCTCCTTGGCTATTTGCATGTGGGCAGCCAACAGCCTCTGTGTGGGAGTCTGTGACTGTGTAACATGTGCCCACCATGTGAACATCTACAGATCCTGAGTTACCTTGAAAGAGCACTTCACAGGCTTCCAGACTCCACCTCCATCTGTGCTACCCTGTGGAAACACCTTCTCACAACCTGTGACATGTTCTGTTTACCACATTAATATTGGCAAATCTTCATCATGGGAAGGTGGGAAGGTTGACAGAGGAAAGATGCAGAAGAGTCTGGAGCCAAGCCTGATGAGCCTTCAGGTTGAGCAGGCTGGGTGTGTGTGTGCCTGTGCTCCGTGTGCGTATGTCTGTGTGTGTGTGTGTGTGCGCACCTGTGTATAAATATGTGAAATGTGTGTTTACATGTGTGTATTACACATGTGTGTATCACACACTTGTGTATTACATATGTAGTAATACATATGTGTGTATTGCATATGTGTGTATTGCATATGTGTGTATCCAGGTTTGTGTGCTGTGCTGTGCTAAGTCGCTTCAGTCATGTCTGACTCTTTGCAACTCTGCAGACTGTAGCCCACCAGGCCCCTCTCCTCTGGAGAATCCGTGGGATTCTCCAGGCAAGAATACTGGACTGAGTTGCCATGCCCCCCTCCAGGGGATCTTCTGACCCAGGCATTGAACCTGCGACTCTTGTGTCTCCTGCCTTGGTGGGTGGATTCTTTACCACTAGTGCCACCTGGGGAGCCCATATCCAGTTTTGTGTATGTGCCTGTGTGTATATGTACGTCTGAGTATTTCTGTGTGATGTGTGTGTATATTTCTGTGTGATACATGCATGAGGGTATGTGTTTGTGGGGGTGGGTGTATGAAGTTAAATGAGCTGATTTCACCTTATGTCTCTGCAGGCAACTTTCCAGAGTTCTGGAAAGATCTTAAGTGATGAGAGTATTATTGGACTAAGTGGACACCTTCCGGAGAGGCCAGTGTGTAGGGCACAACCCTCATTTGAGTACCTGTGTATGTGTCTGATAAATTAACTCCTCAAACAGGATGCACGCCCATGAGAGCAGCACACAGGGGCTGTCCTTCCCCACCGCCCTGCTGAGGACCCTCCTGGCTGTTCCCTTTCCCCATCTACCAATTTCAGGCACCCTCACTGGCTGCCACATCCTGGGAGTAAGGACAGCACACTTAGGAGAGATATCCCCTCCAATAGCACCCCATTTGTTCCAAGGCCAAGCAAAATCAATAGAAATTTAGTTGGCCCGGTAGGTGTGAAGGTTATGGTGCAGCAATGAAGGCTTCAGGCCCTGGCATCAAATAATCTGGCTCCTGTTCCTGCTCTGCAGTTCCCTGGCTGTGTGATCTTGGCCCGTCACTCAGACTCCTTTAGTCCCAGGGTCTCCTCTACTCAACAGGGCGAGGATGGGAACTATTCTATATATGCAACCGTGTCGACAAAAAGTTTTCCTGTGTAAACACTCAGAAAGTGTTAGCATAGTACTCACCCTCTGGAGGCCTGGATTTTCTCTCTTCTTTTGATGACTCAATCATGCTAATTAAGACAGAAAAGCCTGAGCTAAATTAGGCAAATCCAGGAGACATTTAGCTCTGGGCAAAATGATTTTGTGAATGGAGTTGTATGGTGTTTGAATTTCCGGCCATTGCAGGGGCAGGTGAGGAGAGGGGAACAGAGTTGGGCATCCTTTTTCAGATTGGTACCCCTGCCTGGGACTCGGGAGCATTAGAACTGGTCACTAATTGCTGGGAGCCACACTTCAGGATCAGTCAGAGTGGCCAGGGATAGAAAAACACAAGTCAGTCTTAAGGGAGGTCTCTTGGCTCATGTGAATAAGTGGTCGCGGGCTGATGTGGCTTCCTCTGTGGCTGGGTACAAATCCTTAGATCAATCTCTCTCTCTCCCCACCACCTTTCTCCTCTCTCTGCTACCCTGGTGTTGGCTCCTTGCTGAGCTTCCTCTTGGTCATAAGAAGTCTGCAGCGGCTCCAGCTCTTACAACCTCATCCATCATCCCCTGGGGAAGAGCCTCCTCTGGGATCCCCCAGCAGAAGCTCTGGAATTAGCTCTGAGTGGGCCTGACTATATCAGTTTAGCTCCCACACCTGCCCTGATCCAGTCCCTGCATCCAGGAAGTACTCTCAGGTCCTGTGTTCCAACCCCGTGCTGGGCTGAGCCCACCAGAAGCCTTGGGCTGAAGGGCTGGAGGGAGTACCCCTCCAGAAGGAATTGGGATGTGGGTACCAGAAAGCTGAATAGTGGCTGGGCACAGAGAGAGGAAATTGAATACTACCTCACAAGGCCCCGTGTGCTTTACAGCCAGGTGTACATCAGTCCTCACAACAGCCCCCTTTTACAGAAGAGGAAACCGAAGCACTGAACAACTGTTAAATTGCTTCTGATCACATGGCTGGAGAGTGCCATCTAACCCCCTGCTGCCTGCTCACCTGCTGAAAACCACGCTGTACCCTCTCTCCTAGTGGAAGGCTCCGGTGTCTCTGGAGAGTGGCTTCCAACGGAATTTCCAGTTTTGAGTTGCTGGAGGTCCGTCGAATTCAGGCTCAGTGTCTAAAAGATTTTCTCACAGTTTAGGACACAGTGGTATCTTTCCCCTGAGCTGTTACCAAGGTGTAAGTACTGCTTTCTCCACTGCAGGGGCCCTGCCTCCCAGCAGGTGGGCCTCCAACTGCCCTGCTCCTTCCCTCCTCCCCCCCTCCCCTGCCCTCTTCAGGTAANATGATTTTTTAAAAATATTTGTAAAATGAGTATGCCATATGACTGGAGACTAAAAGGTAACCCAGAATAGAATAGAATTATTAGCTCTAAGAGAAGTTATTTGAAATTTTGTTATACATTTTCCCACGTTGGCATAATTTTTATATATTCAGGATCCAAGATTGCAATATACAGCTTTAGTTATTATTCATCATTGTACAATGACTCTGTCCAATACTAACTGACTGTATGAAATTGTGTTTTTCTAGTTGCTTTTGATGTGGGTTTTTTTCTCCTGATACCTCTTACTTCTCTGGGAATAGAGAAGCAAATTTTCATGTATCACTTAAGTTCCCTCATGCCTTAAAAAAATCAAAGTATATTCCTGTGCAGATCTTGAATTTCAAATCAAATTGATTTGATCCAGACATACTAAACACACTTAACTTAGCAGTCCTTAAATTTTAATGTTTATAGATTTTGTTTATTTAACAATTTAAGTAGTCTGAAAGAAAAAGGAACCAATTCATTCCATTTTTAACATAGTAATTATTAGGCTTATAGCTACAGAGGTTTTGCTGGTCTATTTGTTTTCCTATTTGGCAGGACTCAATTCGTTTGAAAAGGGAAGTTGAGAAGTTGGATATGGAGAACTCAGAATCTACTAGCTTATTGCATTTGTTATATATTTATTTACCACATTTAGCAAAGAATATTAAAAAAACCTGCACTAATACAGAATGCTGCTGGGAAGGATTTCTAAATCTTGATAAATAAGTAGCTGTTAGTTGCCTCATTTCACAAATATGACTCTCACTGTAATTATCTTGGAGTAGAGCAAAATTGGAAAGCAGGAATAAATGTCTCATGTGAATCATCATATGTCTGTCTTTTGCTTAAGATACAAAATATAAAGTTTAGTAAAAGNTCTGGAAAGAGTGGCAGCCCTGGGGCGGGTTGGCCAAGGCTGGTGGATCCCCTGGGATGAAAGATGGGCCAGACAAGGGCACTGCTCTGCCTGACTTCATCATGTGTGGTTGCCGTCACTGGGTTTTTCCATGAGCTCTTTTTTGTGGGCATGTGTGTGCCTTTGACAGAGAGGTGACTAGGGTGTTACAGATGAGCAATGTCATTGGGTAGAATATGAATTATTACATTGAGTAGAATATTAATTATTGCACTGGTGGCAGAAATGTTAAGGAACCGTTGACTGAAACTGCTCATCTTGGTCAGGCAGGATGATAACCACTTGCATGTCTTACAACAAGAGGTCTCGATAAAGAACAGGATGCTGCCGCTGAAAACTAACTGGGATAATTTGGAAGGGGCCCAAATTAGGAAGGAGACTCCAACCCATAATATGTCCCAACAACCTCCCAGAATCCTTTGCACTGGAGTCCATCTTGGCTGAGAGATGTGAGTGCCATCAGGAAGGACCCAAGTCACTTCGAATACGGGCACATGGAAGATGATTGGCCACAGGCAACCGGGACACTAACCCTGTTACCATAAAGCCTGAGGTTGTGAGCCACACGGCAGAGCAGTTGGCCTGGTTTTCCTTACCCTACTGCTCTCCACCCGGGTGCCCCCTCCCCATAACATTTCTTGCTTTGTCAGCGTGTATGTCTCCTGAGATGATGCCTTTCTGAGTATCAGATAAGAGCCCACTCTCCAGCCCTGGAAGGGTTCCCCTTTCCTGCAACAGAAGTACATGCAGTATGACTGTGTATGTGTGTGGAGGGAGGGATGGATTAAGGGAGACATGCTTCTTGACTCTCTGTGTTAAAGAACTCTGGGAGTTGTGGTGGTTCACCAGAACCTGACTATCTGACAGATTTATTTTCTTGCTCTTGAAAATGGCTCACAGACTCATTCATCAGTGGAGCGGAAGATATTTCTGTCCATAGACTCCAGGAGGGAACCCCAGAGGTCACCCATTCCCCCTCCCCCTCTCAGAGGCAGGCTTAACCCTCATTTGTCCAGACAGACAGATGTCTTTTCTCTAAAATCTTTTCCAGGAAGGCAGACCCCTGCCGTGTCCCTTGTCCCAGCCCCGGGAATCTTTCCCCACTGGTATGTGAGGACCAACTCCCTGGTGAAGGTCTGAGGGGCCCGAGGGGCCCTGGAAGGAAACAGGGCTCCGGATGGAGCTGAGGGCGGTCCACAGGGTCTCGTTGCCTTGACAGCCCTGACTCACAGCTCCTCACTGGTCTCCTTGGTGAAAGAAGAAATCTATTACAGGAGTGCGCGAAGCATGAGAGGAAAGGTGAGGCAGAGTTAAGAGACCTGTAGAAGATGGGCCAGAGTAAAACAGGTGGAGGAGGGAGGCTCGGGGTTGGCAGCAGCCAGATGCGGACTCTAGCCTGGCTCTGGAAGAAGGCGCCTGACCTGTGTGGAAACAGGGCAGCCCTGGGATACACCTTGGACTTGACCCCCAGGTACAGCCAAAAGTGCAAGGATCATTTGGCCTGACTCCCACTGTACTTCTGGTAGCATCAAGGAACAAGCCCAGGATTTGGAGTCTGATGTGCTGGGTCTATTGCCATTTCCCTCTGAGTTCTTTAACTTCTGAGTCCATCGTCTGCCTCTGTCACATGGCTAATGTAAGATCTTATTTACAGAGTGGTTGGCAGCATAAATTGTGTTTAGCTTCCTTGTAGACTCCAAGGCTCAGTCAATACCACTTGCCTTGACTAGTGGTAGTGGTCGCAGTGATTCTTGTCTGAGGGACTTAACTTGCCTGGGACGAGGGTGGGGACTGATGGGTGTTGGGAGGCCTGAGATGCAAGATCAACTTTCCAGCATTTCTGTTAGGTTGTGGCTCTTGTGTGAATACCGTCAGAGGGTTCACTTTGTTATTACTCACAGAGCTCTTATTAAGAATAGTGATAACTACTGCTACTACTAGTTACTGTCATTAAGTACCAGCTGTGTCCCGGGCATTGGACATCAGTGGTACCGCCTCATCGAATTCTCACCAGGACCGTGCATGCCAGGGAGTGTTTCTCCCATTTTGCAGATTTGCAGAGCAGACACTGAGCTTGCGGGCAAGGATCCAAAGTCACGGAACTGCTTAGGGGTTTTGCTGAGACTGACCCCAGGCCTGTCCGACTGTGGAGCTCCTTTGTGCTTGTGCCCCTGAATGAGAGTGGGGAAGGGCGAGTCATACATCATCAAGAAACGAGGCAACAGAGGGCGAGGAAAGGGAAAATCTCTGTTTTCTACAAAGGGAAAGGGTAGGTTTGAAAGCCAAGGGCCAGTGAAACATACTTATTAAGGACCCATGGATCGGTTTTTAAAGCAAGCTGTTTGGAGAGGTGTGGAGCAGGTGCTGTGTAACGTGTGGGCTTTAGAGGCAGACTAGTAGCAAGTCCAGGGGGAGCCTTGGGGAGCCTTGAGGGCGCGACCCCACTCCCAGGGCAGCTGAGGCCTGGCCAGGAAGCTGGAGGAGGATGCAGGTGGTCCCTGGAGACGGGTGGCTCCAAGTGATGATGAAGGAGTGTGTGGTTAGCTCCTGCCCCCAGGTGTTGGCGAATGCTGAGGAAGTGAGGACTCCTGGGAAGGGAGAGAGGTGAGCTGTTTTACATCCAGTGACGCCGTGTCAGTTGGGCTGAACCGACCCCTCTTGCATTCGAGGTGCTCCTCTGCTGGTAGAAGGAGGGGGGGGTCTAGTTATGGCGCACCCGCCTCTCTATCCGTACTGTCCCACTCACCTCTCTTCCTGCTGAAGATAGGGATGCCCAACATGTTTCCCAGGGTCGTAGAGGACAACCAAGGTGAATGACTTTGGAGTCAAGATTCAGACTTATCTTGTCGAGTGAGAGCTCTGCCTTCAAAGTGTCATGGTCAGTGTTAAAGGTCCGCACTTTCATTTAGGTGTAAATGAGTCACTGAGCCCGGTGGGCAGTGGCTCAGCTGAGGTCTTGTGAGCGGCTGGTTACCTATTTCTGGGGACCAACTGCATGATGCAGGTACAGGAAGGGCAGATGCAAGTCACAGGTGATGGTGGCCTCATTGCATGCTGTTCCAACCTGAGCATGTCTGCAGAAATGGGCCTGTTCTGGGATCCCAGTTTTGAAAGGGACAATGGAAGACCTGGAGTGATGCCTGGTGGGGGTGGTGCCTGGTAGGGGGTGACCAGTGATTGTGTCTTTCAGAGAATGTTGGTTAGACATGGGAACCTCAGCCCGGAAACAATCAGAAGCAAAGTCCAGGAGGCAAAGGCATGAGATCAAAGCCCTCCCCAGGCTTATCCAACCAAGCTCCAGCAGCCGTGGTTTCTGAAGTGGATCACACACAGTGGCTACATTCCCACCATTGGGGAGGGGGCAGGATGGGGGGCGTGTGTCCCCTTTTAAGGCCAGATTTGAGTTTCCTGAACCCTGAGAATGGGCATGACGCCAGGAGCTCCTCTAGGAAGGCCAGTCTTTTCCTCCCCCCGTGCCTTGCTCCCTTGTTTCCAAGATGTTTCCCACTGGCCACGGCCAGCCTGACCCACTCTCAAAACTCTGCACCCATGGAATGGAGAGCCCATCTCCTTGGCCTGTAACCTAGTGTGCTGGCCTCAGCTCTGTGTTCTGAACGGAAATCCATCCAAGCTGAAAGGAAATGCCATTGGTCCCTCTCAGGGGTAACTGCTCCTCAGTGATGATGGAGAGCAGGCCTTGGCAGAGCAGCACCAGGTTGGTGGGGCCCGGCGCCGGCAGCTCCCACCCCTCCCTTGTTCGACAAGGCCTTGTTGGGCAGCAGTGAGGACCGCATTCAATCGACAGCTTAGGATAATCACATGTGTGAGGTGCTGGGATAATGACAGCTGAATACCCTGCCGTTGTTGCCATAGTGACCAGCCAAGCACTGGTTCCCTTTTTTTTTTCTTTCTTGTTTTCTGGGCCTCCTTGTTACAGGGCTGGCTGGTGGGGAGTGGGGGGTGAGGGGGGTGAGTTTTGGAAATGGGAAAGAGGAGAAAAAGGGGGAGGGGAGACCCAAGAAGGGTAGCCCATTATATGCTCTTTAAATACCCCAGCTGGAGGTGTTTTAAATCTCAACAGAGACAGAGAGAAACAGTGTCTTAATCCCCAGCTCCCTGTGAATTATTTAAAGGGATCTTGTCAGAAGGATGAATTTGTCACTGTTTCAGTGTCAACAGCAGCAGCAGCTGTCATAATGGCTGAGGACCCCACTCCAGGCAGGGCCTGGTACCAAATGCTGCTGCCTGGTGGAAGTTACAGCATCCTGGGTCCTGTGGACAAGGAGCCTCCTCCCAAAGCACAAGCCTGCAGTGTTTCCTCCTGGTGCACTGGCAGAGACCAGGGTGTGAAATGTGCCCAGATGCCGAGATGCAAACCGTCTGGACCTTGGGCTGGCCGGCCTTGCCTTCTACGAATGTGGCTCCTTTGGCCCATAGCCTTGGCGTCTCTGAGCAGTGCGGGGCACTCACTGACTGGGAGTGGTCTGAGCTGACCAGGGTTCCTGTGGCCTTTGATGGGTGGGCATATACCCAAAGGAGGGCACACAGGCCCTGCTTAGGCCACAGTCAGTGTCCCCAACTTCATACAGTACCCACAGGCATGCATATACACACAAGCATGCATGCACACACATGCAAGTGTGCACACATCAAAGATGATGCTGAGGTGCAAATGACTAGAGGGACAGGAGAGAATCGTCGATCATGGAGGGAGAGCATTTTTTCTAAGAAAAGTGCCAGGATCTCAGACAGAGGCTAAGCCTAAGGCTGTGGCTGATAGCCACAACTCATGGGCGGGTGTCTCGGATCAGGTTGAGGTCTTTCACATGCATTTTCCATTTAATCCTCACAGCCATCTGGTGAAGTAGATCCATACTCTGAGTATCCCTGTGTCCGAGGTGGAGACTGAGGCTCAGGGAGGTTTAGGGGTGTGCCATGGTCACAGGGCTGGGTCGCACTGACTCCAGAGCCTGTGCCTTGAACTCCTGAGGGTCAGGGTTTGGCAGGGTGACAGCAGGGCTGCTTTATCCCACCCCACACTGTTGGTCGACACAAACGCTTGCAGGCAGTCTGGATAGGTCATGTTTGGGCTCATCTCTCTCACTCTCACCTCAGCACAGTATTTCTTGCATTTTTCCCCCATCCAAACTTCCAGAAGAATCTTGTTGAGACTGCCTTGGGAAACAATGAATATGTTTTCCAGACTCTAAGTCTTTCCATATGCTAATTATATTCTTTGCCCCCGATCCCGTGCTTTTCTGCCCCTTTAGGAAATTCATTGCTTTGTGCCCTTTCAAAGCTCTGGGCTCTCAGAAGCAGTGCCTGCCCCAAGCCAGGTGCCCAGTTCCTTGGGACATTACATAGGGCCATGGTGATGAATAGGGGCCATCCATGTCCCCCCACCAGCCCAGCACATCTGGGAGGTAAATGGAGCATGTTGGGAGGTGAGTTGGTGCTCACAGTCCTCGGGGGAGCCCCCGAGTAAATGGCTGCCTTGCTTGGTTGGTGCGCTAAATGGTAGATCCCTCTGGGCTTGTAGGAGTTTATGCCCCACGGACTACATTTTACATTTTAATTAGCCCTCGAGCTTGTCTAATATCCAAGCTCTTTCAGGCTTAGTTTATTGTCTACACAGGACCTGTGTCCTTGGGATCCAGGGCAACCGGTGATGCTGCCTCCAGTCCTGCTGGAGCAATCTGCAGCCTTTAGGAGTCTCTGGCCTGTATGTTCTGTGAGAACACGTGTTTCCCGGGCCTCAGTGGGCTTCTCTTCCTGTTCAAAGGCCTGCCATCTTTTACTGGGAACCTAAAAGCAGAACTTTGAATTTTCCCTGATCGTGATACTGTGTAACTCAGACTGGGACTTGAATCCACAGTCTTTTAACTGAGGTCGAACACCTGGTCTCAGGTCTTAATGAGGCTCAGGTTTTTGATGTCTCATTGTAGAAAGAATTCAGTGAGAGACAAAGTGATAGGTAAGAGGTGGATTTATTTAGAGAGAAACCCACTCCACAGACAAGAGTGTGGGCCATCTCAGAAGGTGAGAGCAGTCCCCCCAAATGATGTGGTTAGTTTTCATAGGCTGGGTAATTTCACAGGCGAATGAGTGGGAGGATCAGTCCAGTAATTTGGGGGAAAGGGCCGAGACCTCCAGGAACTCTGCCTACTTTTTGGTCTTTGATAGTCAGCCTTGGAACTGTCATGGCTCTGGCAGGGGTGTCATTTAGCTTGCTGGTGTATTACAGTGAGTGTATAACCGAGACTCAAGATCTAGTGGAAGCTGACTTGTGGTCACCTTAAACCTATTTGGTTCCCATTGAGGTCCCAGGTATCTCAGTGGTAAATAATCTGCCCGCCAATGCAGGAGACTCAGGAGATGTGGGTTTGACCCCTGTGTGGGGAGATCTCCTGGAGAAGGAAATGGCAACTCATTCCAGTATTCTTACCTGGGAAATCCCATGGACAGAGGAGCCTGGTGGGCTATATATAGTCCTTGGTACTGCAGAAGGTCAGACACGACTGAATGGCTGAGAACATGTGCAGGGCCTATGTCGTTCTTTCAAAGACTGTGCCCTGCCCCCTTCCTTTGTTTCAGTTGGGCAGTGCCTGGGGTGTTAGGATCCTATGGGGCATAGCGATGGTAACCATTTGCAAAATAGCAGAGTCCTTCAAACCCAAGTTTGTTCCCATTTTGTCTCCTTGTGGTCTGAACTGGTGGCTGACAGTGACCCAGGGGTTGTCTGATGAGAGAAGGGGACCCATACTGAAACCTGGCCAGAGGCAGTCCTGGAGGTTCTGGGAGAGGCGGAGAGAAGGCTTCTGGCTGTCCCTCTGGGTCTCTACAGAGACTAAGTTCAGCTTTTTAGTCTCGGCGTTTCCTGCTGACTGAATGGCAGGATTACTTATCTAAGATGGAGGAGACGATTTTTACACCTTCAAGAGTGAGTCAGAAGCAGATGCTGAGGTTAACACAACAGCCGTGCTGCTGCTGATAGTAATGATGGTAGTTGGTACTTAGTGAGTGGTAGGTACGCGCAACCTCAGTGCTACGTGGTTTTCTATCTAGGTGATGATCTTTCAATCTTCCTGACACCCTGCAGGGCAAAGAGTATTTTGCAGTTGAGGAAACTGAAGCTCAGAAAATTGTGTGTGGTCGCAGAGCTATAACTGGCAAAAGTGGGGTTCGCCTGTCCCCACCAACCTCTCCCACCTTCCCCCCTCCNAGCAATGACTTCTCCCTAATGTATTTACTTTCTGGTTCTAAAAAACCAGGCAAGCAGAATATAACTTTAACAAACACATTTAAATAGAATATAACACCAAAAAAAAAAAAAAAGATCTAAAGAAGAAACAAAAAATGTAACTTAACATCTAGAGATTGGATAAGAAATTAAACAAAATGCAGGTGAGGTTGACTGTGTGCAAGGATCCTGGAAGGAGCCCACTAAAACTCCAGACTGGGGAGGGAACTGGGCCTCCTGAGAGTGTTGGAAGCGGTCTGGGGAGGAGTGTCACTGGGGGTCGCTGTGCAGGCCTGAGTGGGCAGGGCCATCGCTGTGCAGGCCCGAGTGGGCAGGGCCAGGTCTCCAGGTGCTCTTTCCTTTGCTCCATGCCTGGTGTTCAGAAGCCCTGGTACAGTTTTGAAGGACAGCCTCGCCTCTGCCTTGCCTCTTGCTCCTACAGAGAACTAATTCTGTGCAGGAAGAAATCCTAGTGTATTTCCCATGTAACTCTTGATTAGTTTTCGGCTCTTTTAATGAAGAATTCTCATTTATATATTTCAGCTGTACACTGTGAATAATAAGCAGTGAACGCAATATTTAAAGAAATGGTACTGTTTGATTTCTTTTGTCATTACTGCTAATTAGTCAAGGATCTTTATCTATTTTCTCTTTTCACTTTAGGAAGTGGAATTTCTTTTGCCCCTTATTTACTTTTTTAGCAAACACACATTGGAACCTCCTGGGAAGACCCCCAGTTCTTGAGGGCAGGGTTCTGAGGACTCCCCAGTATGGGCAGCTGCTTCCTCTCTCAGACCAAGGAAGAGTGAATGACCCAGCAGCTTTTCTTTGGCCCCCTGGGTGGCTCATGAAGGGAGCCGTGTCTTTACAGACTGACCCTCTTCCCAAATTGCCTATTACTAAAATAAGTTACTAGGTGAATTTCTTCAGCCATTCAAAGCGCTTGTTTCTGTCTCTGCTCTTCCCTGTATCCTTTATGGTGATGTGAGCATGGGTGAGTTGAGTTGAATGAGGAATTGCACCTATAAATTGGTAATGGTAAGCTAGTTCTTTGGGGGAACTGTTCGTATGATTGAGAGACATCATTTTCCTTCTGATCCGCAGGACTGTTGATTATAAGAGAACTCTTTTCCAACAAGAGTCACAATTGTATTTCCCTTATTCAGAAGCTTTCTTTACTCCCTAAGTAACACTTTCCAACATTCTCTTCCATCACATCTTTGTTCAAAGCATGCACACAAGGAAGTTTAATTTGCTTCATTTAGGGTCTCTCAGCAATTCTGCTCTTCCCAGTTTCACTGTCTAGCTCTTTCAAGGAGATTGATGTTATAAAACAAGTTTTTGTGAATCTATGTTGAAAAATTCTGAAAAGTTTTATATTCATATGATTTTTGGAGCTATAAAGGAGTTATACCACGATAAAGAAATTAGGCTCAGAAATGAGAATTTCCCGGGTGGATGGCGGTGACATGTGGTCAGATCCCCAGAGTGACTACGAGAGTCGAGGCCGTGGCCTTGAGGATAACAGTCCCTGCCGTCATATGGGACTCGAAGCTGCAGGTGGACATAAGATCCCTTGTGGACATAATGACTCACTGTCACAGCATGAGAGTTGTGGCTTAGGTGATGGGAAGCTTTATACAGTGAAGTCTGTTATATTTTGGGATGGACTACATAGGCATCTCCTGAAATGTGCTCATCAGGAGATCTTTAAATGCAAGTTAGGGCTAAGCGTGCTCATTTCTCCGGTCAAGCCGTTGCACGGGTGAGCTCGTGAGGCCCCCTCAGTGCCTGACTTCTCCTCTGCTCTGCCTCTCCTGTTTTCTTACTCTCTGTTTTGTGTTTTCCATGTGTGTGCCTGGCCTGCTTGGTACAGTGGGAAGAAGTCAGTGGCTACGATGAAAATCTGAACACCATCCGCACCTACCAGGTGTGCAATGTCTTCGAGCCCAATCAGAACAACTGGCTGCTCACCACCTTCATCAACCGGCGGGGGGCCCATCGCATCTACACGGAGATGCGCTTCACTGTGAGGGACTGCAGCAGCCTCCCCAACGTCCCAGGCTCCTGTAAGGAGACCTTCAACTTGTACTACTATGAGACTGACTCCGTCATTGCCACCAAGAAGTCGGCCTTCTGGTCCGAGGCCCCCTACCTCAAAGTGGACACCATTGCGGCCGATGAGAGCTTCTCCCAGGTGGACTTTGGGGGAAGATTGATGAAGGTCAACACAGAAGTCAGGAGCTTTGGGCCTCTCACACGGAATGGTTTTTACCTCGCTTTCCAGGATTACGGAGCCTGTATGTCTCTCCTTTCTGTCCGTGTCTTCTTCAAAAAGTGTCCCAGCATTGTGCAAAATTTTGCAGTGTTCCCAGAGACCATGACTGGGGCGGAGAGCACATCTCTGGTCATTGCTCGGGGCACGTGCATCCCCAATGCAGAGGAAGTGGATGTGCCCATTAAACTCTACTGCAACGGGGACGGGGAGTGGATGGTGCCCATTGGGCGCTGCACCTGTAAGCCTGGCTATGAGCCCGAGAACAGCGTGGCCTGCAAGGGTAAGCCCTGAGGCCTTTGAGGCCTCTCCTTCCTGCAGCAAAGATATCAGGAGTCAGGAGTCCCCACGTCCAGCTCTGGATCAGATAGGGACAGAAGAGCCTAATGGCTTCTTCTAAAGTTCTGGAGAACCTCCATCTCCAGTGCTACGCCTGATGGTTTTCCAGTTGTGTTCAACCAGAATTTCTGTGTTCTGGGTCGGGGAAAGAGATGGGGAGAATTCCAAACGGGGGATCATAACCACTCATGTATATTTAGTTTTGGGAACACTGACACTCATATTCTCTCTCTTTCTCCCTCTTTTAGACACAGACACACACACCCCTGCATCCTGTCTAGCCCTGTGCTCTGAGGCATGGATTATTTGGGTTGTCGTGGATAAGTCACTCAAGGGTAACTGAGGAGCAACTGAACTTGGAAAATATTTTCATTCATTTCAGTCCAGCTCCCACATCACTTAGCTTGGTACTGAACCCATGCAGCTCATTAGCACAAGGCCTCCTGGCTCGGCTGTCTTCCTCCAGGGACTTAGTGCCAGGCCATGGGGCAGGGATGGGGCCTAGGGATGGGGCCTAGCATTAGTAGGTCCTGACAGGAGATGAATGTGTTGGAATGGGGGTGGTATAGGACCATGTTTTCTGTTACCCTTGCCTCAGGACGTTACAGAGAGATGGTGACTTTGCCGCTGGCGGTGTCAGGGTACCCTGTCCTTATGTTGGGCCTCCTCAGTCCAGGAAAGCACATGTCCAGTCTATGGTAATAAATACGCTGAACTGGCTGGAGACTCGGCCTTCTCTGGGAGTTAAAAGAAGGATCGAGTCCATCAGATGAGTCCAACAGATGAGTCCATGGCTCATCTGTTGCCTGAGGACATGGAAGCCGAACAGGGGGGAGCCCAAGCTGAAGAAGGGAAGACTATTTTCCTTTATTTTTATCTTTTGCTCGTGGCCTTCAAAGTTTCAGAGGCTTTCAAAAGCAGGGTTTCCCACACAGACCTTGGAGATGACCACCTTGACCCTGACTCCTTGCTCGGGTTGCCCCAGTCCTTTGGTGACCACTTGGACTTGGGGGAGCTGTGCGTGCTAGTGTGCTCAGTCATCAAGTTGTCTGACTCTTAGCAACTCTATGGACTGTAGCTCACCAGGCTCCTCTGTCCATGGGATTTCCCGGGCAAGAATACTACAGTGGTTTGCCGTTTCCTTCTCCAGGGGATCTTCCAGACCCAGGGATTGAACTCATGTCTTCTACACTGGAAGGCGGATTCTTTACCGCTGAGCCACCAGGGAAGCCTGGGGGCAGCCATAGTGGCTCCATTTTCTCCATCATGAGCTTCACGCCAGCTGTCCCCTGTTTCCTCCCCACCCTGCCTGAGCAATGGAACATCCTTTGTGTGTCTCCTTCTCCACTCTTAGTCACCAGCCACCTGCAGGTGAAGTACCAGGCACAGTATCGCTGTTGCCCACCAACTCTGCAGTCGTTTGGACTCCATTAATTGCCTGGGCCGGGGCATTCACAGCCCTTCTGAGGCCTGCTGAGAGCAGGGAGCTGCGCCTTTGTGTCTTTATTGGATTTCTTGGTTATGGTGCCCATGATGGATGATGTGGAAGCAGAGGAGAGAGCGTGCCAGATCAAGTGATGAATCAACACAGACTGGTTTAATACCAGCCGGCCTGGTCCCGCCATGCTCCCCTGTCCCATTGGTTGGGGGTGGGAGGGCAGTGCCCTCTAGAGCATGTGTCGGGTCTGTGTGGGGACCCAGGCCAGGCTGAGTTTAGTTGTGGGTGCCACAGCTGCCAGGCACACTCTTGATAGCAGGGGTGATTTCTCCAGACTTCAAAGGGCTGCCATCCCACACTTGCTGGCTGGGGCCCTTGTTTTCCTCATTATTTCCTGAACAGAACAGCAGGAACCAGAGAAAGTAGTGATTGGTTCTGATTTAATTGGGACTCTGGGAACAGGCTCTCATTTCTCTGGGCTAATCGGGACGTTTCTCTTTGGGGAGGGTTCTGCAGTGCCTGCTGCTTCTCAGTCACCTCCTGCGGTTGTCCTGGGAGGGCCCATGGGGGCAAATATGTAAAACCAAGTGGCTGCTTTCCATCCTGTATACCTAGCCTCAGCCTCCTCCTGACGTTTGGTGGATGTTCCTAATCCAGAGTGTTAGGAACCTGACTTGACTTCACACTCTGCTTGTTGCAAACTCATTCGAAGCTGGAGGAGATGGGGTGCCCCGGGCACCATGATTTTGCCATTTCAGAGACACAGGAAGCCACATTTTGGTGGCAGTTCTAAGAGCAGAGAGTAGCAAGCCAGGCAGTATCATAGGTCCTGCAGCCCAGCAGCTTGGTTGGGCTCAGCGCTCTAGAAAGGCACTTTTTTTTTTTTTTTTCTGTCTCAAGAATTTTAAACTGAATCCTCTGAATTCTTTGTCCTTGGCTCTGCTAGTAACCTGTGCTTGATGACTGAGACCAACCTCCACTTCTCTAGGGCTCACAGGAGTGGGATGCCCAGGGAGGTGAAGGGCCTTGGGCAGAATCTGCACTTTTTGGATAGGGATGGACAGTGATTGGGGAGGTATTTGTAACTGGTTCCTAGGGTGTATATTCAAGGCAACATGCTCAATTCATTTTGGATTCTCATGCTGGGCTGTCAGGTGGGCACCGTGATCACCCACAATTGCCTGCCTAGCACAGCCTACTACTGAGAGCATGGAGCTCGGTGGATGCAGTAGAGTCTTGTGGGTGAGAAAGAGCGAGTCTTCATCAGTGGTCCTGGTAAGACCCGAGAAGGGAGGCGAGCTGCTCTCTCTCAGCACAGGCCTGAGAATTGATGCCCCGGAGCCCGGCTGGAAGAAGCCGGGATGGTTCCACGGTTCACACAGTTGTGTCAAGCTGATCAGTTTTCTTTTCTGGATACTTGAATCTGGGCTTTTGCATGTGTTGAATCTATGGGGTGGCAGAAAGCATATACTTTGTATTGTTTTTCTGACAGGACAGACTCATCATGGGCAAGAATCTTATTCTGACTTTCACTTTGCCTCTGTTAAACCCTGGCCTGTCAGAGTCATGGGGACCAGTTGCTTGGTTTTGCAGAAGCACCTGGAGACCAATTAGGTGGCCCAGCCAGCAAAGAATGGTCTTGGCCTAGAGCTGTTCCTATTGTGAGGAGGGAGGGGGTGGCAAGCAGAGGAAGCCACTGGGGAGCTTGCACATCAGAATGTGCAGCAAGCAGCTCACACACTTTCCAGAGGCTCCATGGCCCAAGGCCTGTTCCGGCCTCATCCTTTCTGTACACATAGGTTAGACCAATCAGGCAGAATCCCAGAAGCCTGTTGACCCCACCAGTGACTCTAACCCATCATGCATTTATCTCTATGAAACTGTTGATTACTAGCAAAATGGTCTATCTGCCCCAGCTTCAGATTTTATGCTGATAGTATAGCTGATTAATGAGAAACCATGGCTTTGTCTTTATACACCCTCAAGCCTTCCCTGCTTAGGTTGATGGCTGGGTCGATCCTCCATGTGAGTCGCTATATCCTGACTGTCCCTGGACCAGGGAGGCCAAGAACTAGTGCTTGGCAAGCTCCCTCTGTGCTGTGGTCCCTAAAATGTTGTGCTGGTCTTGGAGGTCAGCTAAGATCATTCCAGCTCTGGATTTTGACAAGGCCTTGGCAGTTCCTAAAGAACAGCTCTGTTCTGGGTTCTTCTGTCCCCTGTTTCATGTTGCTCCTATTCCCTGGTATCCATCAGAGCCCTGGATCCTAAGACCTGATGGCCACTGTCCGTGCAGCATCCCCCACCTTCACCCACACTTCCCTGCCCCTCCTCCAGGTCTCTTTCTCCCTCCTTTCTCCCCCGTTTTCCTTGGGAGGGACTGTTTTCCTTGGTGATTTTCCACCTACATGTAAATTCCTTCATGCCTGGAAATCCGAGAGACATTTTGAACTTTTCAGTAATGTCAGTGGCGTTGTCAACTTGAGCAGCCAGAGAGAGAGCCAGTTTATAAACCTGGGGAGCTAAGACAAAAAAATCTGCAGAATTCAAAAGGGGAGAAAAATGTATCTAGTTTAGCTCTTCGTGGAAAAGAGAAGTTTCTGGGGCCTATTTCCACTTCCCTTAGGGTTGCTGGTCCCAGCTTTAGGTCTCCTCCTGCTTCCNTCAGCTGTTAGCTGGTGACTGAGAGGAAGCCCACAGCCTAGATGCCTCCTCCTAGGCCCTAGGGAGACCCACTCAGCTCAGCGCTGGGGAAGGCCAGAGTTATTAACACCGCGGTCCTGTAAGATGAGCTTCATAATAGGATTTCCCAATAGGCTACTTCATTTAGAAACCTCTTGGGGCTCCACAGTGGCCCTGCTCAGTACCCTCCAGAGAGGACTCTGATGTAATAGACTGCATGTAATGGGCTGTGACCCCAGCATGAGCAACAGCAAACAGCTGGAAGGATGCTGTCTGCCTCACCGACTCCAGCACACTGTGTGGGTGTGCACAGCCCAGACTCCGGGGGCTGCAGGGGACAACCGGGGGACAGGGGAGGGGCAGCTCTGAGTTCCAAATCCCCTTGTGCTCTGCGCCACCCCTTCTCCCTTTAAAGGACAGGTTAGAAGTACCCAGATTCCACTGGTGTTGACCAAGCAATCATGATTCTCCCAGGTCAGTGCTGAAGCTGCTGAGAGTGTTCCGGGCATGTTAGCTGCCCTGGGTAGAAGTCCATGACTTAATAAACATTATCAAAGGTGGTTACAAAGGCACCAGAAGATCATTATTGAGGTGGCTGGGTAATAATAACTGGACTGCGTGAGCCAGTTTGGGCCCATGAAGAACTATGGAGTCGGAAACAGCCCAAGCTGGGGTGGAAGTGGGCAGGATACCAAGAGGCCAAGTGTTCTGGCCGCCTTATATATCCGTGGAGAGTGGGCAGACAGAGAGCATCGCTGGGCCCCAGTCTGGGGAGCCCTGCTGGGTGATGTCAGACCGGGATCAGAACTCGAGTCTGGGAGGCCACTGTCTGCCTCTGCTTCTGAGACTGTTTTTTCTCGAAATTAACCATCCTTGGATATGCCATATCTGTTTTCAGGAATAGCAACCCCCTCTCAGCTCTTCTCCCATGAACTCTTTCTCTGCACCTGTGTCGCCCTTTGTGGTTTTTGGGTCTGGGTGCTCCGTGCAACTGTGCTCTGTGGTTTGATGTTTCTGCACTGTGCAGCACAGAGCTCCGTGTTGACTACCCCCGTCTTCTTTGTAATCTCTCTGGAAGCGGTACCATCTCTCAGTACCATGTCAGATGCTCCGACACGTTGACCTGCCTTTGGACCATCCAGAGGGTCATGGCATTGGTAGCGGGGGTAAGTGACACAAAGCTCCCTGGGAAGGATGAGATCTAAAGGCTTTGTGCTTCTAGAAAAGGACAGGGAGGGTGGCAGGGCTGTGGGATGGAGTCCTGGCTATGGCTCAGTAATTGCCCTCAAGGACCAATATGGGCCCCCGAGGCAGTGCTGTTGTCAGACTTACCCCCTTTTCTCCGTGGTCCTGCCTCTCTCTCGAGCTGGACGGTCTTGTGTGCAGAACCTGAACACACATATCTCAGCACAAACTTCCTTGCCACTTTTGAGT
The DNA here is from genome assembly GCA_006410875.1 of Neotragus pygmaeus. Taxonomy (NCBI): domain Eukaryota; kingdom Metazoa; phylum Chordata; class Mammalia; order Artiodactyla; family Bovidae; genus Neotragus; species Neotragus pygmaeus. The sequence goes on along the minus strand of SJYV01018849.1, from coordinate 68,542 downwards.
TTGAAGTATAGAGAAAACTCCCAGTGAATCTGAACTTGCCTGGAGTGCGGTCCCTCGATTCTGGGCCCCAGATGCTCTAATGATGTGAGTTTGGTTTCCATGCTTTGGCCCGTTGACAAGCTGTGTTGACAGTACCCTAATGCTCCTGGGCCTCAGTTCTCTTTCAAGTCAGTGGAAGAAGAGCCTGAGACAGTCAGCTCAGGGCAGCTGCAAAAGGGGAAGGAATATATCCCATTTGCACACGGCCAGGAGCAAGCCTTCTTTTGCCAGTGGAACTGTGGCAGGGATGTTGAGAGAGGGGCACCCTGGCCTTTCCCTAGGGGAGGGGTCTTTGCCTGCAGATGCCATCTGTACTGTCCTTGCGGGCAGAGCTAAGAGCTGGGGTACCGGTTACCTGGTCAGGCGGCTGCAGCTGAGCCCCCCACTCTTGTTTTAAGGGCCAGTTAATGAGGTGGATATGACCCCCGAGGCCTGCTCAGTTCACTCCTTGCTGGCCTTGGCACTTGTGGCCTCCAGTTCCTCAGTCTGGTTGGAGTCCATTTGTGAGTTCCTGCAGATGCAGTGTCTCTATGCTCACTTCTTTCTCTAGGTTCTTATTGAGGACCTACTGATGCCAGGCCCTTTACACTTAAACATTCAGATGGAGCAATTCTACTTCTGAGAATCAACTAGAACCTTAGCTCTTAGACAGTGCTTGTCATGTCCAAAGGGCAGGGTCAGGAGTGGCCTATGGAGAGTGGCCCCTCTCAGCTAGTTAAGGCCTCTGAGGACAGAGTCCAGCCTACCAGATGACACGTAGTCTGCTTTGCCACTGTGGTTCCCCCCTGCTCTTGGACACCTCCAGTGGTCTGACACTCAGACTTCCAGAGGCAGCCTGGTTCATTTCAGAGCGCTTCCTAGGACTGAAATGAATCAGAGGCCCATTGCTCTAGACCCTGGGGTGGAACTTTAATGCAAATCTCCCTTATCCTCGGTTACTTTTTGTTATTATTTTTTAAATATTTTGAGCAGGTAGGACATTAAAATTTCCCTGACTCTTGTCTTCATCAGATCCCTCGCTATTTTAGTTTCTGATATTCTCTAGTTAACAGGGTCCATGCATTTGCACATCCAAAATATAGACACATCCTTTCTTCATTTGCACAGGGCTTACTGCCCAGGGTTTTTCACTGAGTTCCATCCACCACCCTCATACTCCAGACTCTCTTACTTAACAATGAAAGTTAAGAGTGGTTTGGTTGTATTATGTAGAGATCTGCCTCTTACTTTTCAATGATTGTGTAGTATTCCATTGGATTGATGTATCTTTATTTAATTGGCCCTTCATTTATATAGATGTAGGTTGCTTCCTGTGTTTTGATATTTCTAAACAATGTTTCAGCAAACATCCTTGTGCATTCATCTTTGTACTTAGGTGTGAGCATATCTGTGAAACAAATTCATTAATTAATTTATTCAATGAATATTTATTGAGGGCTTTCTGTATGCTAAGCACTTTTCTAAGAGCTAAGAATGCAACAGATTCTTTGAAGTAAAATTGCTGAATCAGAGTATATACATTTTTAACTTTGATAGATATTCCCAAACAGTCCTCCAAAAAAAGACATTTTCTACCGATTTTTGCTCGGACCAACAAGTTTTAGAGTTTCTGTTCTTATACCTTTGCCAAGATAATAAAATATCAACTGTTTTTATCTTTGCCAATCTGATAGATGAAAACTGGCATCCAACTGTGTTTTCCATTTGCATTTCTCTTGCTATGAGGGGCGTTGAACTTGGCAAAGTTCCATAAATTGCCTTGTTGGGGAGCTGAAACACGAATATTCTTATGTAACGCATCATTACATCAGGTAGTTCTGCACACGGTAGTCAGTTTGGAGTATGCTCACTCGATGACGTGGTTTACCCTTCGCTCTCTAGTCCCTTCCCTTCTGCCCTGCATCCCACCCTTCACACATTCTTTGCCCATCTGTAGCCTCAGGACATTTTGGCGCATGCTGTACACCTGTTTCAGTGTTTCCCTGACTGTGGTGGGAAAGGGGTGTTGGGGTGGGACAGGCAAGAGCCAGTGCTGGTGTGGAAGGGCTGTGCTGTCTCAGGAAGGCCACTCCAGCCAGTTTGGTGGGAAGCACGCCTTGATTTTCCCATCCTTTTTCTCCTACCCTTTACCTCTTCTGAATTCCTTGCTTCCCCTCTGGCATGTACCTCTCAGCTCTTCCTCTTTGATCCAGTCTCTCCACTCCACATCCCTTCCTTTTACTCTGCCAGCTCACCTCTGGGGCCTTGGGGCTCAGCCCACTGTGGTGCCTCCCACTCCACCACCCCTGAAAAGTCAGCAGCCCTCAGCCCCCACCTCCTCCAGCTCCTCGTCATTTCTTCTGCAGCATCCCACTCTCATCAGACCTGCCACCCCTTCCCCAGCAGCCCTGGATCTGTCTCAGTCCACTCCCTGACCACACGTCTAGCCCAGCCTGCTGATGCCTTAGGTCTGCTTGTGCCAGTGGGCTCTGTCTTAACCCCGGGCTTTTGCTCACTGCCTCCTTCTCTTCTTGGTTTTTGTCTTCAACTCTGCGGCAATTCTTTCTCTCTGGGGCTGCGGGCTTCCTCCCTCTCTTCCTGGCCTCCACCCTCCTCTTCCTTTCTCCCCACCTTCCCAAATTCTCCTCGCCCCCTCTTTTTCTTCTTCTCTCCTTCCCTCCCTCCCTTCCTTCCTCACTACTTTTCTATTTAAATATATTCAGGTTGAAAGATGAGTCAGCCTAAAAAAAATAAGGTAAATAATAAACTTAAAACCTGGCATGAAAATAGGGCAAGAAGTGATAGAGATCATATGCAAATGACTGATGTTTACAAGACTGCTGACTTGGCTTGTCTATCAGGGCTAAGAGAGCAGCTTATAGGCTCTGCTGGGCAGTCCTGTGTTTCACTGTCAGATCACAGTGATGGTTCTGATTCAAGTATGGAGCAAACTTCTCTGGATTGGCTTCCAGCTTGCATGGAGGCACTAATGTGGCATGGCTATCATTTATAGGGCACTCACTATGTCCCGGTTTCTCTGCCAGATTCTTTTTTGCATTATCACTCACACCCTCAGATAGCCCTGTGAAGTATACCCAATCATCATGCTCACTTTTCAGCTGAAGATACTGAGGTGCAAAGAAGCCAAGTAGCTTTGCCGAGGTCATACAGCATAGGATTCTGAGGCCTGGCTAATAACCACTGTTCTGTATTTCTCCCCAGAAGGAAGAAGGGCAAGAGTCTATTAGGGGCAAATGTGTGATGTGTGATGGGAGCTAGGGTTTCAGTGTCCCATGTGGACTGAGATAGAAGCCTTCACTAAGGTATGCAAAGAAAAGCCATCAGAGTTTGATCAGGACTTCCCATTGGCTAGGGATGAGCCAGGAGGTTCATGGAGTGACCATACTCATGGTACATATGCATCAAGACACACCCCGCCACCTCCATAGTCAGCCCACCTCTCCATGGGCAGGGCCACCCCTGATATGCCTCTTTGTTCTGAATGCCTACTCTGTGCCGTCTGCTAGATGAAAACCAAACAAAACACATTGAAAGCAAAATTGGTGGAAGCAGGATGTGAGCTGAGGAGGAAGAAAGATTTTGCAAGTAAGTCAAACAGAGAAAGACGAATATCATATGATGACCCTTATATGTGGAATCTAAAAAAATAATGCAAATGAGCTTATTTACAAAATAGGAACAGACTCACAGACTTAGAAAACAAGCTAATGGTTACCAAAGAGGAAAGATGCCAGCAGAGTGATGGGGAGAGATGAATTGGGAGTTTGGAATTGACATATATACACTACTATATTTAAAATAGATAACCAACAAAGGCCTCCTGTACAGCACAGGGAACTCTGGTCAATATTCTGTAAGAGCGTAAATGGGAAAAGGATTTGAAAAGGAATAGATACATGTATATGTATAACTGAATCACTTTGCTGGATACCTGAAATTGACACAACCTTATTAGTCAACTAATCCGGTATAAAATAAAAATTAGAAAAAGATGTGTAAGAAAACATCCCAGGAGCATTGGTAGCGTAAACCTCAGGAAAACCAGGCAGGCAGGGAGTGCGAGTCCAATGGCAAGCCACGTACTTGGAGAGGTGACAGTAGCAGAACCAGATGGAGGGGGTAACCGGTGATGGCAGAGGCTTTGTCTGTCTGTTGTCCAATAGAGTGACGCGTGGTGCACACACAGCACTCACGGGAGAAAACCAACAGAGTGATAGCAAGCCCACACGTCTTGAAACCCTTTCACCAAAAGTTGATGATAATGTGTCAGTTTGACAGAGGACATAAGGTCAGGGCAACGTGTGTGTTTCAAGTGGAAAACGACAATCTGCTCTGTGCACAAGATGGATAGAGATTCTCCATGAAATCGTATGGAATATGCAAGAGCTCTGCCAAATCATCAACTTGGCAAAAATGTGCCTGTTCTGGGAGTTAGGCAATTGGAGGGTTGCTGTTCGGTTTCCGGGTCTGTCACACACATGCCTGTGCTGATCCGAATGTGGAGGCCCTTGCGACGTGGGCTTCCCTTTCCTCGCTGGCTCTGTCTGCCCGCCCCTCTGCATCTTTGGCCAAACTCATCTGTCTGCTGTTTTCCTCTCCTCCATTTAGTCTAGTCTCTTGTCTGTCTTCTCTCTGGACTTGATTTGAAAAAAGAGAAATGAGAAGACACATTCCATTGGTAGAATTTTAATGAGTGAACAGCTAGTTCCATTCATTGTTTTTATTTTTTTCCCTCTAGAAAGCTGTTTAAATGCAAATGGCAAGAAAAAACGTTTTTTCATAGAAGGAAATAAAGGAAATAAATGTTTATCAGTGAAATCAATTGTAAATATTATGAATAATTTTGTCATAAAATTATTAATATATAATCACACATATTGATAATAAGCTCAGTTATTTAAAAGAACAATTGCTTTTTAAAAACAGTATCTTTGTAGGATGCCCTGCTTCTCCATGCTCATTTCTTAATTTTTCTGGAACATACTCTGCTTCTTTCAGCTTCTTCAGCCTCACTCATGATGATTCTTGGCTTATGAGAATTCTTTCAGACTGTATTTTTTCTTAACCATTTTTAAAATTTTTCAGTCCAGGTACTAGCTGGTTAAGAACTAGTAACCGTAGCTGTTTGTGGTTTAAACATACCCAGTCAGGGTGACAGATGTAACCTTTCAGGCTAATAGTACCCCTCCCCTTTTGCAGGTATCTCTACCCACCTACCCAGCCTCCTTACCTCAGAATTTCCTCAATGAAAACTCAACTATTTGGGAGAGTGTTTCACCTTTGGGGACTGGCCTTTCCATGCCTCTTTGCTTTGAACCCCATCAGGATGCACTCAGTGCCCACTCCTTGCCCCTCTGTGAAGTCTAAATGTGAGCTCACAGTCCCAACTCAAGCAGCAGGCCC
>SJYV01018849.1:27462-43180 GCA_006410875.1 Neotragus pygmaeus | reverse complement strand
TTGGCTGCAAAGAATATAATCCATCTGATTTCGGTGTTGACCATCTGGTGATGTCCATGTATAGAGTCTTCTCTTGTGTTGTTGGAAGATGGTGTTTGCTCTGACCAGTGTGTTCTCTTGGCAAAACTTGTCTGTCCCTTAGTGAATGTTTAATAAATGGTACTGATTATTATTAGAAAACATATTAATTAGGTCTGTAGTATCTTAACACATTTGGTTGTTTTTAAAGTAATGCCTTTTAAGCTGCCTGCTTAATTCAGCTTTATTCTTAGCTTCGCAGTAGAGACTATTATCTTTCCTGAAATGTTTTCCCCTACATTTTCACCTTTTGTGTTTTCTTTTCTTGATATCTCTTGAGACATCTCAGAAATGAAGCTGAGTATGAACTGGATAAGTAGTTGTTCAGGAGACACCTCAGAAATGGATGGAGAAGGCAATGGCAGTCCACTCTAGTACTCTTGCCTGGAAAACCCCATGGACAGAGGAGCCTGGTAGGCTGCAGTCCACGGTATTGCTAAGAGTCGGACACAACTGAGTGATTTCACTTTCACTTTTCACTTTCATGCATTGGAGAAGGAAATGGCAACCCACTCCAGTGTTCTTGCCTGGAGAATCCCAGGGACAGTGGAGCCTGGTGGGCTGCCATCTATGGGGTTGCACAGAGTTGGACACGACTGAAGTGACTTAGCAGCAGCAGCAGAAATGGAATTTAGTGCTTCTGTGGCACATGGGATCTTAATGTGTGCTCCATGGACCCAGGGGACCCTTTTAGGGGGTCTTCAAGTTCAGAACTGTTTTTGTAATAAAACTTATATGCCATTTGCCTATTTCACTGTATTGATGTTTGCACAGATAGAGGGTAAAGCTTGGATCTACCTGCCTATGAAGCTAATATTTCTACTTATTGCCTTAGTAAGACTTAAAGCAGTAGCAACAAAGTGTATAAGTGGTTATTCTGTCCTTTACTAATAATTTCTCAAAGAAACAAACAGAAAAGGTCAGTTTCACTTAAGAATTCCCTTGATGAAGCAGTACATGTTAACATTTTTTAAAGAGTTTTGGTCCTTGAGTACATGTCCTTTTAAGATTCTGGATGATACTGAGTTCAAATAAAAAACTTTTGCTGTACAATGAAGTATCATGGGTGTCTCAAGGAAAAGTACATATTTATTTGAGTTGCAAGCTGAACTAGCCATTTTTAAAGTGGAACATCACTTTTTACTTGAAAGAACAATAGACATACAAATTATGGCTATTCAGAGTTGGACATTTGGCACATATTTACTTGAAAATAAAAGGAGTGAGCCTTTCATTACAGGGAAGTGAAGCGAAGTGAAGTGAAAGTCGCTGAGTCGTGTCTGACTCTTTGTGATCCCATGGACTGTAGCCTACCAGCCTCCTCTGTTTATGGGTATTCTCCAAGCCAGGATACTAGAACGGGTTGCCATTTCCTTCTCCTCATTCCAGGGAAAACCACTGAAAATATTGTTTGCTAATGATAACAATAAATATGAGATTTCAAGTGAAAATTAGAATTTGGGAAACCTTGACAGTTTCCTATTTCAGAGATTTTATTTTAATAATTTTAGTCTTTCTTTATACCATATGATATGTCAACATTTGAAAAATCTGCATAACTCATCATATTGATATTTACCAAATGACCAATATATGATGTGACTAAATCAAGCATAAGTAAAACTTCCATGAAAAATTCAAAATAGAAGAATAAATTCTTTTAATGAAACATTAATGCAAAATTGTTGTTTAGGTGCAAATTCCACATTGTAACCAAACTTACTGATTTTTGGTGTAATATTAAATAATAGCCTCAGTTATCTGAAAAGGTTACTACAGTGCCTTTCTTTTTTCCAACTACGTATCTGAGTGAGACTGATTTTCTTTGTATACTTTGTATATTTCAGCCAAAATAACATATAACATGACTGTGTAAGCTGATGTTAAATGATGAATCAAATGCTAAATGTTGAACCAAAAGTAAAGAGATTTGAAAAGCTGTAAAACAATGTTAGTCTTCTCACTTTTATAGAAAATATAGTTTTATTGAGAATATAGTTATTTTTCATAAAATATGTTATTTGTGTTCGCATATAATGAGTTTACTATTGGGGTTCTCAATAGTTTTTAAGCTTATCAGGGGACACTGAGACGAAAAATGTTTGACAACCGCTGCTGCAGCAAATGCTTTGTTCTTTCTGAACCGTACTCTTCCTGCATTTTATTGTAATTATTGTTGCTTCCCTGGTCGCTCTGATGGTAAAGAATCCACCTGCAATGCGGGAGACCTGGCTGCAATCCCTGGGTTGGGAAGATCCCCTGGAGGAGGGCATGGCAATCTGCTCCAGTATTCTTGCCTAGAGAATCCCATGGACAGAGGAGCCTGAGGAGCTACAGTCCATGGGGTCTCAGAGAGTTGGACACAACTGAGTGACTAAGCACACACGCATTGTTGCGTGTGCCTCTCTCCCTTGCTGGGCATATACGCTTGGAGAACAGCTTATTTTTGTTTGCATCCCCGGCAACTTGCACACAGCAGGGCACATGGTAGATGTCTGGCAAATATTTAATGAGTGGAGTGATGGTTGTTGGATTATTTGTCCATCTATAAAGATGGGATCTGTTGGTCCACAGAGTGACCTGAAATTCCCCCTTGGCACCTGTGTAGTAACTTGAGTATGTTAATTGCTTTCTAGTCTGAGGCATTCATCCTCCAATTGAGAAATAGGAAACAGGAATTCCTCAGCCCCCATCCAGACCTGCTGACTCAGAAACTCTGAATTGGGGCCAGCCATCCTCTGGGTTTTAACAGGTCTTCCAGGTAGTTCTGATGTACCTTAAAATTAGAGATCTTCTAAACACTTTTCATTCTCCTGTAAAATGGAAATTAGAAGTCTCCCTCTTGAGGTTGCCAACACATTTCATAAGATGACACTCATAAGATGCTTAGTAGCAGTACCTAAACCTTTGAGAATCAGTACCTATTCTCATTTTAAAGGACTCGAATGCCTAGACTGTTTTATATCTTACATCTTATTGGACTGTTTCCTTGCCCATAACCCTGCCGTCGCTCATATTTGGGGGGCCTGAGCTCAGGGTAAGGAGGGTGACTGAGTTGGAGAGGGAGCAGAGAGGTCCAGGAGGTCAAGGAAGAGTGGGGTGCAGCCAAGCCCCCGAGCCTTCTGTCTCCTCTCTCCCTGATGAACGCCTGACAGCCTGTAACCCCACAGGCTCCCTGGTCCTATCTGAGGGACAGCAAACAGCAGTCCAGTGAACTCCAAAAGAGGCCCTGAAGGAGGGGAGAGAGGTGACAGCTGGGAGAGGCTGAGAGAGGAGAAATGCTTGGCAAATTAGAGCAGGTAACCTTTGCAGATGGCAGCTGGGGAAGNGGTCCTATCTGAGGGAGAGCAAACAGCAGTCCAGTGAACTCCAAAAGAGGCCCTGAAGGAGGGGAGAGAGGTGACAGCTGGGAGAGGCTGAGAGAGGAGAAATGCTTGGCAAATTAGAGCAGGTAACCTTTGCAGATGGCAGCTGGGGAAGCAGAAGTTGAGAAGCTGTCATTCCAAAGTACGACTTGACAAAGGAAGTGAATCAGCACCTTGGCAGACAGGTTCCTGAGCTTCTCTTGTCACACGCTGCATTCAGCCTGGCTTATCAGAGGCCCCATTCCTGTGGCCCTATTAAAGGTCCATTGGCACCTGCATGTCTTCTCGTTAATTGGAAACACATTGAACTGCACAGCCAGCAAAAGTCCATCGAGGATGCAGGGCATCAGTAGGACTGATGGACCCATTAACTCTTCTCTGCCTGCAGCTCTCAGCTTTCTGTACGCAAGGGCTTTCCAGGGGCAGAATGATTCCTCTCCAATACACTGACTCATTCATTCATTCATTTTCTTTGTTCCTTCCCTTAACAAACATTTATTCATGCCCGTGTGGTAGCCTCAGGGGTTCTTAAACAGAAGAAGCATTGTTTTCCCTCTTATTTGGCTTTTGATTGTCAAAGTTGGAGGGCGTATGGGCAAATAGTGGGTAAAGAGGATGCTGTAATGCATAGGCATGTGTGCACACTAAGTCGCTTTAATCATGTCTGACTCTTTGTGACCCTATGGACTGTAGCCCACCGAGTGTCTCTGCCCATGGGATTCTCTAGGCAAAAATTCTGGAGTGGGTTGCCATTTCCTTCTCCAGGAGATCTTCCTGACCCCAGAAATCGAACCCATGTCTCTTAAGTCTCTTGCATTGGCAGGGGGGTTCTTTACCACTAGCTCCACCTGCCAAGCCCATAATGCATAAGACAGCTTACTAAGACCAAGAACTATTTGGCCCCTATTGTCAATAGTGCTGGCTTCCCAGGTGGCTCATTGTTAAGAATCCACCTGCCAAGCAGGAGGTGTAGGCTTGATTCCTGCGTTGGAAAGATCCCCTGGAGGAGGAAATGGCAACCCACTCTAGTATTTTTGCTTGGGAAATTCCATGGACACAGGAGCCTAGCAGATTACAGTCCATGGGGTCACAAATAGCCGGATGTGTCTTAGAGACTAAATAACAACAGCAAAGTCAATAACGCTGAGATCATGACCCCTGAGCTAGATGGAAGATGAATATGCAGCGGTTACCTAGAGAGTGAATAGGCAGTGGAAACAGTAGATAGCACCCTATGAGTCAAGGTAAAGACCTATACAATGGAGTGATGACTTGAAGAGGGAGCCTGGGGAAGCCATTCTCTCTAGGGGTCAATGGAGAGCAAGGGCAGGGGTGCTAGGGAGGGTGGCGTGAGCACAGATTGAGGTTTCAGGGAGAGAGGAAAAAGAAGCCTCCATTAGTCATTCCTGAGTCTCCCTTTGAGTCTTAGCAAGTCTCTCCTCTTGCCCACAACCTTAGGTTTGAAACTGATGTCGTGAACTGCAGGGGAGCTGAGTAGCTGTGTTGTCTCTGCATCCACCACTCCGTGCACATGGAGGGATCTAGTCACACTTGCTGGGCGGTGAGCACTGTGTTCTCGCACCATGGCATGTACACCAGGGCCCTCAATCATGAGGCCATTCTGACTTCTGCTCCTTCCAACTTTGTGCCTCCTCACGTGAGTGTCTGTCTCAGGAGATGATGAAGTCGCTCGAATGCCCAATCAATAGCCAGTTCACTCCTGCTTCCTTCCTCTGTGGGCTTGGTTGCTCAGCACACATTTCTAGAAGGTGTGGGGACTGGTCGAGCTAGAGCTAGAGATTTTAGCCCTGTGGGTGCTTCCTTATAGGCTCAGAAGTGGGCCGTCTTCTATCCCTCCGAAGAAGGTGCCTCTGGCTGTCATGCTCCACTGGCTGGGGAGCTAAATGGAGCAGCCTGGTCTACAAGCCCTGCCTTCTTATTACTCCTACGCCATCTCAGGACTGCACTCCGCTTTCAGCAGCTGAGCAAGAGAGCAGCCTCCTCATTGAAAAGCATCTCCTTACTTAAGTCTTTGAGACTACATCTGTAAGCTGCTTAATGTGCTTTGTCTGTTGTATAACAAGTGCTTTGGCTAACCACAACAACGATCATTTCATGAACATTTCTCACAATTCTAAGATTTGCTGGACTTAGCTGGGCACATCTTTCTCGCCTTCTCTTGTGCCGTTATGATCAGATGGCCCTGGGCTGGGATCATTGACGAGGCTTCTGCACTTGCAGGTCTGGTGGTCAATGGTGGCTGTCAACTGAGAACTCAGCTAGGACCGTCATCCAGAAAACACCTTTCTTCTCCATGTGCCTTGGGCTTCTTCACAGTATGATGACTGGGTTCCAAGAGGGAGTGTCCCAAGAGACAGGAATTGAAAGCTGCCAAGAGTTTCCTAATGCTACTGTTTGGAAACGGACATAGCAGAGCTTCCATTATTGTCAACACCTCAAACAGTGACAGGAACTCAGAGCTCAGATAAGGGTGGAGACATAAATCCCACCTGTGAATGGGTAGAATGTCTGGTACTTTGGGGGCCATGGATATGGAAGCAATCTAGATGTCTGTTGGTAGATGAATGGATAAGAAAGCTGTGGTACATATACACAATGGAATATTACTCAGCTATTAAAAAGAACACATTTGAATCAGTTCTAATCAGGTGGGTGGACCTGGAGCCTATCATACAGAGTGAATTAAGTCAGAAAGAAAAACACCTATACAGTATATTAATGAATATATATGGAATTTAGAAAGATGGTAATGATGACACTATATCTGAGACAGCAAAAGAGAAACAGATATAAAGAACAGACTTTTGGACTCTGTGAGAGAAGGCAAGGGTGGGATGATTTGAGAGAATAGTATTGAAACATGTGTATTACCATATGTGAAATCAATCACCAGTCCAACTTCGATGCATGAAACAGGGCACTCAAAGCCAGTGCACTGGGATGACCCTGAGGGATGGGATGGGGAGGGACGTGGAAGGGGTTCAGAATGGGAGACACATGTACACCCATGGCTGATTCATGTCAATGTATGGCAGAAACCACCACAATATTGTAAAGTAATTAGTCTCCAATTAAAATTAATTAATTAAAAAAAATCCTTCACAACAAACATGCGATTAGAGAAGAGCAAACAGGCTCTTCATCCATTCATTCATTGACCATATAGTCCTGAGCACTAGTTTTGTGTTAAGTTCTCTGACACAGAGGCAAAGCCATGCTTCCTGCCTGTGAGTAATTCAGCACTCTTGGGCTAACTTCTGGACCTTTGAACTCTGTGCTTTGATTGTTCTTTGCGCTTGAAAACCCGAATTGGAACAAAAGCTGGCTGGTCCCTGAGTTCCCAGCATCCTTCTACTGTGAGCTTCCAGTGGTAACCCAGGACAAGCTTCCCCAAGGAGACTCCCCCCAGGGAGTGAAGGCTGCTTTTTTCTTCCATTTTAGTCTTCACAGCCAATGTGTTCCCTTTGGAATTTAAGCTCATGTGCAATGGGTGTTCTCTGGTGCGTGCTCTGTTGCCAAGTTGTGTCCGACCCTGTGGGGTGTAGCCTGCCAGGTTCCTCTGTCCATGGGATTATCCAGGCAAGAATACTGGGGTGGGTTGCCATTTCCTCCTCCAGGGGAATCTTCCTGATTCAGGGATTGAACTCCAGGCTCCTGCTTGGCAGGTGGATTCATTTACCACGGAGCCACCTGGGAAGCCCAGCTATTCTGTTACTAGCATTCAAACTGATACAGAGTGTTGACTACGGATGAATTGGAGGGAATGATAGGAGGATGAAAGTATGACTGCCATGGAAGGCTAATGAGGATGCTTTTGAGGATCAAACTTTAAGACTTTTGTCTTACATGCTTACTTTATAGCCTAACCTTTGAGTTAGATGTGATTCTCCTGGGAAACCACTGAAAATGTAATGACCATCTACAGCCATTGCTAATTCTATAGAAGAGAAGACATCTTAACCCCATCCTCCCAAAGTGGCAAGGACATAATAATAAAGGGCAGTCCTTTTAATTAAAATGAATGCATCTTTATTAGAGCATATTGAATTTTTCATATTTTTGTCATCATACTGCAGATTATTAATCAATGTTGTGGGCACTGTCTTCCTGGGGCCCATCCTTTCTGCATGGGAAAATGGGTGGCCTTCGATTTTTTAGGCCATGGTTTCTGCTTCCTGCAGTTTGGGCCCCATCTCATTCATGAATATCTGCTTCAGAACCTCTGATCCACTTTTAGCTGCTGATGGAATAACTCCAATATCCAACTGCCAGCCATATATATCTTTTTATCCTTGATTTTCTGGGCTCTGGTAACTTTGAGAATGGCCAAAAGAAAGGGAAATAAGAAATCCAGCAAGCTAGAGTGTGTGCGGAGGTGGCCATTTCATTCTAGTCCACACTCACTCTGGGCTTGGATCTCAACCACTTTCTCTTCTTCCCAAAGTTTTTCATTTTTGCTTTGAAAAATATGGTAGACGAAGGCAGCAAGGTGTTTATTCTCTAATAATAACTGCCCCTCCCCCCCCCACCAGTCTCCTTCCTATCATTCCATTAATGACTTAGTCCCTTGGAGGTTTCCTCTTGGAAATTTAGGAGTGGCTCAAGCAAAAGCTGTCATCTTGCTAAATCGTTTCTGGTCATAGCTTCAAGATTGATTAGCACCTGCTCTCCTATTTCTCCCTACCTACAGGCATCTTTGAGAGAAACACACTGAAAAGACGACCACGGTAGGGACCTACGTAATTCATAAATGGCTTTGACTGCATGGGCTTTGATGAGGCAATATGGAAAATGATTGCATTAAGCATTGCTATTTATTTACTTGACTTTGTACAGGACAATCAATTTGTTCACATTCCGTGCCTCCTGTCAGGAAGTTAAATGGTGGAGAAGGCAAACTGGATGCATTACCTCATTGCTCTAAGAGATGCTGTCACTTCGCAAATCACTTTAGATTGTTTTTAATAACAGCATCTTTCATTCCTGTCCACAGCAAGAGAGGAGAGTCTCTCTCTACAAAGAACAGGATGCCAGGAAGGTGAGATCCGACCAGGGAAAAGATGAGCTCATTTTTCCTTGAACTCTATGAAAATGCTGTTTCCTAGGTCAGATATCAGCAATTTCATACAGATCAGCCTAACAGTTTAACACATGTCTTTGCCAGTACAGAGTTAATCTCTACTGGGAAGAGAGGACCAGGTTGTATGTGAGCATTTAGGAAACAATTTCAGTCCTTGCAGAGGCAGTATTCAGCTCTGGTCACAGCAGACATCAGACTGGGTTTATGTAAAAAGGTGGCTGGTCAGAGGTAGAACAGAACCCATGGATAGGCCTGATGGAACAGTGTTATCAGTCTCTGGTATGTATTGATTGAATATTTTGGAAGTTCTGGAAAATTGACCAGAAGGATACATAATACCTTCAATATGGTCTCTGAGTTTCAATAAATGTTGAACTTTGAAGTTGAATTAGCTTCTAGATTTGAGGGAAAGGCTGGGTAGAAAAAGAAAAAAATGAAAAGAAAGCTTTTGATTTAGGAGATGCAGAGTGAAGGAGGAAAGTAGCTTAGACACTAGGTGGACTATGAATTTTGGCTTAAGTCATTGTGTCTCCAAGGATTGCCTTTTTTCTTATCTATTAGATTAGTATGATAGTTAATTTACTCTGTCAGCTTAACTAGACCATGGTCAAATGTTTCTCAGATGCCTCTATGAAGTTTTTTTTTTTAGATGATATTAACATTTAAATCAGTAGACCTTGAATAAAACATATTACCCTCCATAATGTGGGTTGTTGTTCAGTCACCAAGTCATGTCCAACTCTTGGCGACCTCATTGGATTGCATCACACCAGACTCTCCTGTCCTTCACTATCTCTTGGAGTTTGCTCAAATTCATGTCTGTTGATTCAGTGATGCTATCTAACCATCTCATCCTCTGCCACCTCTTCTTTTGCCTTCTACTTTATCAGCATCAGGGTCTTTTCCAATGAGTTCACTCTTTACATCAGGTGGCCAAAATACTGGAGCTTCAGCTTCAGCATCAGTCCTTCCAATAAGTATTCAGAGTTGATTTATTTTGGGGTTGACTGGTTTGATCTCGTTGCAGACCACAGGACTCTCAGGAGTCTTCTTCAGCACCACAGTTAGAAAGCATCAGTTCTTTGGCACTCAGCCTTCTTTATGGCCCAGTTGTTCACATTCATAAATGAATACTGGGAAAACCATAGCTTTGACTAGACAGACATTTGTGGGCAAAGTGATGGCTCTGCTTTTTAAATACTTTAAAATGCTGTCTAGCTTTATCATAGCTTTCCTTCCAAGGAGCAAGTGTCTTAATTTCATAGCTGCACTCACCATCTATGGTGATTTTGGAGCCCCCTAAAATAAAATATGTTGCTGCTTCCACTTTTTTCCCTTCTATTTTCCATGAAGTGATGAGACCAGATGCCACCTTAGTTTTCTGAATGTTGAGTTTTAAGCCAACTTTTTCACTTTCCTCTTTCACCTTCATCAATAGGCTCTTTAGTTCCTCTTTACTTTCTGCCTTTAGAGTAGTATCATCTCCATATCCAAGGTTATTGATATTTCTCCTAACAATCTTGATTCCAGCTTGTGATTCATCTATCCTGGCATTTCACATGATGTACTCTGCATATAAGTTAAATAAGCAGAGTGACAATATATACCCTTACTTTACCCCTTTCCCAATTTGGAACCAGTCCATTGTTCCATGTCTGGTTCTAACTTTTGCTTCTTGACCTGCATACAGGTTTCTCAGGAGATGGGTAAGGTGGTCTGGTATACCCATCTCTTTCAGAATTTCCCACAGTTTGTTGTGATCTACACAGTAAAAGGCTTTAAAGTACTCAATGAAGCTTTCTCTATGATCCAAAAAATGTTGGCAATTTGATCTCTGGTTACTCTGCCTTTTCTAGACCCAGACTGTACATCTGGAAGTTCTTGGTTCATGTACTGCTGAAGCCTAGCCTGAAGGATTTTGAGCATAAACTTACTAGCATGTGAAATGAGCACAGTTGTACAGTAGTATGAACATTCTTTGACATTGTCCTTCTTCGAGATTAGAATAAAAACTGACCTTTTCTAGTTCTGTGGCCACTGCTGCATTTTCCAAATTTGCTGACATATTGTGTGCAACACTTTAACAGCATCATCTTTTAGGATTTGAAATAGCTCAGCTGAAATTCTGTCACCTCCACTAGTGTTGTTTGTAGTAATGCTTCCTAAAGCCCACTTGACTTCACACTCCAGGATGTCTGGCTCTAAGTGAGTGACCACACCATCACTCATTAACAGTTCCTCTGTGTATTCTTGCTGCCTCTTCTTAACTGTTTATGCTTCTGTTAGGTTCTTACTGTTTCTGACCTTTATCGTGCCCATCCTTTCGTGAAATGTTCCCTTGATGTCTCTAGTTTTCTTGAGGAGATTGCTAGTCTTTCCCATTCTATTGTTTTCCTCTATTTCTTTGCATTATTAACTTAAGGAGACCTTTTTTTTTTTTAATCTCTTGTTGCTGTTCTTTGGAACTCTGTATTTACTGGGGTATATCTTTCCCCTTCTCCTTTGCCTTTTGCTTCTTTTCTTTTTTCAGCTATTTGTAAAGTCTCCACAGACAACTTTGCCTTCTTGCATTTATTTTTCTTGAGGATGGTTTTGGTCACTGCTTCCTGTACAATTTTATGAACCTTTGTCTGTAGTTTTTCAAGCACTCTGTCTACCAAATCTAATCCTTTGAATCTATTTGTCACCTCCACTGTATAATCATAAGGGATTCGATTTAGGTCATAGTTGAATGCCCTAATGGTTTTCCTACTTTCTTCAATTTAAGCCTGAATTTTGTAATTTAGGAGTGCATGAGCTGAGCCACAGCCAGCAGCGGGTCTTGTTTTTGCTGACTGGATAGAGCTTCTCCATGTTTGACTGAGAAGAATGTAATCAATCTGATTTCAGTATTGACTATCTGGTGATGTTCACGTGTAGAGTCATCTCTTGTGTTGTTGGAAAAGAATGGCCCTCATCTAATCAACTGAAAGCCTACAGTTGAAAAAAAAAAAGACTGACATCCCCCAAGAAAGAGTGAATTTTGTCGGTAGCCTTGGGACTTGAATTGTAACTCTTCCTGGGTTTTAGAACACTGACCTCTCCTGCACATTTAGATCCACAATTGTGTCAGCCAACTCCTTAAAATCTCTGTCTCTGCCTCTATCTCTCTTTCTCTCTCTCCAAACATATACACACCCCCTCATTGGTTCTGTTTCTATAGACAATTGTGACTAATGGAGCAGGTAAAATAATTTTTAAGTTATCCCACTCATTCTTTCAAGGCTCAAAGGCTCTACTCTGTGTCTGACCTGGCACAAGGTACCTTGACATGAATTTAACCTCTGGGAGACGAAAACTGCCTCATCTGCTGCTAGGCCCCCAGTCCCCTTCATGACACCTAGCACACATTATGTTCCTCTTAAATGATCATTCTTTTTCTTTTTGAGCCCTTAAATTTTGGGTTCGTTCCAGAGGAGTGGAGGTTGGCTTGAAACTGGAGCAGAACAAAAGCGGATCGAAAGATGGGATGCAGAGTCTTCAGAGCCCTGGGAAGCCAGGTGCAGAGAGGAACATCCACAGAGCTCTGGGTAGAAGCTGGGAAGGGTCTGGGTGGGCATGCTGCACATCTTGCATCCCCCTACCCTGGGGGGCATCAGGTGGCCTCCCACACAGGAGAAGAGAGCAGTGGCCTTGGAGCATGGCCACCTAAACCCACCGTTGTTGTACTAAGGACCTTGATTGTCCATGAGGGGCCTGAGACTCCTCACAGTGCTTGCTGGCTTTGACACTGGCTCATTGGATCTTCCCGGATTTATTATAAAAGACTTAGATTATATACATATATATTGTTCTTTTTGCTAGATGCAACACAATTTCCACAAACACTGCATATTTAGTCCTTATAAAGTCAAATTTATTACAGGCTCAATTTTTTTTTTTTTTTTCTCCGCATGGGTTTCATCCCTGGGTGTTTTCTTGATTTTAGAGCTGCTTTTTCCAAAAGTGTCCATTTGTCCTGCTGCACCTCATTCCCTTGTGTGTCCTGATGCCTAGAGAATATTCCTCTGGCCTCACTTTTGATTTTTGACCAGGTAAATTAAGTATTTTTAATGTAGAGTTGGAACCTTTGTATCTGCAGTTTCCACCTCCATGGATTCAATCAACCATGGATCAAAAATATCCAAGAAAAAAATTCCAGAAAGTTCCAAAAAGCAAAACTTGAATTTGCCATGTACTGGCAAATATTTACATTGTATTTACAGCTATTTACATAGCATTTACATTGTACCAGGTGTTGTATGTAATTTAGAGGTGAGTTAAAATATAGGGAAGGATAAGCCCTGGTTATTTGCAAATACTGCATTGTTTTATATAAAGGACTTGAAAGTCTGCAGAGTTTAATATCTGCAGGGGTCCTGGAACCAACCCTCTGCAGATACTGAAGGATGACTATGCAATTAACAGATGTCTACTGTCAAAAATTTGAAAAGTTAACATAATAAAGAAGTAGGGAACAATCAGCAAGGTGAAGACTCAAGGTAGCTGGTGGTGTAGTTCCGGCCTGAATGTCAGCAGGCTCAACACCCAGGAAGAGCCAGTGTTTCCGAGTGAGCCAGCAGACAGGAAAAAACTAATATCTGGGCTCAAGGCAATCAAGCAGGATGAACTCCCTCCTACTCATGGTAAGGTCAGCCTTTTGTTCTGTTTAGGCCTTCAGCTGTTTGGATAAAGCCCGCCCATATCAAGGTGTGCAAGCTGTTTTATTCAGTCTACCAATTCAAATGTTACTCTCAAAGATGATACAGATGAATTTACATACAAAACAGAAATACAACAGCAGACATAGAAAACAAGTTTATAGTTACCAAAGGGGAAATGGGGAGAAGAATAAATCAGGAATTTGGGATTAACATAAACATACTACCTACATATAGAATAGATTACCAACGAGGACCTACTGTATAGCAAAGGGAACTGAACTCAGTATTTTGTAACAACCTGCAAGGGGAAAGAACTTGAATATGCATATATACATATATATACATGTTAATCAGTTTGCTCTATGCCTGAAATTAACAGAATATTGTAAATCAGCTATACTTCAATTAAAAATGTTAAAAAAAAAAGAAGTAGGCAACAAAGTATCCATAATTCTNAGGGAACTGAACTCAGTATTTTGTAACAACCTGCAAGGGGAAAGAACTTGAATATGCATATATACATATATATACATGTTAATCAGTTTGCTCTATGCCTGAAATTAACAGAATATTGTAAATCAGCTATACTTCAATTAAAAATGTTAAAAAAAAAAGAAGTAGGCAACAAAGTATCCATAATTCTGTTAATATTTTGGTATGTTTACTTTAACTTGTAGCCTCCTTATCTGGTTTATTAGCATTTGGTACCTAACAATCTAGTCCAGACATTTGATATAAAACATCATGAACCTTCTTTTCAATGACTGTCCATTTGGCTGTCTACCTTTGGGTGTAATATCACATAGAAAATGAATTTCCATAATGTTGGACATTTGGTTTGCATCTGCTTTTCATACAATGATGATGCATAACACTTCGGAGAACATATTGTAGCTAGCTCTCCGTCTGTCTTTTGGGGTCCATATTTAGGGGAGATTCCATCCTACTGCTGGCTCACATGTCCCGTGCACGCCCGTGGGCCNGAAGGCTTTCTTATCTCTCCTTTATATTCTTTGGAACTCTGCATCCAGTTGGTACATCATTTCCTTCTTCTTTGCCTTTCACTTCTCTTCTTGTCTCAGCTATTTGGAAGGCCTCAGACAACCATTTTTCCTTCTTGCATTTCTTTTTCTTGGGGATAGTTTTGATTACTGCCTCCAGTAAAATGTTATGAACCTCCATCCACAGTTCTTCAGGCACTCTGCCTGTTAGTTCTAATCCCTTGAATCAATTTGTCACTTCTGCTATATATTTTAAGATTTGATT
This sequence comes from Neotragus pygmaeus, assembly GCA_006410875.1. Classification (NCBI taxonomy): domain Eukaryota; kingdom Metazoa; phylum Chordata; class Mammalia; order Artiodactyla; family Bovidae; genus Neotragus; species Neotragus pygmaeus. Next base: position 28,688 of record SJYV01018849.1, on the reverse strand, counting down.
TAAGTCATACCTGAATGGCTCTGTGATTTTCTCTTCTTTCTTCAATTTGAGTTTGAGTTTTGCAACAAGGAGCTTATGATCTGAGCCAAGGTCAGCTCCAAGTCTTGTTTTTGCAATCTACAGTTCAGAGAGCATTTAAACTGCACAATGAAAAGAAATTGCAATCATCAGCATGTAGGTGATATTATAAAGCATGAAACTGGGACTTCCCTGGTTGCCCAGTGGTTAATACTCCACTCTGCCAATGCAAGTGGCATGGGTTCAATCCCTGGTCAGGGAACTAAGATCCCACATACCATGCAGCACAGCCAAAAGGTTAAAAGAAAAAATGTTAAACTAAAAATTAAATTATCTGGGAAGAATGTTTAGTTAAAGAAGACTGATGTTCTCAGGATAAATGGCTTGGCCCTTTTGTGTTTAAGGTTGAACAGAGGAAAAGCTGTCATCTGAGACAACTTTATTTATTTATTTAGCTTGGAGAACTCTACTCAGTGCTCTAAATGGGAAGGAAAATCCAAAAGGAGGGGATGTATGTACACGTATAGCTGATTCACTTTACTGTATAGTGGAGACTAACACATTATTATGAAAGAAATTCAGTTCAGTTCAGTCCTCTGTAGTGTCTGACTCTTTGTGATCCCATGAATCACAGCACACCAGACCTCCCTGTCCATCACCGACTCCCAGAGTTCACTCAAACTCGTGTCCATCAAGTCGGTGATGCCATCCAGCCATCTCATCCTGTCGTACCCCTTCCTTCTGCCCCCAATCCCTCCCAGCATCAGGGTCTTTTCCAGTGAGTCAACTCTTCACATGAGGTGGCCAAAGTATTGGAATTTCAGATTCAGCATCAGTCCTTTCAATGAACACCCAGGACTGATCTCCTTTAGGATGGACTGGTTGGATCTCCTTGCAATTCAAGGGACTCTCAAGAGTCTTCTCCAACACCACAGTTCAAAAGCATCAATTCTTCAGCGTTCAGCCTTCACAGTCCAACTCTCACATCCATACATAACCACAGGAAAAACCATAGCCTTGACTAGATGGATCTTTGTTGGCAAAGTAATATCTCTGCTTTTTATTTATTTTTTAAATTTACATTTATTTAATTGGAGGCTAATTACTTTACAATATTGTATTGGTTCTGCCACACATCAACATGAATCCCTCACAGGTGTACACGTGTTCCCTATCCTGAATCGCCCTCCCACCTCCCTCCCCGTACC
>SJYV01018849.1:0-27362 GCA_006410875.1 Neotragus pygmaeus | reverse complement strand
TTTTTTTTTTTTTTTTTCTTTTCCTACATTGTCACTGAGAAACAGAGAGAGCAGGGGACAGCAATGTTGTTTCTGGGTGTGATGACTCACCAGGCCTGGCTGTCTGTGTGCGTGCAGGTGGCCAGTCCTGCCCCAGCCTCAGGAAGAGCGAGGGTGGCTTCTCGTCATTGTCCAGCCTTGAGAAATGCAGTAAGAAGTCACCTTCATTTATCTTAAACACTGGATAATAAATTACTTTTTTAAAGGGAATCCATCAAGTTTTATGTTGGGGAATACTTAAAAATATGGCTTTTCTCAAAGGGTAAAATAAACACTTCAGTTCGAAAGTGTGGGAAGCCACCTGACTGCAAGCATATGTCCCCGTCGCCTGCTGCCCAGAGAAACCAGATTGACGGTGCTTTCAGAGCACTGCCAGGCAGGCTTTGACGTGGGTGGAGACAGGGCCTAGAGACGGGGCATCTGGGGATTCCCTGCCCACCCCCTCCCCTGACACAGCAGTGGGAGCTGAGGCCTGGCAGCCCTGTGGCCCAGAGGGTGTGTCTGATCAGGAGAGGCCCATTGGAAGATCTGAAGTGATCTGACCCTCATTTCTGCTTTGTCGAGTTCCGGGGACCCTGAGGAGTATCTCGGGTGGTGGGAGGGAAATGGGGAGGCCATATTCCCTTCAAGGAATCTGTCCTGCTGCTGGCAGCATGCTTCTGCTCTCTGCTCAAGGACAGACCCCTCCTTCCCCTGCTTTACCCGCAGCATGTGCTCACCCACCTCCTTCACCACCTGGCTGTGACATTAGCTTTTCTCCAGGAGGCCTTGCTCTGCCCCTGGAGCCCCACATCTGAAGAATCCCATCTTCACTGGCCATCTGCTACCTATGGATCAAGGGCTCCTCCAGGCCCCTTTCTACATCTGATTCCCTGCATGTCTGCCCTAACTCCTCAACAACACCCCTCTCCTCTCCCAGTGTAAAGAAAGTGACTCTCTTAGATCTAACTCAGGGCACACAGGAAGTACCCCTCAAATGAGTCAAACTTATAAAAGGGAAAGGGCTCTATCAGGCTAAAGCTTAAGTGGCAGTTCCATGGGGCCCCCAGCAGCTACTGGCTATCAGGTGGCCTGTTGGGAAGGCACTCAGGTAGCGCCGCAACCTTCAGGGTCCAGTGACAGCGAGTAGCTGGGAGCTGGGTCTCCAGCTAGAGGCCTCCCTCCCTCCCTGTCCAAGGTCCTGAAAGATTCCTGAGTGAAGGATAAGGATCCTCTTGATGGTGAGGGCCCTGTTTACTGGCTGGTGGTGGGAAGCAGAACCAGCCAGCTCCAGGAGGAGCCCCCACCCCACCTTCCGCATTTTTCCCTTTCCTAATGTCACTCTCAACCCCCTCAAAGTCGTAAGGAAAGTGAACTTTAGTGCCAGGGTATAGGGTTTTTAAAAGAGAACTCCAGGAAGAGGAAAATGCCTGGCCCAAGTAGATGAAGTGTGGAGGGCAGGCTTTCTGCCATTGGTAGGAAAGTAGGGGTACAAGCCATCAACGGGTCACTTAGCCCAGTGCCTGGCATCCAGTGGGAACCCCGTGCATACCTTTGATGAATGAGGGAGGCCCAGTTAATCGCCAGCTTCTTCTCTTCTAATGACTTTTGACTCTGTTCCCACTACCCCAGTGATTATCACTCTCTCTGGGCTTTTGTGACTCTCTTTAACTGTCCCCACTCCTCTGACCCATCCTCTACCCAGCAGCCAGTGTGATCTTTCAGACACAAATAATCTGATTGTGTTTTTTCCCCAGTGTTAACCTTAGCAGTGGCCCATGACCTAAGGATCAAATCTAGGGGCTGGCATGAGACTCAGCCTCCTCATCAACTGACCCCTGTCCACTCTGCATACAACAATGGATCATTGAAACACTGCTCACAGTTTATGGACTGAGTCATATTTTTTTCTCCAGGGCCTTTGCATATGCTGCTTTCTCCACATGGAGGGTGTTCTGTCTCCCCTCACTAACCCACTTTACCTCTGCAACCTATTCAGCTTTTATTAATTCTTTATGTCTTTACTTAGGTGTCAGTTGTCTGAGACCCTCCCAGCCTCAGTTAGTGCCTGGTCTGACCTCCTACACTGATTCTCTCTGTTGGAATTTCCAGTTTAGAGTCTCAGAGGTTAAAGCATCTGCCTGCAATGCAGGAGACCTGGGTTTGATCCCTGGGTCTGGAAGACCCCCTGAAGAAGGAAATGGCAACCCACTCCAGTATTCTTGCCTGGAGAATCCCATGGATGGAGAAGCCTGGTGGACTACCGTCCACAGGGTCAAAAAGAGTCAGACACAACTGAGCGACTTCACTTCACTTCCTGCACTAGAAAGTCAGCTTCATGGCAGAGGCCTCTTTGTGTGTTTCATCCACTGGTAGATCTCAGTGCCTAGCATGGCTCCAAGTTTATATTAAGTGGCCAACTTAAATACTTTAAAATGAATGACAGTCGAAAACATTCAGTCTGGCTCCTTGCAGAAAACACCTAGCCACTATTTATTGAGGAGATGCTACATTCCAGTATGTTTGCATATATTATATTGATCATCACAAAACTATAAGAAGGAAGTTACCCTAGCGTCCCTGTATACAGGGTTGGGGGCTGAGGTCGAGGGTTAAGTAACTTGCATAAGATCGCATAACCAGGGAGTGGCCGTTTTCACAGACCCCAAGGCCAGGATGTTTCTACTCTACCTGGAGATCCTAAAGCAACAGTTCTCAAACTGGAGCTGTGTCAGAATCCCCTGGAGGGCTTTTGAACACTCAGATCACTGGGCCGCACCCCAGCATTTCTGGTTCAGTAGGTTTGGAGTGGGGTCTTGGATTCTGAATTTCTACAAGTTCCTGGGTGCTGCTGCCAGTGGTTCTGGTCTAGAGACCACAGGTTGAGAATCACTGGCCTAGTTCACAGAAAACCCCTAGGTTTGCTTTACAATCCCACCACCCAAACACTGACTTGGGCCAGGACTGCAGGATGCAGCCCTGAATTCCCTGCTGAGAGGCTCTGATCCCCAGTCCAGTCTCCCTCCCCTAACCTGGTCTTGGCTGTGCTGTGCCCGGCTGTTCCCTAGGAATAGGCACCATCAGTGACAAGGATCTGAGTGCCTGCCCCTCCCCCTTGGGACAGTGCCCCTCTGTTTGTCATCCTTCAGTTCTGACCAGTGATCTCCCCACTTCACCAAGGCTAAGCGCCCCTGACCCTGACCCTACATCTTTAACAACTTCCCTGCTGATTGATGTGTTCTAGGCTTGCTGCTGCCACTGCCGGAGCAGCTTAACAGCACTGGGAGTTACATTCTCGTCTATGTCATGGCGCCGGCAGCATTCATCAATTGCAGCAAGTGTCACTAAGAGTGATACGACTGTATGACACAGCTAAGTGCTCCCTCTGTACAGGCTATTACTGCTGGCACTGGGCCCATGAAGGCAGGGACTGGAGACCCATCTCGCCCCATGGATGCAGTTCGACACACCTGAGCGCTCCAGCCCACTTCCTGCTGTGGCCCCATGAATGCTGTGTATGCCCAGCAGCCTCTCCTGCCAGGTCCCCTCTCCCTCCAGGTTCCCCAAGCAAATGCTGTCCCTGTTCTCTCCGAGGCTTGGGGCACTCTTTTCCCCTTGCCTCACCCTCCCATTTCTGCATCAGCTTTTGCCCATCCTTCAAGGCCTCTGTGTGTGCCACCACCTCTGGGCAGCCAATGCATGTGTCTGTGTGGAAGGCCTGTGCTCATTACCAGGGAGAAGAAAGTGCAAAGAGGGCAATACCTAGCATCAACCTTCAGAGACCTTTCCATCTAGTACAGTAGTTGGACGATCCACTGGGTGGATGCCTGGAAACCACTTCTCTGCTATCGGTTTTCTCCACACATTGCCCTCACTATAAGGGAAAGTGGGGGTTTCACAAGGCCTGGGTCCCACTGGGATGGCCTGGGATTGTTCAGGGAGAGCCATGTCTGGGAAACACACAGACTGCTGATGACATAGACAGGGAACCCCAGCACACCTTCCCCAGAGCTTCATGCCTGGAGGTCCAGAGTCAAGATCAGCCTCCGTAAAGCGAAGATGAAGGAGGCATTGGGTCGCAGGCGTGAATGTTCAAGCAGGGCTCACCTGAGGCCACAAGACCTCAGAGTAGAGCCTTGCAGAGCTGTGCACATACCCTGCAGAAAGGGCTTGACCCCGCCCCCTGTCCCGCCCACCACGTCCATCCTGGGCTGCGGAGGTGTGTCTCGGCCACTGCCCACCCCAGCAGGCTCCTCAAGAGCACAGGCAGAGTTTGGAGAAAAAGGGGAGGTTGAGAGGCAGTGAGCTCAGGGCTGTGAACCTCTTTCTTTCTCATCAGGAGCACGAGCCTCGCCCCTCTCACTGACACCCCGAGAGGCAGGCACACCTCCCCAGCCAGCTGCTGAGCTGCACCTGCCTTGAGAAAAAGGCACCCGGTTCTTAAACAGGGGATGAATATTCATTGGCATGAACCTTTGCAAACTCATTTGGGGAAAAAAAAATAGATCAGGAGAAGTAATCAAATTATTAAAAAGAAAAACCAAGGACAGAAGGCGGCGGTGGAGGGAAGCATCACATTTAAAATGCACGGAGAGATTTCCTTTCTGCAGAGAAGCTGTGACCCCCTGGACCATGCACCGGGAATAGTTAAGCTCTCCCACATTCCTGCTGCATAAAAATGTTTCGTGAGGCCTCAGTAGAGGGGGAGGGGCAGCGGCAATGTGCACCCTCCAAGTACAAAAATTATAAAATAATGTTATGAGGTTTTCATTTTATCTCTCTTGGATATCAAGAAAAATTGTGAGAGCTAAAGAGGCTCTGGTGAGTGCTGAGTGACAGGTTAAAGGGCTCCAATAAAGATTAGATGGTCCACTATCTCCTGAGGAAATTGCATAAAAGTGGTTATTCCCTCTTGCTTCTATTAATTTCCTCTTCCTGGCTGCTTGGAAATGCTTCATAACCTGATGCTGCAGATGGGGACGAGAGGCGCTTTCCATTATCTCAATCACTGCACTGTTTATGAGACACTTAATCTGTTTCTTTATAAAGTAATAGTACTGTTGGTGATGGATTTAGTGTCACGGGGAGGCTGCGTGCAGGGAGGGGAGGGGAGGGGGTTCTCTAGAGCATTGTAAGCTCTAGATGATTCCTTACATCCTGAGGCTCTGAGAAGTTGGGTGGGTGTTTCAAGGTGCCCTTCTTGATATCAACTAGAGGTCACACGTACCAGTCCCTTGTTGCTTGAAACGGGAGGGAAATGCTGCGTATTTTGCTTGGGGAATGGAAAATACGCACATGCTTAGGGACCTGGTACTCATGTCTTGTCTGTTGCTCTCTGCCAGAGTCAGGGGTGGGGAAAGATGTGTGTATGTGGTGGGGGAGGGGGTACCACCTGAAAGCTCCATTTACCTGTCTGAACCGTGATCCTCTGCAATGGAGTCAAAGGAAGCCAACCCCCCTTTGCTTAAGGAAACAAAGCAATCTGGGCTGTGCTCGTGTCAGAAACGTACAGCCCTCCAAGTCACAGGTGTCCCTCGGACAGAGGTCTTGTGGGAATACACAGCAAGGCCCTGTGGCTCTTTCCCACACACCTCCCGGAAGAGTGATGGAATGCTCCCAGTGGGGATGGGCCTGGGCACTCTCTGACCTAATTTCCCTTCCTACCTCTCCTGTTCTTCCACCTCTTCCCTTCGAGAGTTTTGTCTTAGCCCTCTCTTGAATTTCACCCCTTAGTCGCCACCGGAAAATGCTTCTTCTGGTCCTCATCTCATAGTGGGGGACCTCCAAGTCAGGCACTTCCTGCCTGACCAGTCCTCCCACCCCCAAATTAAGAACACACACACCAGCGTTCCATTGCCTGTCTCCTCTCTCGCCCCACAAGGAAGGGCACTTCCCAGAGCCTGTCCCCTACCCTCTGGGCTCTGCTTGCCTAGATTGCCTATAAAAATTAGTTGAATGAGAGATTCGTGTCTATAGTGATAGTGCTGACCATAATTTTAATCAAGAGAAAGGCAACCCCTGAGTTTTGAAATATTAAAGCAAGTAACTGTGTTATCAACTTCAAAATTGCTTGACAATTTTGGATATGTGCTTGATTAGGTGATCATAGCATTTAATTACTATTATTATTTTTTGAGCCTTCAGGCAGGTGTGTGTGGCTGCCAGAGCCCCTACCATTCTATACTGTGTTACTCCAAACCACTTTATGTACTCAGGTGACTTCTCTGGGCTGAGGCCATTTCTTTTGCTTCCCTTGGTCTAAATTTTTTTGTTGTTGTTAGCCTCTAAGAGCAGCTCCATGTATCACCTCTAATTAAAGCTGCTCTTCCTCAAGGGGTAGCACAAATTTCTTACTTATTTTTCTATGTTAAATTTCTAGTAAAGTAACAGTCTTACTAACTTCTATTTCTTTTCAGTGATGTCTGATACAAGATGAGTTAAAAAAGGATTTGTGGACTAGTCTGGCATGCTAAGCATTATTTAAAGCATTAATTCTATGAGAAAATATAGCCCAAGTATGCTGACAAGTTAGTCTAAATGTTCAGTAAGTGAACCTAGGAATACGGCTTCTTTATAAATTAGGGAATGCCTAGACATAGATTTTAAAACAATATTAACTTATGAAATCTGAATATTAATGAAATTCATCTATTTTGTATCAATAAGAAATATGTTACAGATATAGTGATTCTCCCATTATACCAAACAGAAATAATCTGTACAGAAACACATTTTTCCATTTGGTCCCAGGATTGATTTGCCCACTTTGGGACTCTAAGCTTATCAATCTTAAAAGAAAACTTGTTTTTAAAAGGAACTGGAAAAATTAAGGTAAAGAAGAATTTGCACTGTTTAACTCTTACTGAGCCTAGGTAAATTTTCATATTTGAGTTTAATAAATTCTAATGACCTGTAGGAGTTTTTGTGAACTGAAGTGAAGTCGCTCAGTCATGTCTGACTCTTTGCGACCCTGTGGACTGTAGCCCACCAGGCTCCTCCATCCATGGGATTCACCAGGCAAGAATACTGCAGTGGGTTGCCATTTCCTTCTCCAGGGGATCTTCCCAACCCAGGGATCGAACCCAGGTCTCCCACATTGCAGGCAGATGCTTTAACCTCTGAGCCACCAGGGAGTTTTTGTAAGAAGTGTTAAATTTCTCTTTTATAGATTCTTTATACAAATAAGCAAGATGAGAATGACATAACTTGCTAGTGGTCGCCCAGGTAGTATCCAGCTGAGCCAGGAATTGGACCCAGGACTGTTGCTAAGAGGGGATGGAGCCTTGCCCCCCTCCCAAGGCCTTTCACTCCAGCCCTTCTCTGAAGTTCTCTCCTGAAGTTCAGCTTGGCTCCTTCTCTGTCATTGCCCCCCTTCTGTGGAATCACCTCCTTCTGGAGTCACCTCCTTCTGGTTCTGCCTTCCTTCAGCAGAGATCTCAGAGGAAGACACTTTGTAACTCCCTTGCTACTCCTGGACATCAGAATGGCTGTTTATGCTGTTAATGTATTAAATGTAAAGAAAGGAGGCTTTTAAATGCTGGAAAGTGAAAACACCTTGTTTCTCTTGGACTGATACATTAAGAAAATTATATGTGGCAGGGCTCCAGTGAATGCATGAGTCACCATGTCCCCCTCCCCCACTTTCCAGGCAAAGAGCTTCTGCTGTGTTTGGGCAGCACAGACATGGGATTTATATGTTTTCCACCTCCAGAACTGAATGAGGCGGCAATGCTGGGTGATCCACAGTAAAAAAGGCCAAGTGCTTCTCACGGGTGAGAAGGAAGAGAAATGGAAAGGAGAAAGGGAGAGAGGAGGAAAGAGGAGAGACTTTACTGTGTAGGCCTAAAAGGATAAATCTGCAAGTCAAATTCTAGGACACTTTGGGTGTAACATTCAGTTTTCCTTTGGTGTTTTATTTATTAAGTCTTTAGTAGAGATTTAAGGGGTTTTTTTGTGTTTTTTGTTGTTGTGTTTTGTTTTTTTTTTGCTTTTTGCTTTCTACCCAGAAGTTTCTTTTGAGTGTGCTGAGATGTGTAGCGAGTGGCCCATTTTTACATGAGTTACAACAGAAATCTTTAAGATAAGATTACTGAAGCATCTAAACAGTGTTTACCCCAGTGTGTTCCATGGAACTTGAATCCCAGGAGATGTGCTTCAAAATAAGGTTTCTTGGCGAGAAAATATAGCATTCTATGTCCCATTTTTGGAAGTTCTGAAAAATTCTTATTAAAAAATGAAATGACCTTTTAAAATCCACAGATGCAAGATGTCTGACCGCAGACCCCTTTTGTGAGTAACTGGTGTTAACAAGCCAAAGTACATGGACTCCTTGGAACATGCTTGAGTTATGCTATTCCAGAACATTCCATGACAAAAATTTCCTCCCATTCAAGATGAGCTCCTGCCCCAGGCATTTCCAGAGTGACCAAAACCCTTTAGCTCACTTCAAATGAGGGAGTGAGAAAACTTACCCAGCAAAGGAAACAGTTCTTTCTTGTCTTGGTAGAAGATATATAGGTATTTTCCAAATAGCTTATATGTATATCATCGCTATTACTTCTCCTACTGTGTGATTCTAGGCAACATTTTTTAGCCTTTCAGTGTTCTGATTTCCTTATTAACAAAATGGAGCTAATAATAGCTATCCCACAGAGGAATGCATATAAGCACTGAACAAGAATGTTAACAGATGGTGGCTACTGCTACTGTTAAAAAATACTCTGCACTTTCCAGGAGGACAGTCTATTTCGGAAGATGAGCTTTGCATAAGCAGAAACCTTAGTAGTGGCACTTCTACTACAGCAGTGTTCACATGTGTGCACGCTAAGTCACTTCAGTGGCTTCTGACTCTGCAACGCTGTGGGCTGTAGCCTGCCAGGCTCCTCCATCCATGGGATTATTCAGACAAGAATACTGGAGTGGGTTGCCATTCCCTACCTCAGGGGATCTTCCTGACCCAGGGACTGAGCACACATCTTTTATGTCTCCTGCATTGGCAAGCAAGTTCTTTAGCATTAGTGCCACCTGGGAAGTCCCCGGCAATGATTGCATAGTATTGTGGTCGAATGACTACATTGGATCAAGAACTCCTTGAGGGTAGGTTCTGTTCTCAAAATTCCCTGGGTCAAGTTCTTAGCAGGATCATATTAAATGTCTGTTGAATGAGTTAGTGAAGTATGTAAGAAAGCCAGTTGACCATGAAATTAGTTTTGCCTGGTCTCAAAGGAGGATAAGCCAGAGCAGGTTTCTTGGGGACCAGAAGAGTCAGGAGCTGAGATAGTGAGAAAGGGCCTGAGGGAAGCAGACAGGCAGGGCCAATTTTCTGAGGAATCAGCAAGGCAGGAACCAGATGTCTGGAGCCACAGGTCTCTGGAGATGAGGCATGGTAAAAGCTTGAGGAATGGCCTAGAGCCAGACTTTTGGGGGCATGGCTCTTCACAGGCTGGCCTATGGAGAAAAAAGAATAAGTGCCTTATATCTGTGGACAGCTCTAGTGGGCATCGGGTTGTATGAGGCGTTCCCAAACTTCCCCACTGACATGTACATGATAGATGATACTGAGTGCATGGCACATTCCCTGGTGCACTGCCTGTAAAGCCATCCTTCTTTGCCCCACCCCCACCTCCAAGCGTTTCAAAATGCAATTAAGGGAGAATGATGTTGTTAAGCCAGTAACCTTGAAATCACTTTAATTTCTTCTTAAAGAATCACTCATGAATTTCAGCCCTTTACCATCATTCATAATAAGTGTTAACACAGCTCACAGTGTCCCTCATGTGTGTTGGAACGTGACATTTAAGACCCATAGGTCCAGCCCATTGTCAACCAGGGCATTGTTCCATCTGAGTACTGGTGAAATTCCTTCACTGAGTGGATCAGGGTAAGGCCCCACCTGTTAACCAGGTGGAAGAGGGAGGGAATAGCCATTTATAGAGCACTTATGCCTCAGACACTGAGCTACACATTAGATTCATTTTCTCAATTAGATCTCTCAACATACCTGAAAGGGAAGAATCATTATTCATATTGTTCAAGTGAGAGAGGCCATTGCATTGGTACTGGGAAAATATATTTCACTTAGGATGTTTGAGGACTTGGAAGTTTTAAGTAGGGGTTTCCTCTATCTGAAATGCTCACTTTGAACAATGGGGTGTCTCAATGTCCTTTTTAAGGGGACAGAATGGTTCATTTTCCAGTTCCGGGGAAAGGCCTCTGTGGCCCCACTTCCATTAATTCTAAGACGGCATCTTTATTTTCCAGCTTGCCCTGCAGGGATGTTCAAGGCCAGCCAGGAAGCTGAGGTCTGCTCTCACTGCCCTTCCAACAGCCGATCCCCTTCAGAGGCATCTCCCATCTGCACCTGCCGGACCGGCTACTACCGAGCGGACTTTGACCCCCCAGAAGTGGCATGCACTAGTAAGTGTATAGTAGGGGCTCTGGGCTGGGGAGTTTGATTGTCTGATAGTGCAAGTGGTGGGCCTGGGGCAGGGAAGACAAGATACCATTCTCCAATTGCAAGGTACAAAGCAGAAATGCAGCTTGTGGTGCTGAAATGAACAGCTCCTTGCTGGGCAAGCAGGGCCCCTCTATCAGTAGTAATGGCCAAGAGAATGTTCTTTCTTTGTCCCCTCCTCCCAGATGAGAGAGCCTTCCTCCTACCCAAGCAAGACAATTTCTGTCCACCAGATGGTTAAAAATATCAAATGGAGAGTTCTTTGAGTGCAAAATCAAGGTGCACCAAGATGTTGGAACAATTCCTAGTAACTCTTCCAGTCACCTCCTCCAAGAAGATCACTTGATCTTCACAGCTGAGAATATCCTCTCTTTTCACTAGGCTTCCTGTATCTCTGTGACCAGGCTCCCCTCAGAACTCTCATAATTTTACTAATTGTCTAGTAAAACTTTTCTTTTTTTCTAATGTAGATTTTTATAAAACAACATTTGTTATAGTTTTTTATTATAAAGTGAATGCATGTTGACTGGAGAGAATTTGAGCAGAAATGAGTAAATATGAAAACAAATGCAACCATATTATCTATATCCAGGGATAACCACTGATAACTTATTGTGGCATTGGATGTAGATTCTAATGAACATTCAATGGAGAAGTAGAAAAGAGAATTTAACACTTTTAAACAAAAATTCCTATTTAGCAGTAGCCATTGATCCCAACCATTGCTTCCCACTTTGTCAGCTGGATGCTGATTTTCCCCTGTTTCAGCTTTTTTCTCATAAGGTCTCTAAACTGTTCCCCACCCAGCCAGGCTTAAGAAGCCTTCCTCTGCCTCTCAGTATTTCCCCTTCTTAAGCTTTATACTGGAGTATTGGCTCAGTGGTAAAGAACCCACCTGGCAGTGCAGGAGATGTAGGTTTGATCCCTGGATTGGAAAGATCCCCTGGAGAAGGAAATGGCAATTCATTCCAGTATTCTTGCCTCGGAAATCCCATGGTCAAAGAGGAGGAGACTGGCAGGCTACAAAGAGTTGGATGTGACTTAGCAAGCAAGCACACGCACGCATGGTTGCTTTACAATGTTGTGTGAGTTGCTACTGTACAGCAGAGTCTAGTTATCCTTCACTTGTCTTTTTGGTTACCCAGTGAAGGTCCTTGTGTGCCTGGTGCTGATATGGTACATCCATGCCTCTGCCAAATGACAGGACCAGAGTCTAGCATGAATCCCTCAGGCAGAAATTCTAGGGGGTGGGGCCTGTGCATCAGCCCCACCACTCTCCCATTCTGCTGTAGATGGAAGGGCAGTCATCTTGCCAAAACAGAAGTGGGGGGGGCAACTCTGCTCCCTGTCGGGGAGGGCTGGAGGAGGGGAGATTTTCTCCACCATGTTCTCCTTCATAATTCACCATCATGCGGAGATCAGAAGCACCTTTATCCCTGCACAGCACTTTCAAGAACTTGCTCCTCCTCTCCTGTGTTGCAGCCCTAAAATAGGGGTACTTTTCCCTTTCAGTGTTCCTGTTGCATTCAGAAGTCAGTGCTCCAGGTTAACCTCTAATTATGCTAGAACTTTCTTCTGTGTTGGGTAATGTTTCCCAGATTGCTCCGAGTAAGGACCTTTCCTTCACCTCCTCTGACCAAACTCCTTCTGCCCACCCCAGTATAGAAAGACACGGAGGAAGCATTTCATACATATTTGCAGTTCTGATGGGCAGAAAAAAATGACTGAACTCCAGGTAGAATTTTTTAATCCTGGCCTTGCAGTATATATAACCTTTGCTGGATAAAGAAGAAGAATGAAAGTGCCTTCTAGATCAAACTTCTGAGGTCAATCAATGCTTATAGATTGGAACTGAGAAAAAGCTCATCCTTTTGTAAATTGATTTTTCCCCAGATCTCTCTGGGTTGATATGAACAGAAATGATTCCATTTCTGCTGACTGGGGTCCCAGTCTTCCTTTTGTGGCACCCCTGTACTGATTTCTGAGGTTCCTCTGTGTGTCCCTGCGAACCTGACAAGCATTGTGTCATGCACTTCTTTAGAAGCCACTTAGGCTCAGTCTCCGCTTCCTGGATATGCAGACTAAGGGCCAGTCTCTATGATTGCCAAAATCCAGGTTCTCACAGCTTCCATCCTGAAAACATTCCCCTCCACTCTCACAGATCCTCTCTTACTGGCCAGCCTCCCTCTGTAGATAAACTTGTGAAAATAAAAGTCTGGGACCCCAGTTTCCAACTCCAGCATGCACACCCTATAAATCCATCCAGCCCCTGAAGAAGGCCACCTAGAGAGAAGGTAGGGCAATGACAGATGTGGAGCTCATTGCTTTGTAGCACCTCTCTCTTTTACCCTCTCACATGACATCTCCCTTTTATCTCTCTGTCACCTGACCTGATGTGCTGGAGCCAACAGGGCTGATTCGTGGTATAAACAGGAGCATCCCAGAGCCTTCACTCTGCACACTGTAGACCTTCACTGCCCACTGCTCACCCATGTCCTGAGTCCAGCTATTTAAACTCAGACTTCCCAAGCTTTTCTCTCCTGCACTGGCAGCTAGCTCTAAGTTAGGCACACCTTTCCAGCCCCTATGTCCCACCACAATCTCCACATCTTACCGAGTGGGGAGGTGAATGCAGGACTTGTCAGGATGTCAGGGTGTGGAGGAATGTCACCACACCCTGTACATAGCCCTGAGCTCTTTCAACCCCTAGAAGCAGAACTCTAGGGTCTGGCCAGAAATTGCCAAATCAGAGTCCCAGTTGCCTGTAGAGGTCTGGCCAAGAGCAGCTCAAGAACGTATTGTCCAGCTCCAGGCTCTGGTTGGCAGGGGCCAGCAGTGGGTAAGAGGACCCAGAGGCTGGGCTGGCTGGCAGCACAGTGCTAGGCAAAACAAGTGTAAACAAACCTATTATTTTATTGAGCCTCATTATATATTTGATTTATTGTGTGCCAGGGAAGTACTGTATGAAAAAGTCAATTTGTTGGCTTTTATACTCTCATTAGGGTTTCCTTTTAAAGCATTCTAATTGGAGGTGCCATCTGTTCTCTTAAAAAGGCATCGCACATCACCAGTGTAAATAATTTTTCAGATACAAGGAGCATATCTGGAGCTGTGGAGGCCAGGCACAGCCCTGCCCCATGGCCTTGGGTCTCAGATGGTTCTGCAGGTGGAGCAAGGCAGCCAGCATGGGCCTGGCCAGCTGATAGAGGGTTGGTGGTGGGGGGGATTGGTGGGAACGGCCCAGGTGCTTGTTTATTTCACAAGTGCACACCTCTGTCCAGGCAAACAAAGGTGGTGATGGCCCAATGACGTGCTGGGAGGACCCAGGCAAAGGGGAGCTCTGTCCTTCTAAAATATATAGGCCGGTGGGTGCCTACAGTGTCCAGGTCTGGGTTGTGGTGTGGGAAAGGGACACAGTGTGGGAAGCCTCCAAGAGCCTAGGCCTCAGACATGGCCTGTTGCCACTGTCTTTTAATGAGGTTATATCAATAGTCATTCACTGACAATACTGGACATTTTACAAAAAATCTTTTCTGATTTAAAATGTACTCTTTTACAAGGCTAAAAATATCTGTAGTTTGCTAAAAAAATTGATGTTTTTATGACTCTTGCTAATCTCTTGAAACAAGCACCACATATATATTCATTGTATTTTTTATAGTGTTCAAAGTGTTAATTTATTCTAAATTAATCTAAACATTTAAAATGCATGACAACTTTCATAGCCCTGTTGGGCATTTCTTTATTTTCTTTTTAATCTCCGGGGAGAGCCTGGGATCTCCTTGACCGATGAGATGCCCTGGGAGCCCTAAGTCCAAGCACAGTGTCCAGCCCTATGCTTGACAAAGTTCCTGGGCTCAGCAGGGACTTGGATGCACCCCAAGGCTGTGTCAAAGGGCTGGGGTGGGCTTTTAGTGAAGTCAGAGAAGAGGGACATAGGCAGCTGTGTGAATGAATCTGTGATGATGTTACTGCTGCTGATCTTGGGCACCCAGCTCCCTTCTTCCTTCTCCTCCATCCTCCTTGAGTCTCTGCCAGTCCTGGAATTCTGGACCTGCTGCATCATACCTGGCCAACTGCCCCTTTGTCCTGCCAGGGCCTCATGTGTTCACTTTCAGGAAGAAGCCTTGTTCTCAGCCAGGTTTGGAGGGAAGGAAGGGAGGACCCAGAAGACTGATATAAGGGTTTAGGGTGCAATGCTGCAGCATGTCAGGGCTGCCCTCAGAGACAGAAGGACAATCTAAGCCATGGATGGGATCAGGTGAGAGCTGAGGGATGGCTAGAGGCAGGTCACAGATCACAGGTGACACCACCCCGACCCCAACCCCTGCTGACAGAACCCCTTGAAAGAAGCTAGACTATATGGAGTGCTCAGTGGGGACCACTTTTAATGAGGAGGAATTATCAGTAGGCTACTTAGAGAAGTGGGCAGGAGGAGAGGTCAAAGGGAATGTCTAGCCCTACCAGCCAGGAAGGATTGCAAAGGCTCTAGGCTGGGGAGCTGAGACTCTGAACATCAAGGTTACTGACTGCAGCTGAGGAAGTTGCTCACCTTTCTTCTCCTGCTTCCTCCTCCTGAGGCCCCCTGGGGAGTCTTGGCACCCTAGCCTGCCCCAGTCTCCTTGAGTAGGTCCTGGGAAAGCTGATTGGATCATCAGTTTGCATGTAGCATTGGGAGGGTGGGCTTGGCACTTCACAGATGGAAGTTTGAAGCTTGTCTGTCTCTTACTGTTTCTGTGAATTGAACTAGTTTCTTACCTTTCTTATGTGCTGTTATTTTCTTCTCATGACCTCATAATAATGCATGCTTCTCTGGGTTGTTATGAGGATTAAACAAAATCATATTGTGGAGTCTTTGGCTCAGTTCCTGGTTCATAGTAAACTCTCAATCAGTGTTAGAACTTGCTTTGGTTACATCCCTGGAAAGTGTGAAGATTGCAGCAGATATGGAAGCTTCCAGCATGATTGGAGATCTAAAAATAAAAGTGATGTCCTCAGGGGGAGAACAGGTTTGATGCCAGCCCCGAGTGTCACAGCAGAATCTATCGTGCAGCTCAGATCACAGTCACCATTCACCTTGGCCTCGAGCTCTCGATGAGAACAAATGAGAAGGTTACGGCCACTGGGAGCGGCCAGGCCGTGGGAGGAGGGAGCTGAAGACAGAGCGTCTGAGGACTCCAGGTGCAGCTCGCCTCCAGAGCTGAGAGACGCTGAGAAACGGGGCGGGAGCGGTGGCCAAGGAGCTGGGCTCTCAGTTCTCAGGGAGCAGGGACTCCATGACTCCTCCGGGTTAGACGCACTTCCTTCGCAGGAGGGTCTCACGGCTCTAGAAGTGTGATGGGTGGGCCAGCGGGAGAGAGGTGGGAGCCAGGAATGCATGAGGAAGGGTGCAGCACTCTGAGCACCAAAATGCATGTCTTCAGTTTTAAGTAATTTCTATTTATGGGGGAAGAAATGGAAGAGAGGAATTTATGAAGCAGGTGAAAATGCATAATTATGTCTTATAAAATTGCTGTCCGTGACAAACTATGTGAAAGGATTGGTGTGAAAATAATTGCCTTGTTACATTTCTGACCACAAAATCCCTTTTTTCTCCATCACCCACATGGGAAAAACTTTGATGGATCACAGAGACAAGCTAGTACTTGTCTTGTTTCTTTATTTCTTCTTCAAATATACTTGGTTACCTCTGCAGTTTCAATCATAAAGGTGGAGTGTTAGAAGGGGCTCCAGAAATTATTGTCCTATACCGCTCTCCCCTCTCATGGGAGACACGTTGGCGGCCAGTCCCTGTGGTCCCCCGGTGACCACCTCTGACTTTCCTCCTGACTCAGAGAGGCTGAGCAGCAAGGCAGACACGTTGGGTGCAGATCCTAAGGTGTGTGGCCTGGGACATGTGACATCTTCTGTGAACTGGGGTTTCTTATTGGCTGAACTGGGCATGATGGAACTCAGTTTAGGAGGCCGTGGGAATTAATGACAGGATGTCATGGAAGCCCCAGGATGAGAGCTCACGACTGTCTGCCTCCAGTGCCACGGCCTCACACTCATTGAGAACTACCCTTTGGTAGCTCTGAGGAGGATGTTGGAGATGGCCATGTGGAGATGGAGATTTGCTGTTACTCTTGCTCTTGAATCTGCCTCCCACAACAAAGGAAAAGAATCTACTCTTCCTTTTCTCATCTCTGCCTACTCCCACTTCTCTCTGTTAAGCTCATGTTTCATCCTTTGTTGGCAGCTGTTAACCTCTTTCATCCCAGCTGTCCCAGGGCAGCAGAGTGGTTCCTATGATAGAGGGAACACAGTCCTTGGATGGACTGCCCAGGAGTGCGGCATTGCCCAAACTTGGTTTCTTTCCAGGCAGGATAAAGAAGAGGAGAGCAGGACTCAGGGGATGGAAGGGGCCTTGAGATGACAGAGAAAGAAGGAACTCCTCTGCAGAGAGGTCTGATAGTCTTCATGCCACTGTGAGAAGTCTGTAAGGACATCAGATCATAACCTTCTCCCACCAACCCTGGGTCCTGCTGGCTTTTGCTTGACAAGATGGCCAGGAAAGGTTTCCTTTATAGCAGTGGTTTCTAAATGCGGTGCTTGGACAAGCAGCCTCAGTGTCGCCAGGGAACTTGTTAGAAATACAAATTCTCAGCCCCTCTCTAGACCTCCTGAATGAGGTACCCTGGGGAGAGGGAGTGGGGAGAAGAGGAGGCAGAGATCTGAGTTTTAACAAGCCCTCCAGGTGATTCTGAAGCTCACTAAAGTTTGAGAACATTGCTTTAGAATTAGTCATGTTTCTCTGTCCACTGCTTTGTGACTCCTGGGGGAAAAGGCCATTGAGTGAATTCCTGCCGAGTGGAATCAAAGCGCCTGCTCCTCCCCATCAATGTCTTGTGTAGCAGACTGGAGAGACAGGGGTTGGGAGGGTATGAATACATACCCAAGGAAGAAGAGAAGAGGTGGGGGTGTGATGTGAGTGTGTATCAGTGTTGAGTGTTTCAGGGGAGGATCTCACTAGTTCTCAGAACCACCCCTACCTGTTCTGGCACAATTTCCATTACATTCTCTGTCTTGGGTGGTGGGAGCAGTGATGGAGGAGAGAGAGTAGAGATGAGTGAGCACCACCTGGCTGGAGCAGGCTCAGGGAGGGTGGAGGGGGAAACTGAAGCAAAAGCAAAGTGGCTGGTGACTGGTGGGGACCAGTCCCCTGAGCTCAGATGGAGGGTCAGGTGAGCAGAGTGATGGGGTGATGGGTCTCACCCCTCAGATGGTCCTTCTCACCACATAGCGAGAAGGTCCAGAGGTGTCATCATTTCAGGAAAGGGCCCTTTAGTCCAATAGAGCAGGAAGCGTCCCCCAGGGCGGTGCACTCCACAGGGCACAGGAATCCAGTGTTATAAACTGGGGACTGCTTGCTCCCAGGCCTACACATTGGGGATGATTTTAAATACTTCCCAAAAGCCAACCTTTTCAAAAACACGTTCCTCTTCATCTAGGAGTTGCAACCTATTGAAAGAGGGCTACTTCACTCCAGGTTGGTTTTACTCATTCATTACTGATCAGCGCTTTAGGAAAAGTTCCACCATGTGCCCCTTTCTATAGGTAAAGGAGATACTTGACTTTACCCTGGTATGCGATCCACACTGCGCATAAAAACATCATTTGTGTGTTTTTTTTTTTTTTTTTCAATTTGTGCTTTGGAAGTGGAGGTAATGTGTGTTTTCCTTGAGGTGAAATTCCAACAAGGGTCACGGAGGAACAAGTATCATGGGGTAAGCTGTTTCTCCGAGCACCTGGATTTGGATAGTGTATATACCTGGATGTTGAGTTGAGGGCATGTGAGGGGAGCTGAAAGCTATTTATAGCTGTCACTGCTGTTTCAAGAGGGGTCAGCATTGCCTGTGTACTTGGGCCTTCACACTTCTATGGTCTACAATTTCTTTTCACAGTTGTTGGACCCAAGTGAATATAATCCTTAGGAGGCATCATGTAGCTCCAAGTTTTAAGCTAATAGCTGGGCATAAGCGCTGACATTTCGGTTTTGGTTTTTCATCTTAAGTATATTTCATCTTCTGGGCATTTGGAGTCACAGATTATTAACACTTGGAGTGGCCTTCTAGGCCCTGCCTCTCAAATTCCTCCCCAGCGTCAGCCTCGTCTCTCCAACAACCCTGAGAAACGCTCATTTCATTTTTAGCTTTCTGAATATTTGTGATGTCAAACAGCTGATTGTTTTTTCTTTTGGGCAGGGTGGCTGTACTCCATTGCTAGGCAGCCATCACCTATCACTGTAAGAGAGAGCTTCTGCACCTCGGATCAGGCACTGCCTGCCTTCCCTCCTCACCACTGGTCCATCACTGAGGAGCAGTGTCCTGCAGGTGGAACCTTTGGTTCCATTGCTTATGAACAACTTTCTCGTCCTTCCTTAGTCACCTGCTCTAGGCAAAACATCATCTGCTCCTGAATGTGCATGATTTCCTGAGCCTCAGTGTCCTGGCTGCCTATTCTGAATCTCTCACATTTATCAATCCAACGTAAAATATGGCAGCCAGAATGAAACCTACGACCCTCACCCCCGAGCAGGGTCCAAAGAAATTTGGTGGCTCTTCTGAGCCTGGGATCCTGATAATTGTTCACTTTGGTGCAGCCTCTCACACCATGGGCTCCAATCAGACTTCTTTACTTCTAAACATTCAAAACTTTTGTTTGTCTCTTCGGGAGATACTGCCCATCTGGGTCTTTTCTTTGCTGCACTTATACATGTAACTTCAGACCTTTTGGCCTCATGGGTTTGGACACCGTGCTCTTTCAAGTATACACCATTTTGAAAACTGATTTCAATTGACAAGTATTAGCATAACTGGTTGAGAGTGTGGGCTTTGCGGTCTGTGCTCTAGGGCTGAGTTCAAGCACTGCTCTGACACTTTGCAGCTGTGTGATGTGGGGCAAGGGACATAGCTCTCTGTCTCCATTTTCTCATTCATAAACTGAGTGTGTATTATGAACAGAGCATTAGCATCTGCCTCACTGTGTTGTCAAGGGTATAAATGGAGTAATATTTAGAACACTATTTAGAACAGTGTTTGGCATACAGGATGCAGTCAATGAAAGTAAGCTATTTTGTTTTACTACTATTATTGGAGTGAACACTCTACTTTTGTGCTATTTTCAAAGCAGCTTGAATCCAAGCACTGGAATTATCATTTAGCTAACATTTCTTCCTTTGGTACACAAGTATCTGTGTACTTTTTTCAGTTACTGTCCTTGAAATCTAGGTACATTGTCTATATTCTTTTTCTCTAAAGGCTCATAAACTTTTAGACAAAGAAACAATGTCATTTGGCCTGACTTATACTTGGAGACCCATGCTGGTTTTTGTCACTGTTTTCTTGAGGCTCACTAAGCATTGTTTTAACTATGAAGTTTCAGAAGCAGGAGGGGATTGAGGTAAAATTTATTCATTTAATCTACTCTCTTCTCTATTTTGAAAATCAGAACAAAGTTGTCTAATGCATGTCTGTAGGAGTGACTGTGGTCCTGAATGCTCCTTGGTAGCCTTCAGGCAATGGCTTTGATGTCTAATTTGCAGACTTTGGTCCCAGGTGGGGCTGGCCTGGGATGGATGCTGGAATTGGATGGCAGCAATGGCTCAGGGTTCTTAAATCTTCCCTGCTCTAATTCTCCTCCTCAAAAGAGGAGACAGTCAGAGGCACATGGCTGTACATCATCTCTCTTCTGCCAGCATCTTACTTCATCCCCAGGAAAGAAGGTGCATGCTCTGAATATTCTATTCAGATCTGTTTAGGTGTAGGGCTTTCTCTGTCCACTGGACTGGAAGCTGTTGACATACTGATCTGATTTTTTTAATCCCCTCTGTGGGCTTACATGGTTGGTGCCCAACATAGCCAAGTGGTAAGAGCCCTGCTGTTGGGATCAGGCAGACCAGACTTCACTCTCGACTCTGCCTCTCTGTTGCTGTGGTTACTTAACCTCTCTGAAACTCCGTTTCTTTTCCATAAAATGAGGCTATTGTTTATCACTGTGCTGAGTTGTGATGATGTATATACCTAACTCAGCATCAGACGTATGGTAAGGTCTCAAAAACTTGTCTTTGTTTTGGTTGTTATGAATAAGGTTTGAGTCATATCTGAATTGTACATTCCAAAATCAGAACAGAAAATGTGGGGTCAGGGGGAATGGGCATTTTAGAGCAATTGCTTCTGGAAAGTCATCCTAGGTTGGCTGGAATCTTATACCATCATCCCCATCTCGACTCTATCATGATGTGATCACAAATCCAGGTATTGCTGATGCAGACCACCCTGGTCCCCAGCTCCTCACAGGTGACCCCCAGCTGTGACTAGGATCCTGGTTCCTCTAGTCCCCCCCTTCTTCCATCCATGTAACCCAGAATCAGATTCTGATCCAATTCTGACACAAGAGGCTAAGCCCAAGTTCCCTAGGGGGTTAGGTCTGGGACTCACTCCTAGACCTTCAGCCAGTTGCCTCTTTGCAGTCAGCTTTCAATTTCACCACTGCCAATCAGTCCTGGTACCCGTGTAAGCCTACTGCACCTCTGTTACTGATCATTAAGCTTCCCTGGGAGCTGGACTCAGAACCCACCCTCAACCCCATTACACTGGGTGGAGTTCCTGGCTCCACCCTCTTTTTCATTCTCTGCCCTTCCAGCTGCCATATTAGAAACCTGGCACCAGCCGACCCTTTCTCAAATCATGACAGTGGTCTTCTATATCCCCTGGCTGGTGAATACATGTGAAAGCCCCAAAGCAGTTGCCAGAGACCCACAGATGTCACTGATGGCTTTGCTTGGGTGTGACAAAGACCAGGAGCTCCAGGTGTCTTTGACTCTCATAGAAGCAAGCCACTCTCAATTAGTATAAGGGTATATTCTGAACACTGTCCAAGTGAGCAAAGCTACCTGTGTCTTTAGTGAAGTATGCTGACTGGAATTGTACAAAGAGGTATTCCTGCCAGGAAGGTTTCTGAATTGTGTGGGAAACTGGGTGAAGTAGAAAGAAATGTGTCTTGTAGTCAGTGTGGGCTTGTCTATACTCTTTGACTTATGTGTGGCATAGGACCAGGACACAAGCATTTTGTAGTGATTTATTTTGAAACTCTGTGTTGGTCTTCTGAGAAAATTTCCATGCAATTGGCTATAAAGTACACATTTGGAGCCAGACAATTGAAAACTCTTATGATAGGGGGTTGGCTGTGGGCTTAAAATCTGGACTCCCCAGTGGGTAAATGGTCATGGATGACTTTGCACAGAGAGAGCAGGCTCCAGTTGTGAGTCAACTGTGAGACCACCTCTGCTCAGCACAACCAAGGTGCCCTGACTCTGAGACTGCATTAAGAAGAGTGAATGGTCTCAGGAGTTGGTGGGTAGAGGGCCAAATGCCACTTGGACACAATGGTCCCTCTGTCCTCCCTTCGCATCCTGTAGAGAGGTTGGGGCAATGGTGGTCGTGGTGTGTTGCTTCCCCCTAGCCCCTCATGTGGGCTTAGGCTTGCAAGAAGATGTCCAAGGTGGTTTTTGAGCAGATCCTCTGGATTATCACTAAGCTCTGCTCACTTTGCAAGTGGCAGTAAAGGATGCTCAACATTACTGAGTGGAAAGAGGCCAGCATGGCACCTGCGTGGTGAGATTGAGATGCGGCTTGGTACAGGCTGGCTCTGCTGCATCAGACATGACTAGAAGGTGGGTGGTTGGGGGCGGGGGGCAGTGGAAAGCCCTGCCAGTGCTCAGTGAGGAAAGTTAGAAAGCCACTCTATCCCCCCAAAAGGGTGCTATTTGCCGGCCAGCACAGAGGAAATTGCACATGAAGTCACTCTTATTGTGAGCCAAAGGTAGGCTTTGTGGTCATGCCAGTGAAAGGGCTGCAGGCAGCTCTGTTGAGGTCAGCCACACCCATGCCTGCATCCCAAGCATGGTGAAGGCTGTGAAGCACCATGGCCTATGGCTAAGGCCCTTTCTGAGTGGACCCCAAGTACCATGTGCCTGGTACCCCTGGCCACAACCAACTGGATCAAGAGCATAAGCAAGTAACAATAAGTCTAGCATGATAGCTGGTGCTGATTAAGCCCCTGACGTGGATTTTCTCAGCTATCCTCACAGAATATAAAGTGGTACTACTGTTATTCCCAATGTATAGATGAGAGAACTGAGGTCTAGCATGGCTAGTGCCCTAGCTCATACATTTGTTCGTGAGTGGCAGGGCCTGATTTCCGCCGAGAACTGGCCAGGTAGGGCTCCTTGGCCTCAGTGCTAGGCTTCAATCCTTAGGAAGGAGTTCCATTGCCTCTGAGATGGCCTGACATCAAACTAATGCTGCTACCCACTTGAGACAGTGAAGGATTGCGTATCATTGGTCAAGGGTCATTTTGTGAGCTCTATGGAAGTGGCTTGGAAATGACCTTCAGCAAGACTCGGAAAGAGAGGAGAATTGGCGGGTGGGGGATGCGGAAGATGATGGAGTAGGGAACAGTGGGGCAGAGGGGAGAGGGTGGAGGCACAGCCACCTCTGCTGTGTTACATAGTCCCCCACAGGTGGCCAACACAGCATTTCATTAATATAAATAAAAATGAAAATGCTCAGACGTACCTTGAGGGCACCCAGCCCTATATTTGGGGAGGAAATTAACCTAGAAATAGAATTGCTGGGTTGCTGGGCACATGTACTCAGAAAGCCAATCAAAGTGCTGTCCCAGAGGACTAGGCCTTGACCAAGTGACACCCCCACCAGTGGTGTACATCTTGCTTCTCCACCCACGGGCTCAACTGGATGTTTTCAGGACTCTGGCTTTTGCCAGTTTGACTGATCTCCTAAAAATTTTGACCATATTTCCCTTAATATAAACGACTATGTCTTTTTCATACATTTATTGACCAATTTATTTTGTCTCCTGGAAATTGACTGTTTTTGCCCTTTTCCTGTTTTTTAAAAGTTGACTTCTAGATGCCTGTTAATTACATGTGACATCTTGCCCCCCAGCCCGCTCACGCGTATGTGCTCAGTCATGCCCAGTGCTTTGTGACCCTATGGACCGTAGCCTTCCAGGATCCGCTGTCCATGGGATTTTCTAGGCAACTGGAGTGGGTTGCCATGTCCTCCTCCATCAGATCTTCCTGACCCCGGAATTGAACCCACATTTCCTGCATTTCCTTCACTGCAGGTGGGTTCTTTACCTCTTGAGCCACTTGGGATTGTGCAGCCCTCTACTTTTTACTCTATTTATGAATACATTTTTTAGATTTTTAGTTTTTGAGTTTAAACTTGACCTTTTTTAATTTCTGGTTTGGGGGATTTGAGTCTTGACTTTTTGCCTGGGTTTTGTGTATGTCTTCCCCACTTTGAGATATAAAAACACTCTCATTTTATTTTAGTTCTTTTTATAGTATTTATTTTTAGTGCCTTCCTTCATCTAAAACTTACTTTGTGTAAGACGTGGTATTGATGTTCTTATTTGTCTTATTAAAGATAGCATGCAATTAGCTCCATCTGAATTATCCAAAATGTTAGTGAAATGCCTCTTTGGTTACAGACTAAGTGCCTGTCTGTACTCATCTTTATTCCTTACCGTTGATTGTTTAGTCTCATCTGGGACCAGTTCTAAGCTGTTCTAAAGATAGTAGCTTTGTCATATATTTCAATAACTGGTAAAAGAAGTCTGTACATATTATTCATTGTCAAAATGTCTTGCCAACTCTTAAACATTTTCATCTGCAAGATGAACTTTGAAATCAGCTTGGGACAACTCATTAACCAATCCTATTACATTGGGACTGGGAAAGCATCAAATATATGGGTTACTTTGGAGATGACTGCCATCTTTACGATCTGCATCTCTTCATCCAGGAGCATGTGTTCAAATCTTATTTTATGCCCTTAAGTAAAGTTTTATAGTTGTCTTCATACAAGCATTACACAAGCCTTGTGAGATTTAATCGTAAGAATTTTATGGGATTTGTGGCTATTGTGAATAGGTGATATTTTTCATTATATTTTTCAAAGAGGCTATGATTACTGTTAGCAAAGGACTTACTGGTGGTGGGAATAGTGAGCTTCTCATCACTGGAGGAATCAAACAGAAGCTGGCCAACCAGGTAGGGACAGTAGAGGGCATTCACCACCAGGGACACACTCTAACCTCCAGGATTCCTTCCCATGCCAAAAATGAGTATGTCTATGACATGTCAGAATCAGGACTTGATTTTGGATGACCCATACATTTCTGGGAGGTATACCTGCCTTTTTCAACTTTTCTTTGTGTTCCCTTGACCTTGAATTGTTGTCTTAGGATCCTGGGCCTTTTTGTACACCCAGAAAGAGGCAACACAAGTCTCTTTTAGAGCCACATAGGGCAGTGCTGGAAGATTCTTCTGTGTGCATGCTCAGTCACTCAGTCATGTCAAATTCTTTGTGACCCCATGGGCTGTAGCCCATCAAGCTCCTCTGCCCATGGGGTTCTCCAGGGAAGAGTACTGGAGTTGCCATTTCTTCACACAGGGGATCTTCCTGACCCAGGGGTGGAACCTGCGTCTCCTGCATTGGCAGGTGGATTCTTTACCACAGTGCTCTCTAGGAAGCCCCAGGGGAATGATAGCAAATATGAAATTTGTTTTGAAAACTCTTCTTTCTCTTCTGTGTTTTCCTAGAGAAAACTAAATGAATAACCCATTACTATGTAACCCAGAGTCTCTTCCCAGCTATTGTTTTGATGCCTTTCTGTTACACAGTCTCTAAAAATGATAGAGAATTATGACAACTGGAAAAATTCTGTCACACAGTGAAAGGGCTGCTGGTCATTTGTGAAGAACTATGGAGATGCAAGACTCCTTCGTGGGCAACCCCCTCTCTCTGGGGATGGTGAGGAGAGATGACTGCCAATCATTCAGCAGCCTTGAGACCTCATCCCAGCTGCTGCCTCCCTCTCCAGCTCCCCACATGCAGCAGGGGCTTGTCCAGTCTGGCCCAGATGGATATGGTCTTTTAAAAACTACCTTGGAAAATCCATGCCCTTCTCCCTTTAGTACCTAGTATTTGAGAGCTCACAGTAGGCTGTGTGCTACAAGGAGTTTGAAGGAGCTGAGGTGCTTTACCTATAAGGCTTCCATCATGTGTGTGAACCTCATCCTTGACAGGCCTTGGCCCAGTGGCTACCAACAAATCTCAAGACCCATAGTATCCATTTTCTTGTTCTAGATTTCTTTCCTGATCTCAGCCTCCACACTCATACCAGCATGGGGAGAGGGAGTGGGAATTACCAAGCTCTGGGCTGAATCAGGACATGCTAAATCAAATCAGTGGTTTGGGGTGGTTCAGGATCTGAGTTGGTATCAATTAGAAATGATCCAAAACATGTTGCTCTGTGGGAGCCAAAGTAGGGTCTATCTTTCTGTTGTGCCAAAGACTGGTGTATATCCCAAAGTCTTTTGACTTCAAGAAGACTCTGGCTTAGACTGTAGCCTCTGGTGACAGCAAACACCTTGGAGCATGCCTGGCAGGATCTGGCCTAGCATATGGATCTTTAAGGAGGAAGATCTGTGGGGACCATATGGGGATACTTGAGTCAGAGATGCCATGAGCAGGGTCTAGGAGTGTCTACCCTTTGCTAACCTGGGTAGGAGCCCTGTAGACAAGCTTCGTGGTTCAGTCGCTAAATCATTCCACCCTGGGAACTGCAGCATGCCAGGTTTCCCTGTCCTTCACTATCTCCTGGAGTTTTCTCAAACTCATGTCCATTGATTCAGTGATGACATCCAACCATCTCATTGTCTGTCATGTCCCCTTCTCCTCTTGCCCTCCATCTTTCCCAGCATCAGGGTCTTTTCCAGTGAGCCAGCTCTATCATCAGGTGGCCAAAGTATTGGAGCTTAAGCTTCAACACTAGTCCTTCCAGTGAATATTTAGGGTTGATTTCTTTTAGGATAGACTGATTTGATCTCCTTGCTATCCAAAGGACTCTCAAGAGTCTTTTCCAACACAATTCGAAAGCATCAGTTCTTCAGTGCTTAGCCTTCTTAATGGTTCACCACTCACATCTGGAATAACGTTTTCACTGTTGGAATAACCATAGCCTTGACTATATGGACCTTTGTTGGCCAAGTGATATCTCTGCTTTTTATACGTTATCTAAACTTGTCATAGCTCTTCTTCCAAGGAGCAAGCGTCTTTTACTTTCATGGCTGCAGTCACCATGCAGTGATTTTGGAGTCTAAGAAAATAAAATCTGTCACTGTTTCCATTCCCCCCCCCCCATCAATTTGCCATGAAGTGATGGGAGTAGATGCCATGATCTTAGTGTTTTGCATGTGTAGTTTTAGACCTGATAAATCCCATAAAGGAAGTCTGTCTAGGGCCTCAGAAGTCATAAGCAGGAAGATATCTTCAGAGGGCCTTCATGTCAGATGTCCCAGACAGTGTCTTCTATTCACTGCACAGGTGTGTATGTGGTCACAATTTCTCTGCTGGAAGGTGGATGGATGGACAGGGATTTATGGGTAACTACCCGATAGCCTTTGACTGTGTGGATCACAATAAACTGTGGAAAATTCTGAAGGAGATGGGAATACCAGACCACCTGACCTGCCTCTTGAGAAATCTGTATGCAGGTCAGGAAGCAACAGTTAGAACTGGACATGGCACAACAGACTGGTTCCAAATAGGAAAAGGAGTACATCAAGGCTGTATATTGTCACCCTGTTTATTTAACTTCTATGCAGAGTACATCATGAGAAACGCTGGACTGGAAGAAACACAAGCTGGAATCAAGATTGCCAGGAGAAATATCAATAACCTCAGATATGCAGATGACATCACCCTTATGGCAGAAAGTGAAGAGGAGCTAAAAAGCCTCTTGATGAAAGTGAAAGAAG
>SJYV01018843.1:0-13995 GCA_006410875.1 Neotragus pygmaeus | reverse complement strand
TCATTGGAAGGACTGATGCTGAAGCTGAAACTCCAATACTTTGGCTACTTGATGTGAAGAACTGACTCACTGAAAAAGACCCTAGTGCTGGGAAAGATTGAAAGCAGGAAGAGAAGGGGACAACAGAGGATGAGTTGGTTGGATGGCATCATGGACTCGATGAACATGAATTTGAGCAACCTCCAGGAGTTGGTGAAGGACAGGGAAGCCTGGCGTGTTGCAGTCCATGGGATCACAAAGAGTTGGACACGACTGAGTGACTAAACTGAACTGAACTGAACTGTGGTCTTGATAGACCTCTTGAGGGTCAAAAAGAGTCAGATATGGTTGAGTGACCGAACAACAACTCCTTATGGTGAGTGAGGAACTAAGGATGTGAAAATTACAGGATGGTGGCCCAAGATAGCTGAGATGCATATGAAAATAATAATTTCAATAAGCCTAGACTCTTCCATTTCTCCATACATAGAAAAGCACTGAATTCCTTAATTTGAGATATCTGGTTTTCCTTAATTAACAGTCTTTTGATATTCAGACTTGTTGTTTTCCCCATGTTGCAAAGTTTTATATAACCTGACTCCTTGACACACCCTCACCTTGCCACCCTGGTCCAAGGAATAGTTCTCTCAGGGTCACCAGAGATGCTGTCTCTCAGTTTTNTCCTTAATTAACAGTCTTTTGATATTCAGACTTGTTGTTTTCCCCATGTTGCAAAGTTTTATATAACCTGACTCCTTGACACACCCTCACCTTGCCACCCTGGTCCAAGGAATAGTTCTCTCAGGGTCACCAGAGATGCTGTCTCTCAGTTTTGAATTTCTAAAAATTCCCACCAAATAAAGCATAACTCTAAGGTTCTCAGTTGTGACTATTTTTTTTTTTAATTTGACAGGCTACTAGGGTGATAATGAATTAGTAATGCAAAATGGAATAATTATAACAGCATGGTTTCTAGATATCACTACAATACCAGTGCCAACTTGCCACATATATACCTGCCAATGGTCAAACTTTTTCATATTTCTTACAGCAACTATTCCAAAGATTTAGTCTCCATAGTCTCCTTACTCAACATGTTCTGGAGCAAATACAGTGACTAAAGTGTTAGGTTCCTCAGTGCCCTGATAATATACTTCTCTGTATCTGAATCCTTCTTTCATTCCTTTTGCCTCAGTCACCCTCCTTATTGTATTGTTTCTCTTGATTTCTCTTCATTTTAAGACTCAATGAAAATAACCCAAATTAAGAATAAAGTTTTCCATTTTCTCAAATCAATTCATATCTCAGTCACAGTTTTTGATCTACATTCCAAATTTCTATTGCTACTGAAATCATCTATACAAAAGCATCTCTCAAATTTTCATTTACTGTGATCTACTGTTAAGTTTTTACATTTCTGCCCACTCAGCTGTATTTGTGAACCTCCCTCCCCTCCTTGCATTTCATGAGCTTAGCCCCTGGGGTCTCCTATGTTCAGTGTAGCTGTGGCTCTGAACAGACCCCTATCCTTGTATGCACAATAGGTCCCGGCACTCTCTCTTAGATGCTGGCCTGCCTTTTGCCCCAGATGCTGTTTAAGAGTGAAGCTATCTTCAGAATCATCTGTCTTTCTGACTTTCAGTCTATGGATCATTGTTTCAAGTTGACATAATTCAGTCTATATTCATTAGCCTCTACTTCCAAGTCTTACTCCTCCTATGCCATTGCTTATTGCTATCATCATTTACTGAATTTTACAAATAAGAAACATAGAGTCAACCTCAACTGCTTTCTTTTCCTCAATATGTACTATCAATGTGTTTTACTATTTTATCAGTTAAATAATTTTAGGATATAGCTTTGTGGGGGGAAGAAAAATACATTATCTTTCTTCTGGTTGGTCTAATAATTAAATTGACATGATACAGGTTAACAGGAGAAAATAAAATTTAATTTTTTACTTCTTGGGGTTCCATAAGATAAGGAAGCCCAAGCACAAGTTAAGCAATTGAAGCTCACGTGTCATCGAAAGAAAATGGAGGCAGGAAGTCGGGACTTCAAAGGGTAGGAATATAATTTTATGCAAGATGAAAAATAGCAAATATTTGTTAAAAAAAGTGTTTGCTGGTCCATGCAGAGACAAAGGGAGCCAGGCAGGACTTTAATCAACCAGACCTTGCTAAGTTTCCCTAAGTCCACATCACCTAGTTCATTATATGCCAGTTATTTATGATGATAGCTTTGCTGGAAAAAGTGCTGTATATAAATTATTTTAGGCAGCTAAGGAGAGGAGGTAAATGCTTTACCTGAGCCCTTTGCTTCTTAAAATAATCAGCCCCAAATAATCCTCAAGCAAAAGAGACATATTTTGGGGTGGCAAGTTTTGTTTTCCTAAAGTCTAAATTTGTTATCTAGATATTGTGAAGACACTGACTTCAACTTACACTTTGGAACATATAGTAGAGCAAAAAAATGAAAAAAAGAAAAACAAACTTGGAAAAAGTTCCAGAATACTTTTATATCTGTCTTTTAATGAATGAACATGAGGTTAGATAAAAATATTTCACTAATCACACAGTCACTTATTTTTATGATATTACATTAAATCATAAAGCCATACAATTAAAAAAAGAATAAAATGTTAGAATACAATTTCAATCCAGCTGTTTTTCATCTTTTTTACTGTATTTTTTTTTTTTTGTGCATCTCATCATAATGTACCAAATCTCCTCATTGTTCTTCCTGCCTTAGAAACTTTTCCCTTTCTGTCTCTCCCCTGCCCCAGTTTTTGTTTTTATTTCCTTCAGGGTTAGCTTTCTAAAAGTCAGAATTGTATAATCAATACACTATATAGAAACCACTCAAATGTGCAAAGAAAATTGAGTTTTTGCACTTGTTCTTCATTCAGTCTTATAAATAAGCCCTTATACCTAATATGTAATTTAAAAAGCCAGTTTTACTCAGTTTTGAAAATTATTTTTATAATAATTTAAGTAACCTATTTTACATGTTTATTCTTTTTAGGGGAACCTTATTTACCTGTTACTTTTAGTTAGGCAAACCCTCTTACCTTCCCAAAAAATTGTCTCAGAATGTGGAGGGATAGTCTAGTGGCCTCTAGGCGTAACCTTGCTGATCTAGTGGTCTCTGCTATATTGATTCTAGTAACTCTTGTTCAGTCCTTTGTCCAGGTACTGGTGGTGGTTCCTGATTGACTCAGCATCTCCTTTCCTGACTCACATAGTAGCTTCTCAAGGTGTCTCCCATGTCTTCCTTCTGAATCCTGGACACATCTGGTTACCATGCAGTCTCAATTTCTGGGTAAAGTTTCCCTTTGAAATAGTAGACATCATGTAGACTGCCAGTCTTGACATCAACTACTTTCTCAGTCTCCTTTATGCAGCATCAGAAGGTTCTGCAGACTAATGGTTGCTTGTCAGTACTAGGCAGTTGGTAAAGTCAAAACTGGATTTCAAGTAACCATGATGTCTATAGCTGTGGACAAAATATGTTTCCCGCCATTTCAGTAAACAAAGGATGTTGGGCTATAACCATCAGTCACTGCAGTCACCTCCAAGAATGTACACTGAGGAGAACTCAGGATGGAGAAAAGCAGGATACTGGTCATAGATAGTTAAGATGCATGTCAGAGGAATAATTCCAATAAGTCCAGATTCTAGCATATTTTTGAATCAGATGCCAACTTACCCCCACACCCAGACACCCAGGGAAAGCAATTTGAGTTCATTCATTGAGAAAAGAAACTCCAAACTATCAGTAGAAGCTCAATCCAGAGAGCAGGCTGGGCTTTCCCAAATAAAAGATAAGAGATCATGGGTTTCTCATTCTTGAAGTCAAGGAAACTTCCCTGACTAGAAAGATCCTTGGAGGTAAAAGGGAAGTGATGTCAAAGCTATCCATAGACGTCTTCATTGGAATCTATCTTGGCTGAGAGATGCATGCACACACGTCATAAGATCCTGAAATATACCAAATAATCAACATGACTAACCAAAGAAGCCTGGAACAAATGCCACATATAAGTGATTTAAACTAACACAGGAGTGCAACTCTATCTCTGAATCCACCTGTTTATTCATACTGTATTCTTTTTCCACCTAACAAACACTTCACTTGTTTCAATACTTTCTGTCCTTGTAGGAATACTTTTTCTGCAAAGCTGAAGGGCCAGGGCCTTTTCATGGACCAGTGGCTAAGATTCAGCTTTCTCACTGCTCCAGCCAACCTCAGTCTCTGGCCTGGAAGTCAAACCCTGCTTCAACCCACTGCAGGCTGAGGCCAAATGAGATCATTACCATACATGCATGTTTGCTCAGTCACTAAGTCATGTCCAATTCCTTGCAACACTGTGAACTGTTGCCAGCCAGGCTCCTCTGCCCATGGGATTCTCCAGCAAGAATAGTAAAATGGGTTACCATTTCCTCCTCCAGGGGATCTTCCCAAACCAGAGATGGATCCCAGGTCTCCTGCCTTGGCAGGTGGATTCTTTATCACTGTGCTACCTGGAAACTCTTTTGTTAATATGCATGGAAAGTCATTAACTTGAGATGTCTGCTTTTTGTAATTAGCTTTAATTTTTTGATGTTCAGCTATTTTTTCCCCCCAGAATAAACTCATATATATCCTGGATTCTCCTTTACTCTTTGAAACAGTCCCTCAGGACTAATTGAGAGGCTATGTCCCTAGCTATAGTCTTCAGTAACCCTGTCACATCAACCACAATTCTCAACTTTTAAGTTGTGCTTTTTATTTTATTTTCCCAGTCAACACAGAACTGTATTGTGATGAGGCTATACTCTGAGATGGTGTGAGGGTATAGCCCAGAAGGTGATCACTCATCCCATACATGAGTGGTAGACAGTAACCTTTGTCTTCAGCACAACATCCCTATGGAATCCTAGAGTCTAAAGAAATGTACAGGTTTCTTTTATTTGTTCCTGAAGGTGTGATGGATACATTCTGAGCAATTTGCACTTCTGTTTCTCTCTTCTCTCTCACCCTCTCTCTCTCTCTCTTTTTTTTTTGTAATGAAATATAGAAACATACTCTCTCTCCTCTATTTTTAACACAGTCCTTAAGAATTGGAAGTGATCTGCTTTTCTGTTTTCTACTTCAGGTCTGATTAGGTCTTCCCTTATCTAAAAGTTTATTATCAAGTTTGCCAGTTGAAATCATTAGCTGATTAAAAAAAGAGAGGGAGAATGATAATGAAATTTAGCTTACTCACTTTTTTGTTACACAAGATAACATCCCCCTCTTTCTTGAGATAATCACTTTCTTGCTTGATGGAGGTGGAAGGCTGCAAAAGAATATTGTTAAGGATTATAGTGTAAGCCTTGACAGTTGATTTTTCTTCTTTGTAATGCAAGTGCCTGACTTAAGCTTTGATTGCCTAAGAATTTACTTCAAAGAGGCATCCACTTCAAAGGCAGCTATCTTTAATAAACACATTTTCACATGCCTGACTGGGTAAAGAGTCAGCCCCCCAGCCTCCATTGTTTTAGAGATCTTGGTTGATTTCAATAAATGACAAGTTAGTAGCCCTGATTTTATTTTTTTAGTTTCAGAGATTTAATTCTCGCTCTTTTGTTTCAAATTCACCAGTAGAGTCAATTCTAGAAAACCTAGGCTTCCACAATAGGCCAGTAAAAACAGAATTCTAGATCCCCCAATTTTCTCTCTCTCTCTCTCTCTACCTGTGACTTTAAGGAGCTTCCCAGGGGGTGCTAGTGGTAAAGTAGCTGCATGCCAGCACAGGAGACATAAGAGATGTGACTCTAATCTCTGGGGGGCGGGGGGAGGGGTAGGGAGAGAGATTCCCTGGAGGAGGGCATAGCAATCCATTCCAGTATTCTTGTGTGAAATGAAATATTTTCTGCTGTACATTCTATCAGTAAACAAGCCTTTTCCAAATGCAAATTTCTGAAACCAGGGGAAACAAACCCAGCTATTTGGAAGCCAAGTGGTACTTTCTCCCTGGTAAGCATGAGGAAGTGAGGGAATGTGAGGGGCAGCCATCCCCACATTCACCATCTCTTATGGAAAACAAGGAATTAGTATGTGAGCAATAAGGAAAGCAGGATTGGCCCCAGAGACTTAGATGCATCTGAAAGAAATAATTTCAGCAAGCCCAGACACTTGAATCTTCCCTTACACCAGTTCAGTTCAGTTCAGTTCAGTTCAGTTGCCCAGTCGTGTCCGCATCTTTGCGACTTCATGGACTGCAGCATTCCAGGCTTCCCTGTCCATCACCAATTCCTGGAGCTTACTCAAACTCATGTCCATCAAGTCGGTGATGTCATCTGATCATCTCATCTTCTGTTATCCTCTTCTCTTCTTGCCTTCAATCTTTCCTAGCATCAGGGTCTTTTCTGATGAATCAGTTCTTCCCATCAGGTGGCCAAATTATTGTAGTTTCATCTTCAGCATCAGTCCTTCCAATGAATATTCAGGACTGATTCCCTTTAGGATGGACTGGTTTGATCTCATTGTGGTCCAAGGAACTCTCAAGAGCCTTCTCCAACACCACAGTTCAAAAACATCAATTCTTTGGTGCTCAGCTTTCTTTATAGTCCAACTATCACATCCATATGGCTATTGGAAAAAACACAGCTTTGACTAGGTGGACTTTTGTTGACAAATAATGTCTCTGCTTTTAAGTATGCTATCTAGGTTGGTCATAGCTTTGCATCCAAGGAGCAAGCATATTTTAATTTCATGGCTGCAGTACCATCTGCAGCAATTTTGAAGCCCCCCAAAATAAAGTCTTTCATTGTTTCCACTATTTCCCTATCTATTTGCCATGAAGTGATGGGGCCAGATGCCATGATCTTAGTGTTCTGAATGTTGAGTTTTAAGCCAGCTTCTTCACTCTCTTCTTTCACATTCATCAAGAGGCTCTTTAGTTCTTCTTCGCTTTCTGCCGTAAGGGTGATGTCATCTGCATATCTGAGTTTATTGATATTTGTGCCTGCAATCTTGATTCCAGCTTATGTTTCATCCAGTCTGACATTTTGCATGATGTACCTTGCATATAAGTTAAATAAGCAGGGTGAGAATACACACCCTTGACATACTCCTTATCCAGTTTGGAACCAGTCTGTTGTTCCATATCCAGTTCTAACTGTTACTTCTTGACTTTTATATGGATTTCTCAGGAGGCAGGTAATGTGATCTGGTATTTCCATGTCTTTAACAACTTTCCATACATAGAAGATCAATAAATCTCTTCATGTCAGAGATTTAGCTTTCTCTTAATAAAAAATATTTTCATATTCATATTACTTGTCCCTTACTGCAATCATCACCAAAGAATGTTCAAATTATTGCACAATTGCACTCATCACGCATGATAGCAAAGTAATGCTCAAAATTCTCCAAGCCAGGCTTTAACAACATATGAACCGTGAACTTCCAGATGTTCAGGCTGGATTTACAGAAGGCAGAGGAACAAGAGATCAAATTCCAACACCCCTTGAATCATCGAAAAAGCAAGAGAGTTCCAGAAAAGCATCTGTTTCTGCTTTATTGACTCTACCAAAGACTTTGATTGTGTGAATCATAACAAACTATGGAACATTTTTCAAGAGATGGGAATACCAGAACTCCTGACCTGCCTACTGAGAAACCTGCATGCAGGTCAGGAAACAACAGTTAGAACTGGACATGGAACAACAAACTGGTTTCAAATAGGAAAAGAGTACATCAAGGCTGTATATTGTCCCTATGCTTATTTAACTTATATGCAGAGTACATCATGTGAAATCCTGGGCTGGATGAAGTACAAGCTGGAAACAAGATTGCCGGGAGAAATATCAATAACCTCAGATATGCCAATTATACCACCCTTTCGGCAGAAAGCAAAGAAGAACAAAAGAGCCTCTTGATGAAAGTGAAAGAAGAGAGTGAAAAAACTGGCTTAAAACTCAACATTCAGAAAATTAATCATGGCATGGGTTACTAAACCATGGTTTACATGATTTCCATGGCATTGAAAACCAAAACATGGCAACTGGTTCCATCAGTTCATGGCAAATAGATGTTGAAACAGTGAGAGACCTTATTTTGGGAGGCTCCACCATCACTACAGATGGTGGCTGCAGCCATAAAATTAAAAAACATTTCCTCCTTGGAAGCAAATTTATGACCAACACAGACAGCATACTAAAAAGCAGAGACATTACTTTGCCAAAAAATGTTCATCTCATCTAAGCTATGTTTTTTCCAGTAGTCATGTATGGATGTGAGAGTTGGACTACAAAGAAAGCTGAGTGCCAAAGAATTGATGCTTTTGAACTGTGGTGTTGGAGAAGACTCTCGAGGATCCCTTGGACTGCAACTTGATCCAACCAGTCCATCATAAAGGAAATCAGTCCTAAATACTCATTGAAAGGACTGATGCTGAAGCTGAAGCTCCCATACTTTGGCCACTTGATGTGAAGAACTGACCCATTGGAAAAGACTCTGATGCTGGGAAAGATTGAAAGCAGGAGGAGAAGGGGACAGCAGAGGATGAAATGGTTGAATGGTACTGTGGACTTGATTGACATGAGTTTGAGTAACCTGTGGGAATTGGTGATGGACAGGGAAGCCTAGAATGCTGCAGTCCATGGGGTCACAAGGAGTCAGACACCACTGAGCTACTGAACTGAACTCAACTGCTACAAACTTGTATCTAGCCTGGTTCCTCCCCTGCTTTGTTGGAGTCTGCTCCCTTGGGGTCACATGAGACGCTGTGTCCCATGCTCCTGTCCTAACATTCCCACAAAACAAAACCTAACAACTTTTAGGTTGAGCACTTTTTTTTTTTTTTTAAGTCAACATTTGCTTGGAGAAAGAATTCCATGGACAGAGGAGACTGGCAAAGATTTGTACACAACTAAAAAGACAACACAAACTACCTGTGACCTTACTGTGTGACTCCACATGTGCCCTGTACCCTCCAGGAGTTTTAACAAAATCTTATTCTTTTTCTTCCCTAAAATTCACTGATTTTATTGCTGAAGGTATCATCCAATCATAGTAAGACCCACGAGGGCTGTTCAGCCACTACACCGGTTATGGATAGGCTAAGATAGGTACAAAAGGAGGATGAAGTAAAGGTTTAAGTTAATGTTTTCAAATTATTTTCCACATAATACTTCCTTGGTAAAATTTGATACTTAAAAAACTTTTTTTTTACCTAAATATTAAAATAGGACTTGGGAAACTATAACCCAATTTCTGTTTTTGTAAATAATGGGACAGAAGCACATCCATTCATCCACATGTATATGTGCCCAGTATGAGAGATTTAAATATAAAGTGATAGCCCAGAGAGATACACTAAATAGAGAAGTAAACATTGATAGAATAATAGATATCAAGATTGCCATAGTCTCCTTACAAATATGTGGACTTGCTAATGAGCTTTTGTAACCGGAGTCAGTGTCGACTCTTCCACTCTACAGGTGTGTTTTTGGCATCTTTTGCTATTATAATTGCACATAATGGCCTGCCTCAGAGAATCCTGCCCCTCTGCCTGGTTGTTAAGCTAAAGTGCCTTTGTTCAGCACCCTGTCACCTGTAGATGGCAAGAAAGACAAAATTTTCGCATCTCCCTGCATGAAGCTTGCGATTTTAGGAGATATTTGCAAAACTGAGTGGGCTTTTTACTTTATTTCCTCACCTTTCCCCTTCCCTGAACCATTAAAGAACCTAGCATCCAGACACTTTCAAAATGGTTATTTTGAGATGTTTAGTCTGCCATCTTCTGTGTCAGTCTAGTTTCAGAATAAAGTCTTAATGCTTGCCTTAACACCTCATCTCTGGGATTCATTGTCTTCTTGCAGAGCAAGTAGAGCAAGCTCAGACTCAGTAACACTCACATGAGCTATTGAGTTTTTGCACTAAAAACACAGAGTTTCAAATCTTCCTTATGGCTTCATCATATAAATCTACCACTGATCTTTTCCTAAACCCCATTTAAAGTTAGTTGCTGGAATTTGGTTGCTAACAGCTAAAATATTTAACTTCATTTTGACCACAACTCTCTGGAAAGTAATTCTGCTAATATTAACGCTGCCCTTCAGAATGCTGCTTGCTATCTAATTGACATACCCAGATAAAAATGTCCAGGGAGTGTGTAATTTCCTTGGTTCTGTCTCATCACAGAAAAATTTGATGTGACGGATGGACCAGTGTTATAACTCAGTGTGAGGGCAGGCCAATCCAAAAGACTCGAAGAGAAGAGAAGCCCATGGTTCAATTTTGGCTCTTCTTTTTATATGCTTTTTATCCGCCCCTTGAGCCTGCCCTATGTAAATTGGGATGGCCAGGAGGGCTGTTTGTTTTACATGAGGTTCTCACTCTGGTCCTTGGACCTTTCTTTGTTCTATTTTCATGGTTTTTTTCTTTGTCTTTTAGCCACCACCATTATGGACTCCTTTTTCCCATTCTAACTACTTAACAATAACAATGATTAATACTTATTCAGTATTTGCTATGTGACT
This sequence comes from Neotragus pygmaeus, assembly GCA_006410875.1. Classification (NCBI taxonomy): domain Eukaryota; kingdom Metazoa; phylum Chordata; class Mammalia; order Artiodactyla; family Bovidae; genus Neotragus; species Neotragus pygmaeus. Next base: position 3,505 of record SJYV01018843.1, on the reverse strand, counting down.
TGCATACCATAACTCAGCTAATTCTTGAACAACTCTTTCAGGTATGCAAAAATTGTCATTTGGCTTTGTAGACTTGAATTTGTCTGAAGGCCCATAGGCCCATAATGACACAGGGACTTGAACCAGATCTTTAGCACTGATTCTGAGGTAGGAGATAGATGGGCTGCAGGTTGGACATTTACAATCAGCCAGTCTCCTCTTCGCATTTCCTGAGTCAAGAAATAGGTGGGCTCCAGTTTTGGAATTTACAATCAGCCTCCTGTTTGCCCTCCAAAATGAAAGTGACAACAGAAACAGAAAGATTGTGTAAATGCCCAGTCTTTGTCTCTTGTAAACATGTTAAGGAAATAATCATGGCAAGGATGGAGAGGCAAAACTCTCTCTGAGTAAAAGATTAAGGGATCTCCACTCCCCCATCTTTAGAATAAGGGAGACACTACACATAACCAGAAAGAATCCTTGGAGTCAAAATCAGAGGATAATTTGAGACCGTAATGAATCTTTCTCCTTCCAAAAGCCTTCACTTCAAGATCTTGGCTGAGGGGTGTATGCTCACACCAGGGGAGAGTCATAATACACATTAACCAGGAAAAGGGGGAGGGGTGCAAAGCAAAATGATTGGCTTGAGACAAGACAAAGACCCAGAAAACTGCTTCTTTATAAAGGATTTTAACTTCCCAAAGGCACAACTCTCTGAGCTCACCTGTGCGCCTCTCTGCATGTACTTTTCTTTTCAATAAATTTCTTACTTTACTTATTTTACCTTCTGCTTCCTCACCTGAATTCATTCTTGACTAAAGAGGTAAGGATTGGGGACTCTGTCCCTAACTGCTGGCTCCTGCAGTCCAGTGCTTAGGACCCCTGGTCCAGAAAACTAAGACTATGCTTCCAGCTTACTGCTTGCTGGGGCTTGCTGCAAGCTGTCACTTACTGTTGAGGGACTGATATCAATTCTTTTTGCAAATAGCCCTAGGTTCAGGATAATAAAGGGCCTATAGCCTGTAGCGTATGTTTCATGAAGCTTTCTAGATCATTTAAAAGTTTTCAGTGGCAAATCATGCACCAAATGGCACAAACATGAATGAGATGTGATCCCTATCCACAAAATATTGGAGAGATAAAACATGCAAGTAAATTTCATATAAATAATACAGCTGTGGCCCTACAGGTATACTGGTAAAGTCTACCTGAGTGATGATAGCAAGAATGTTAGGAAAATAATGAGAAAAAAAATTGTGAACTTAGACTGAAAATATTTTGCAACTGATACTTATAGCAAAGCATGTTAGTATTAGTCACTCAACCATGTCTGACTCTTTGCAACCCATGGACTGTAGCTTGCCAGGCTCCTCTGTCCATGGATTTCTCCAAACAAGAATACTGGAGTGGATTGCCATTCTCTTGTCCAGCTGATCTTCCTGACCCAGGGATTGAATCCAGGTCTCCCACCTTGCAGGCAGATTCTTTACCATCTGAGCTACCAGCAAAGATCTACAGAAAAGTGAAAGTGAAAGTGAAGGCACTCAGTCATGTCTGACTCTTTGCGACCCTGTGGACTGTAGCCTACCAAGCTCCTCCATCCATGGGATTCTCCAGGCAAGAATACTGGAGTGGGCTGACATTTGTATATATGTACATTTACATATGTGTGTGTGTGTGTGTGTGTTAAGTCTAGACATAAGCAAATTGGAATATAAGCCATTTGCTTCAAAGACAAAAATGTTGAAACAGTAAAATGTATACTGCATCAAGGTTTTTCATATTAGCAGTAATTGGACTGAAAATTCGTGACTAGATGAGAGAAAGATGGGACTACAAAACATGGAGATATTAAATACCATATAGGTACTGGAGATTAGCCAAAAATTTGAAACTTGGAAGGCTGCATAAAAAAAGATACTAACATTTTCCAAAAAGAACTTTGTTAACTGTGACAGTGTTTGCTCATTTGGGGGTAAAACAGTTCTATTACACAGTAGTATATTGATATAAAAAAATTAACAATTGTGTTACTTTTTCATGTTTTATTTTATATTTTAATACATTTAAAATTATATTCTTTATATTTTAGTTTTCTGGTGTACAAGAATATATTTTTGTGAAAATTGGTGAGTATATAAGAGAGTTATTCCAAGCATTTGGACTTAAGACATTTGGGGGGAAAAAGATCTTAGGAAAAGTCATAAATTTACACTCAGCAGTATATGCTAATTAGAGGTATAGAAATTCAAATCAAGAACTTTGGTATATGTGTGTGTGTTTCTGTGTGGAGAATTTGAGGTAAGAATTTTTATTACTACTTTGTCTTTAGGGATCGCTGCATCAGATTTTCAGTAAAGCAAACAAATTACTTATATATGTGCCAAGAATTCAGTGGAATTCTATTGACTGATTTAAAGGGTCCATAAAAGATGGTTTAGTCACAAAATAACTTTAATTTATTTAATGACAATAACCACTGAAATATATATATATATATATATACCTCCCAGCCGTAGGAGTTTAAAACAGAAAAGAAGAATGTTGACCCTAACCAAGGGACAGAATAAACCTACATTTTGGGGAATGAATGTTTGTTTATCCCTTGAATTCATATATTGATGCCCTAACCACAATTTGAAGGAATTTGTATTTAGGGCCTCAGGAAGGTAATTAAGCTTAAACTGAGTCATGAAAGTGAACCTCTGTGATAGTATTTATGTCCTTATAACAAGAAGACGAGATCATGGCTCTCTGGCATGTGAGGACATACCAAGAAGGTGGCAATCAACAAGTCAGGGAGAAAGTTCTCAGCAGAATGTGACCCTGATGGCACCCTCATTTTGGACTTTTAGTCTCTAGATTTATGAAACACAAATTTCTGTGTTTTAGGCATTTTGTTATGGAAAACTAAACTGACTACGACACACTTTGGGACTGGAAGTGAGGTGTTGCTGTAACAAATATCTAAAAATGTGAAAACAGCTTTTAAACTAGGTAATGGGGATAGGTTGAAAGAATTTTGAGGTTCAAAAGCCCTACATTTCTATGAAGCAACTATTAACCGTTTATGGTGAAGGCTCAAGAAGGGAAGAAGAGAGTCATAGACCATAAATAGTCATGAATAGGACAATGGTAAATCAGTTCAGTTCAGTTCAGTCACTCAGTTGTGTCCGACTCATTTGCAACCCAATGAATCACAGCACGCCAGGCCTCCCTGTTCATCACCATCTCCTGGAGTTCACTCAGACTCACCTCCATCAGGTCTGTGATGCCATCCAGCCATCTCATCCTCAGTCGTCCCCTTCTTCTCCTGCCCCCAATCCCTCCCAGCATCAGAGTCTTTTCCAATGATTCAACTCTTCTCATAAGGTGGCCAAAGTACTGGAGTTTCAGCTTTAGCATCATTCCTTCCAAAGAAATCCGAGGTGATCTCCTTCAGAATGGGCTGGTTGGATCTCCTTGCAGTCCAAGGGACTCTCAAGAGTCTTCTCCAACACCACACTTCAAAAGCATCAATTGTTGG
>SJYV01018841.1:0-13207 GCA_006410875.1 Neotragus pygmaeus | reverse complement strand
CGACCCCATGGACTGCAGCACGCCAGGCCTCCCTGTCCCTCACCATCTCCCAGAGTTTGCCCAAGTTCACGTCCATTGTATGTAATAGTTTGTATCTCTTAGTCCCCACTCCTGTCTTGCCCTGTCCCTCCCCTCTCCCCGCTGGTAAACCCTGGCTTTCTGTTTATCTTTGGGTCTGGTTGCTCTTATTACAGTCACTAGTCTGTTGCAGTTTTTCAGATTCCACTGAAAAAATCACGTAAAGTGATACCAAACAGTATTTGTCCTTCTCTGTCTGACTTAACATAACGCCCCTCAAGTCCAGCCCCACTGCTGCAAATGGCAGAATCCCCTCCTCTTTTCATGGCTGAATGGTTTTCCACTGCACGTATCTACCAGACCTTCCATACCCATTCATCTGGTGACAGGCACTGAGGGTGCTTCCGCAGCCTGGCAATTGGACACTGGGCTGCTATGAACGCTGCGGTGTCTCTAGCACTACTTTAAAATCAACAGAAGACAGAAAAATTATGGTCCTGACCCTCCTGGTGATGAGAACTATAGGTCTCAAACATCTCATGCAGTTGAGAAAACAGAAAAAAGCAGAGATAATGAAAACAGCTGTGAGTCCTTAGGTCTTAAACAGGCAGAGGCTGAGCCCTGGCTGGTCAAGTTCAGCTGTGAGGAAGAACCCAGATAAGCAACATGGATGTAAAACACTAGCGACAAGGCTCAAGGACGTCTCTCCGGGGGTCCCACCCACCAAGGTTCTCTGGGAACACGTGCCTGCGACAGACCACAGTTTGGACTGGCACACGCGCCCCTGGTTCTGGGAGTGGGAAGCGGCTGGGAGCAGTGGGGAGCCAGGGTTACCTTGGAATCCCCGTTGTGCAGGTCGGAGGGCAGGAAGCGGTAGGGGAGGTGGCTTTTGATGAGGCGGGGAGACGTCAGTTCCTGTGGCGGGCAGAGAGAGGGGAGGCGGTCAGAGGAGGACACGCAGACTTTCTGACCGGCCCTGGGCCCTGTGCGGCCTTGGGCAAGCCAGGACCAGGAGCCCTGCCCAGAAACGTCTCNGGAGGGCAGGAAGCGGTAGGGGAGGTGGCTTTTGATGAGGCGGGGAGACGTCAGTTCCTGTGGCGGGCAGAGAGAGGGGAGGCGGTCAGAGGAGGACACGCAGACTTTCTGACCGGCCCTGGGCCCTGTGCGGCCTTGGGCAAGCCAGGACCAGGAGCCCTGCCCAGAAACGTCTCCCTGAGAAACAGCGCCCAGCCCTGCCCGGCGGACCCTGGGGCCCCCACAGCCTGAGTCTAAGGATGCCGGCCAGCGTCTGCTCAGGACACGAGGGCGGGTGCAGCCTGGAGCGGCCAAGAGCGGCCGCAGGACAGGCCACGAAGGGCCACAGAGGAAACAGAAGCACAGGGAGGAGCGCCGCTGGGCTCCCTGCTGCGCCTTGCCGCGCCCAGCCCCTCCCTCGGCCAGCGCTCCGCCCCAGGCCCTGACCCCGGGGTCCCCGCCGCCACCAGGCCCCGGCCCGTCCACGCCGCTCCTGTCCGGAGGGGCCGCCCTTTGACCACTGGGACCCTCGGTTCTCCTGGCCTGTGGGCACTAAGTGCGGAAGGGCTCTGACGTCACAGGGTCAGCTTAGTGCTGGGCGGGACAAGGAGCAGGAGCAGGGAGCCAGCAGCGGGCGCTCACCCAGCTCCACAGCGGGGCTCGGCCGGCAGCAATGCAAACACTGACCTGGGGATGTGGGGGTGCTCTCAGAGCTTCAGAATGCCCATCTCACTGGAGAATGGACACGGGGGCCACACGGGAAGTGAGGCCTGAACTGAGAGGTGGCAGAGGGAAGGGTGCAGAGAAAAAAACCCAGATAACATGAGGGGTGGGCCAGACGGGACTCGGGGATGCTTGTTTCACACTTGGTACCAAGTGTTTATGATGCAAAGACATCCTACCCTGTCCCCACAACAGGCAGGATGAACCACAGGAGGAGGCCCCTCACCCCCACCTTGCCCCCTACTCCCGGCAGCTGCCTCCTTTCCTCCTCGAAGTCACCCCCATCACCCTCTGATTCGGTTCCAGGGTCACCATCGCCAGCTCAGGCTGGCAGTCTCTCCCTGCCGGCCACCTGGGGTCCCAGGAGCTCGCTGCTTTCCTTCCAACCAAAGGGGCCCCAGGAGCCCCTCAGGAGCAACCACGGGAAGGCCCCCAAGGGGCGCACGTGGGCTGTGACGCCTGCCCCGAGCCCACCTTGATGATGTCCAGGCCTGGCTGTGGGTATTCCAGGACCGGGAGCTGCTCGTCGATGTTCATCAAGCCGATCTCGTCAGGGTCGGCCCCCTGGCTCACCAAGTAGACCACTTCCTGCAGCAAGCTGGTGCCTGGAGGGAGAGAAGCTGGTGAGGGGGCCTGGAAGGAAGCCCGAGGGCCAGCCCCGCTCTCGGGGAGCACCGACTGCCCCAGGCAAGGGCTGAGGGCTCCAGGCTTTGCAGGGAGGCCTCGGCAGTGTCCTGAGCCTAGTGCAGGAACACTGGCCACCTCAGTGCCGCCTCTCGGGGTGACTGTGGCTGAGCCGGCCTTTCTGAGCTCCTGTCTTGTCGGCACCGAATGCAGACAGGAGATTTCTCGAGACCGCCATGAGGGGTGAACGGGACGCCTGCCTCCCCCAGGGACCCGAGGACGGTGATGAGCGTGTGATCTCAGTCCTGGGCTTCCAGAACCTGAATTTCCATTTACCCAGGAGTGATGAGGGTCCAGGGGAATGGCTGGCCAGCCAATTATTATTTACAATGAAAACCACGTCTCCTGGTATCTACTAAAGCAGAACAGGGCCTGACCTGTCTCGAGAAATGCACCAGGACGGCACCGAGAGACACGGGCCGGAAGAGCCCCGCAGTCACTCCGAGGAGCAGAAGATGGAAGCAGAGACAGATTTCCTCTACTCGGGCTCCAAAACCACCACGGAGGGTGACTGCAGCCATGAACTCAGAAGCCGTTTGCTTCTTGGCAGGGAAACCTTGACAAGCCTAGACAGTGTGCTGAAAAAGCAGAGACATCACTCTGCCAACAAAGGTCCCTGTAGGTGAGGCTCTGGTCTTCTCAGTGGTCACCTACGGCTATGAGAGATGGACTGTAAAGAAGGCAGAGCGCTGAAGAATTGATGCCTTCAAACTGTGGTGCTGGAGAAGATTCTTGAGAGTTCCTTGGACAGCAAGGAGGTCAAACCAGTTAACGTAAAGGGAAATCAACCCTGAATACTCATTGGCAGGACTGATGCTGAAGTTGAAACTCCAGTATTTTGGCCATCTGATGTGAACAGCTGGCTCACTGGAGAAGTCCCTGATGCTGGGAAAGATTGAGGGAAGAAGGAGAAGAGGGTGTCAGGGGATGAGATGGCATCACCGTGCAATGGACATGAACTTGGGCAAACTTTGGGAGATGGTGAGGGACAGAGAGGCCTGGCTTGCTGCAGTCCATGGGATCGCAGAAAGTCAGACACGACTGGGCAGCTGAGGAACGAGAGCAGCCAGGACCACGCTGAGAGACGCAGACCAGGAGAGCCCTGCGCGCTCCTCAGAAGAGCAAAGCTTGGGCGCAGCGGAAGCGCCGGTGAGCAGCAGGACGAGCGAATCGGCCTGAGACGCGGACGACGGGAGCCACACAGGGCTGCGGCGCACGGCAGGGCTGGCTCCAGACACGGTGCTGAGCAGTGAGCGAGAAGCCTAAGGGAGTCTGCCCTGCGGCTCCGGTCGCCCTCCAACCTGAGACGCGGGGACCGTCGCCCCACTGGAGGCGCCCAAGGCCTCAGCGCCAGTGTGCGGGCCCATCCGCCCAGCAGCTCAAGGCAGCTGCACCTGGGTGGGGGCAGGCGGGGAGAGNGGAGACTGGGGGTGGGCCCTGGGAGGGTTACCCTTAGAAATCAGACAGTGGGCAGTTTCCTCCCAGGGAGGTCTTCAGGCTTCCCTGGTGGTGCAGTGGTAGAGAATCTGCCTGCAGCACAGGAGACGTGAGTTTGATCGCTGGGTTGGGAATATTCCCTGGAGGAGGAAATGGCAACCCACTTCGGTATTCGTGCCTGGGAAATCTCATGCACAGAGGAGCCTGGCAGGCTGCAGTCCGCGACTGAGCGACTAAACCACCACCAAGGAGCTCTTCAGGATCCGCATTTAGTGCTCCCACCCACCCCGGTAGCCCCCATGGCCATGACCCAGACGGCCATTTCTGCACATTAGTACTTCTAACATCAACATCGACAGCAATCTCACAAGCCCCATCCCTGCCTCCATTAGGGAGCTGCGCCGGAAGGCCAGCCTCGTTAGAGCCCACAGGAAGCTCTCTGCGGCCTATCCCTCGCAGCCCCCTCTCCAGGGCAGCCCTGTAAGTTCATTTCCTGGTGGAGCACCACTTGGCCGTCCCGTCTCCAGCTCAGGAGGGCGCACCCCTGCCGGGCACCAGGGAGGACGAGGAGTGGGGGACACAGGACCAGCTCGGGCAACGGCCCCCGGTGTCCCCAGGCTGGCTGGATGTGACCAAACCACCACGGAAAAGAAGGACCGGGGATGATGATCTACCAGGCACTCACTACCTGGGTCCAGACAAAGCCCCTCAACCAAAGTCCAAACACAGGCCCTGCAGGCAGCCCCGGTTCTGCAAGACCCCACCAGGCACCTCTCCTACCCACTGGCGCCTCCAAGTCCCGCCGCCAAGGTACTCCCCTGCCCAGCCCGTCCACCCACTCTCCTGGCTGCTGTGGCCGGGACACCCGGGCCTGGGCCTGCCGTTCTCACGCCCAGGGACGCAGTCCTGCCCAGCCTGCGGCCTCCTCCCCCACTCTGGTCCTCTGTGCTGCGGCCAGCCTTCTCCACCACCCCCTGCGCCCAGCACCCAGGGCCCAGGCCTGCCACGGGCTGCCCTTCTGCCTGGGCACCTTGGACTTGTGCTTTGGGCCACCACTCAGAGGCCTCCCTGGACCCTCCAAGTCTCCCCAGCCCTGGGGGCACCGGGCGCCCTGGGCTTCCTGTCCAGCTGCACGCAACGCTCCGGGCACCGCTGGGGAGCTAACGGGGGTGGGCAGCGCGTGTGCACAGGGAGCGAGGCTGCATTGTATTACTAGTTTTTACAGTGGCTGTAACCAATTACCAATAACTCAGTGGCCCAGAACCACCCAGGTACTACCTGTCGTTCTGGGGAGCCAGGAAGCCAGCGCAGGTCTCATCGCACTAACACCAAGGTGGTCGGCGAGGCTGCGCCCCATTCTGGGCTCCAGGGAGAAGCTGGGCCCCCACCTCCTGCCGCCCCAGGTCGCATCCCCTAACACCTGTGGGCACCGCTCACCTGGACTGCTCACACTGGAAATACCCCAGCCTCCTCACCCCGAGCCAAGCCACCTTCCCACGAAGATGGGCTGATGGGTGACACCGGGGGCAAGGCCAGACATGGCCAAGGCAGGGTTTACAACCACCCCCAGGGTGGATAAAGCAGCTCAGGGTTCAGGTTCCGGGCCAAGGTCACAGAGCTGGGGGAGAGCAACCCTTGGAGTGGTGGGAACCGCAGCCCTACTCGGACAGCCTCCCCAGGACCCCTGGGGAGCACGGGGGGCCACAGCCAGCCACCCGGACAGGATGGGCAAAAGCAGGTGGGGGTGACGCCAGGCCTCAGCCTCTCCCTGCCACCCCTCTGTGTCTGATCCCCCTGGGGAGAGGTGCCTGGGAGGCCAGCCCGCTGCCCAGCAAATTCAAGGTGAGGTGGACGAGAGCCAGGCTTTCAACCCAGGGATACGCGGGACTGGCCAGGTGGGAGTAACACGAGCCACACGCTTTCCGGCAGCTCGTTTTCAAGTCAACAGATGCGAGTCGATGGCTCACAGGTGCAGCTTCTGCTGACAGCAGGGAAACTGCTCCCGGGCAGCTCGAGGCGGTGGCAGTGACTCTGATCAGCAGAGAACGCTGAGGTTTCGGGCGGAACTCCCTGGGGATGGCTGGGGTGGAGCCCGTCAAGATTCCTACCAGAACCCTTGGGGACAGGACGGACCAGCACACCATGGTCGGAACCAGTCGGAACTGGACCCTCAGGCACCAGGATCCTTGGGCTGGGAAACTTTGGAATTCTGATCCTTTCATTTTTATTCTTTATCTAAGATCACATGTGTATACCTGGTTTAAAAGTCAGGAGCGGACTTCCCTGGTGGTCCAGTGGTTAAGAAGCCGCCTGCCGACGCAGGGGACGCAGGTTCGATCTCTGGTCCGGGAAGACTCCACAAGCCGAGGGGCAACAAAGTCTGAGCCACAAGGAAGAGGAGCCCCCCACGCTCAAGGCAACTGGAGAAAGCCCGCACGCAGCAAGGGCAACCAGCACAGTCGAAAATAAATTTTAAAAAGAGCCAAAAGACTGAGGTCAGAAATCTCACGCCCCTCCCCACCCCACCCCTGTGAACACAGCAAAGCCCTGCTGATTCTTCTCTTACCCTCCAGTTTCTGACGTGCTTACACCGTTACTTCACATCTGCACATTCTGATGGGTTACTGACTGCTGACTGAGCCGCCTTCCTTCCTGCAAGCTTCTCTCCCCCACGCGGTCTTGGCACAATTCTCGGTCTAATCCAAAGTACGGCGTGTGGTGGTAACGCTTCCTTGCCCATACGAGACTGTCTCCTTTGCTTGCTTGCTCACTGTTTTACGTGCCGATTAACAATTCCTTGCCCCACTGTGGATAAGATAATTCCTGGCAAACACTCCCCACACAGCCAAATGCAGAGGCTGCGCTCGAACGCCATGAATCTGAGGGTCGTGCCCTGCCCCCTGGCGCCCCACAAATGTCTCCCTGGGTCTCCGTGGGGCTGGAGGGACCCAATCTTCCAGCCGCGTGCCCCTGGGTGTCCGCGTGCACGGCGGCAGAGCCCACCCTCTACGAGCTGGAGCCCGTCGGCAAGCGCCTGCCTCTGCCTCGCTCGGGACGGGGGCTGAGCTGGGCACGGGGTCCAGGCGGGGACCCTGAATGCACTGCTCCCATCCCCCAGCTGCCAGCGCTGTGCCGAGAGCCCTGAGGTCCCGGTTCCTCGTCCCTTGAATGGGCCCATTCGTATCTCTGGAAGCTTTGCGATCTTCCCTGAAATTTCGCAGTTAAGTGCTTCAGCCGGGTCTCATTCACAGTGTCTGGAGACACATTCAGGCACGAGGGGGCCTGTACCTCCAGCTCCAGTCTGGAAATCCTGACTCCAGTTCTCCCGGTCTCGCCATTCCCTCTTTCTGGAACTCTGAGACCTTCTACTTTTCTGGCCTCTTTGCTCCCACTTGTCATCCATTTGTAACAATTTTTGTTCCACTTTCCAGGACATTTCCTCTGCTTCGCCATCCAAACCTCACAGCTGAGTTTTAAAAATTTCAGCTACAATGTTTTTAATTCCAAGAGTTCTTTCAGGATCCTTACTTGCTCATTCCCGGTGTGACTGCTTTCTTCACCAAGAGCGCACCTGCCTTCACTCTCCCAGTGGAACAGAGTCAAGAGGGCCAGGGCCAGCTCTTTTAGGGCTTCTTCTGCTCTGCACATGTGTTGGCTTCCGCTGAGTGCCTCTTGCTGCTTTTTGTCTTCTTTCGGCAGGCCTCTGTCCTTCCTGCTGGAGATGCTGAGATCTGGAGACCCTGAGTCCACTCGCAGGTGAGAATAAGCTCCAGGTCACAGTTCTCTGCGGCGGACGCACCTGCTGACCGCAGGGCCTCACGTGCACGAGCGCAGCCGAGCCGGCACCCTCCCGACTGTGACAGGGGATGCCCGCGCGGGAGCATGTCTAAGTCTTCACTTTGGGGCCATTGCTCCAGAGGAGAGGCCTCCACTCTCTGCCCCGGGGCACCGCAGGCATCCCAGGAGAGCCAAGCAGGAGGGTGAGGTTGTGGTCTTCACCTGATGTCCATTTCCGACTCAGCACTGTATCCCAGCCCATTGCTGTGTGTGACAGTCCCAACTCTACGGCCTCTCTGGACCCACTTCCCCCTGCCTGTCTTTGCAACAGCCTCTTGCCTTCAAACTCGTCCGAGGGGCACAGTGTACGACTCCTAGGCCCTGCAGTGAACGGATCCACGTAGCTGCTGCCCTCCCTTCCTGGCATTAGGCTCTCTAGCTGCTAAGTTAGCTAACACTGAGCTTCCGAAACCCACAGTCATTGCACGCCCCCTCCCAGGGGCTTTGAGCCTCCTGCTTCCAGTCATCACGTAAAGAGGTCTGAAGAGGACGCAGCGATGGGCACCTGTGCTCAGCCCACCCCGTGGGCGCTCTGCAGGCACCGGACACAAAGGTGCCACAGCTGGTGTCAGTCCAGCTCCGCCAGGAAAACAGAAAACCTCCTGGAACCCTTCTCCTCTATGGGAAGAAAGCATTAAGCCACTGGAGGAGGGCCAGCAAAACCTGCTGCCCCCGCCCACCCAGGTGCTGGTGAAGATCCAACATGGCTAGAGACTGGGTGAAAGAAAAGAACTCTGGCCCCACGGGCAGGGCAGAAGCCCATCCCTGGGGTCTGAAGACCCCAAATGCAGAAAGAGGGATGTGAGACTCTTTCCCACACAGGACCCACCATCAGGGCAGAGTTGGAAGCCACTGGAGAGCATCACTGAGAAGGTTCCATCAAGACCAAGAAACCCAGAGCCTACCTAAGGCTGCACCTGGACCAGGCAATGCCCTCAAAACCCTCCTCTCTCAGCCAGTAACAGAGCAACAAGTACCAGCTGTCCACCCTTGAGGGAGGGGACAGGGTGTAGGGAGAAACCCCTCTTAAGATTCAGACCAAATGCTGAAGGTGGGGCTGGGAAAGACTGCAGGCAAAAGGAGACGGGGGCAGCAGAGGATGAGCTGGTTGGGCGGCATCACTGACTCAATGGACCTGAGTCCGAGCAAACCCCGGGAGACAGTGGAGGAAGCCTGGCGTGCTAACCACTAGGTCCAAACATAGCTTAGCAGCTGGACAGCAGCAGCACAGGAACACTCAGGAAAGACCCTCTGAACACTCAGCACCACCCCCGCCATGCGAAGCACGAGCTGATGCTACAGGAGTTAACACTGGTGGTCACTCAAGTGACCAGAGTGGTAATGGAATTCAAACACAGCCCAGCTCCCACGAGACTGACTCAGGGCCTACACTAATGGCCTGCCGAGAAGAGACGGGCTGGTTTCAAAGCATCAGCACACGTGATTCCAGTCTCCAATGCTGGCACAGTGCCCAGCATGCAACCAAAGTGGTACACATCAAACACACACACACACACACACACACACACACAATCCCAGTCAGGAGACAAAACAATCAACAGAATCAGACTCAGGGAATACTAAAGTATTCCGACTCAAATGTTGAAGGATTTCAAGGAGAAGATGGACAACAAGCATAAACAGATGAATATTTCAGCAGAGAGATGGAAACCACAGTGGAAATGCTAGAGAAAAAATAAAAACACAGTAACAGAAATAGAGAATGATTCCAGTGGGCTCGGCAGTATACCTGACATGGTGGAAGGATCAGTCAACCTGAAGACTGACCAAGAGAAGTTACCCAAACTGAGGCACAAAGAGGAAAATAGGGTGAAAAAATAGAATGTCCAAGAGCTATAGGACAGTATCGAACTGTCTAACGCGTGTAATTGGCATCTGAAAAGAAGAAGAGAGAGCGGGACACCAGAAATAGTTGCAGTGGTGACTGAGAAATCTTCAAAATAAGGAAAGGCTCCAAAGCGCAGCCCTGAGACGCTCAGAGAAGCCCAAGTGGAACAGGCATCCTCCTCCTAAAAAATACATGTATCTGGACACCTCATACCCAAGCGCTGAAACCAAAGATAAAGAGGACATCTCAAAGGCCACCAGAAGGGGGAAAAAAGGATCCATTCCAAAAGGAACAGACAATCACAGCTGACTTTTCACCAGACAGCGGCGTGGTGCCTCTGAAGTCCTGAAAGTGGCGGGGGGAGGCGCAGGAGAACGCTCAGCCCCACAGTGAACAGGTGAGAGGCGCTCTGGAAACAGAGGTCCACATCGGGTAATCAGGGGGTAGGGAAAAGGAGAGGAAGGGAAGGGACGGCAGGAGCGCCCTGGAGCGAGGCTGGAGGGGAGAGCAAGGCGTGCTCGCTGTGCCGGTGAGCAAGGGGCAGGACAGCTGACCACGGGAGGACGGCCCCGGGGTGGACTTGAGCACTGCCCAAAGGCCATGGCGGAGTCGGGGGAGACAGCGAACCCTCGGGGGCGTGGTCTTGCGTTCCTAAGAGGTCACTTTGGCTGCAGAGTGAAAGGTGAACCCAGGAGGCAGGCCACGCAACAGTCCAGGTGAGAGAGGAAGGCTCCCAAGACCGCAGGGGGGCTGAGAGGGGTGGGCAGGTTTGAGCACTTCCTGGGTGGAGGAGCCACAGAAGCACAGGAATGAGGTGCATGTGGGGGTGGGGGGGCTCCTCACTGCCTCAGACCCTGGAGCTCAGAGTGGGCTTGGGGCCTCCTCCTAACTCCACAGGCGCCAGCAGATGCTCGTCCCAGTGGCCCTGCTCCCGTCTTCCTCCAGAACCTTGTGGGTTCTTCTGAAGGTTTTCTCTCCAGGTCTCATAGGGTGATGAGAAGACTGCTCCCCCAGCCAACCCTGGCTCTTAGGACCAGCCACCTCCTTCCCCAAAGCCAAGCCCTCTCGAATATGGGCGAACAGCTGGAGTCAGAGGAAAGGGAAGGAAGAGGGAGGAGGCAAGGGAGAGGGAGGGGAAGGACAGAGGAAGGCGACAAGTCATCTGGAACAAAACCTCTGGGGACATCTTCAGGGAGGCAGGTAAGCAGGTGCTAGTTGGGGAGCACGCATCACCCCAGAGCTGGAAGGCAGGGATGCTGACTCTGATCTTGGCACAAACGTGAGCTCAGGGCGGGTGGCGAGTTCCTCCCTAAAACTTCCTAGCCTGCTTCTGGATCTGGATTGGAGGCCAGTCTCCTCCCCAGGCTGGGGGAACATGATAACCATCCCTGGGAACCTGGGAGCGTCCAGCCCAGAACCGAGGCCAAGTCACCGCTGTCCCTCTGTCCAGCTCTCCTGGGGCTGGCTCCTCCCCACCGTCTGCACATCAAACCTGCATCCTCGGGCACTGACACCGCCCTTGCCCCTCAGGGGGCCTGTTTCTATCCAAGAGAGGCAATAATGAAGAACACAAAGCTGCTCCGAGGCTCACACACGACGGATGGGGAGGCCCCAGCAACTCTCACGGCCAGGTCCCACCACCTCCTCCATGCAGCCCCCCTGCAACCCTCCTCCTAGGAGCCCCTCTTCCCGGGCCCCTACCTGAACCCCGAGAATGAGCACCCTGGCCCGTCGGGCAGCTGTCAGCATTAGGAGCCTGGCTTTCCAGTGTCTGCGTGAGCTCCTGGAGGGCTGCGTTCACAACACTCCCTGCGCCCATCTCAGCAGCCTGGGGATGCTCTCAGCCAAAGATCATCCAGCCTGTGGCCTGTGGGCCTCCCCAACCTAGGGGGTTCTAAAGACTTAAGATGAACCTATCAGGTCTAACCCTCTCTTTTTCCAAGAGCAAACTGAAGTCACACAGGGACAGGGCTGGAGTTGGACCAGGCTCTCCCGTACCCCCGGCAGTGACTCACTGCCCCCCGCCCCCCATCAGTGACCAAAGAACGGGGATGCACTTCAAGATGGGTGGGAGCCAAATGAAAGAAAAACCAGGAGCGGGGATGCCCAGGCTGAGCCAAGGAGCACATCCCAGAGCCCACGTGATCTCCACAGCCTCGGGGACAGACATCGCCCAGACAAGATTGGATTTAACACCGGACACCCTGGGCTTCCCTCACAGCTCAGTCGGTAAAGAAGCCACTTGCAATGCAGGAGACCCCAGTTCGATCCCTGGGTCAGGGAGATCCCCTGGAGAAGGAAATAGCAACCCACTCGAGTATTCTTGCCTGGAGAATCCCATGGACAGAGGAGGAGCCTGGCGGGCTACAGTCCGTGGGGTTGCAGAGTCAGACACGACTTAGCGACTAAACAGCGAGAGATCCTGGGACCAGAGGCTGTAAGAAAGAAGGGCCATCAACACTGGACAGCGAGGAGGGTCCCGGACACTGAAGGCACCACGGGCTCCCACCGTGGGGTCACAACGCGAACTGGCCCGTCCTGCAGGACCTCCGTGAGGATGGAAACAGCTGAAGCCTGCTGTCCAGTGCGATGACCAGTAGCCACATGCAGCTCCTGAGCTTGTGGAGTGTGGCCAGTGCTACTGAGTAACTAAGTCTCTATAATTTTATTTTGATTCCTTAAACTTTGATACTCCCCTGTGAACTAGAGGCTCTTGTATTAAGACAGCACAGTCCTAACCTGTCACCTGAACTCAAATGTCAGAAACACAGAAAAGTTCTAGAAGTACTGGAGTACTGTGGAGGAAAGCAGGATCCGACTGTCGCCACCTCTCCCATCAGACGTTCCCCACCAGAGGGGCGGGGTGGACAGGGGCCCTGGGGCCACCTGCAAGTTCACTTCGACCCCCTAGACTTGGGCACTGGGAACCCAAGCGGTCCCGTGGGTCCACACTGGAGCCGTCCGGCCCCTGGCAGGCGGAGCACTCACTGAAGACAGGCACCCAGAGGGACTTTTCTCCGCATGCCCAGCCCCGAGGAAAGGTCGGGGTGCCACGGGTGTTCACGGAGTGAAAGCTGGCATTGATGACACCCTGCCCTCTGCTTATGGTGCATCTGGTCCAGGCAGGAGCCCCGGCTCATCTTCCCACTCATCCTCACAGCCGCCCAGCAAGGCGCCGAGGCGGCCTCTCCCACCCTCGAGGGCAGCACAGCTCAGACGGGTGGTCTCACCTGCCCAGGGCCAGCCAGCAAGTGAGTAGCACAGCTGCACTAAAATGCTGGCCTCTGGGCTCCAAAGCCAGGCCCTCAATGTCCAAGCCAGAGCCTCCTGCAGACCCACTCCTGGTGGGGAGGAGGAAGCAGGGAGGCGGGGACCAGAAGGGAATGGAATCCTGAAGTCGGCCGCCTGAAGTCCACATGGCCCAGGACTCAGAACTCTGACAAAACCCCTAAAACCCTGAAGCATCCTGAGACTTCCACCCCAGAGTAGGGGAGAGAAGGTGGGATCCTCCCTCCTCTTTGGGGCCTGAGTCCAGCTTCCTCCTCCAGAGGGGCAGGGGCGAAACTGACTGTGGAGCAGAGCCAGACATCTTGGAATGTGAAGTCAAGTGGGCCTTAGAAAGCATCACTACGAACAAAGCTAGTG
>SJYV01018840.1:873603-931630 GCA_006410875.1 Neotragus pygmaeus | reverse complement strand
CCGCCCCTTCCTGAGCCCCTCCCCCTCCTTCAACAGTTCCCCCTCATTTCCATTTATCAATGTAATTTGTAAATCAGACTGATTTATCTACTTGCTGCCCCCAAATCAGATAGTGAAGTGAGACCCTCTGGCGGAGGGAAGTGTGTGTGTGTGTGTTGGGGTGGCGGGGGGAGCTCTTTCCAGACCCAGGCAAGGTGTGTTCGAGCTGCCTTTAGGGCAGACAGAGCCGTTGCTCTGCCAGCGTTCACATCACAGTTGTGTCTCCAGTGCGCAAACTCTGACATGGAGCAGGCGCTCAGTCAATGTTTACCGCACACAGTGAGTGGCCGCCATATATCCCCCTCCAGACCCAAGTCTGCCCTTTCCCACCCTGTCTGTGCCCGGAATCCTGACCTCTAAGGACTATGTCAGGGAACTCTCTTGCTCTCTGGCTTCTGCTTGGATTCAGCCAATAGGATGGTGTGGCCTGAGGCTAGAAGCAGGAGGAGAAAGAGTGGAGGTCTCTACGCCCCACTCACTTCCCTGTTGGGACATAGGACGACATTGCTGTTTCCCCCAGCCACAGGCCTCAGCTCTCATGCCCCCATCGTCCCCTCCTGCAGGCAGCTCGGCCACACTTCCTTAGCCCCCCCCCCACCCTGTGGTGAGCCCTGGGTACTCGCCAGTCCTCCTTGCCTTGTCTCCGAGGGGTGGCTTCTCCGAGGGGTCCTGCAGCCTTCGGTTTCCTGCCATGACTCAGTCAAATGCAAGCTCCCAGCCTCCATCATGCCCTCTTGGAGGTGGCAGAAATACGGCAGTGAAGAAACAAACAAAACCCCTTCCCTCGTGTAACTGGCGTGGAGTAAGGCAGACAGCTAGCAAACAAACAAAATTCAGTGATCAGTGCCAGGAATGAGCAAACGGGTGAAAATCCAGTGCGTGCCATTGTAACGGAAGGGGAAGGGGCAGGGCGCAACTTTAGAAAGAATGACATAGCCTGAGGACACAACGAAAACCGATCAGAATCACACGGCACCAAGATGGCAGGCAAGACTAGACCTTAACTTCAACCAACAAGCCGTGACAGCTCCACAGCACTGCTAAAAGACCCAGGAGTGGGCGGTGGCCCAACTCCTGGAAATCCCCACCCCTTCCCCAAAATAGCTGGAATAATCCTCCCACTTATTAGCATATGAAATTACCCAGCCTATAAAAACTAACCATACCAAATTTCACGGCTGCATTCACCCTCTGCAGTGGCCCACACTCTGTGGAGTGTGTGTCTCTCTGTATCTGAATTAAATCCACTTACCTATCACTTTGTCTCTCACTGAATTATTTCTGTGATGAGACATCAAGAACCTGAGCTTCATTAGGTCCTGAAACCAGGTACTGTGGGTTTTGGCTGGGTTTGAGTCCCAGCCACGTGGGTTCAAGCCCCAAGCAGGGTGTTGGCTGAGTTCAAGTCCCAGCCACATGGGTTCGAGTCCCAATCTGAGGTAAGCGGTTTCACCATCATTTAGATGTTACAGCTAGACTTGAGAGACGATCTAGTCTAAACCCCTTACTTTACAGATGAAGGAAAGGAGGCCTAGAAAGGATGCCCAAGGTCACACAATGAATTGTTGGTAAAAACTGGGCTAGATTCCAGCCGCCCTCAACTCTGCCATTGCTATGGCCAAAGCAGGTGCAGCTCAGCCCATGGAAACGGGAGGGATGCAAAAGCCTTTTAGTCCCTTGTTCTTTCTCTTCTTTGAGGACAATCTTCCAGAAGCAGTAGTGGGGGCAGCCAGGAGTTTACTGGGAGGTTCAGGCAGCCTGGCAGAAAGGAAAGCAAGGCCAGCAGGAGCAGTGGGCGTGGCCCTCTTCCACCAGGAGCAGTGGGCGTGGCCTTCTTCCACCGTGGGGGCACTTGCCGCTCACCTGAGCAGAGGGCATGGTGGGCCTTGGAGCCCCCAGGATGCCAGAGCAGGGGTGAGCACATGGAGAGGCCTGTGGACCAGGGCACTGTGGTTACACAGTGGTGGGAGCTGGGGGAAGGGCTCGCGCTGCGGGCCTGGCTGTTTGGGGCGGACATTGTTCTTTGGTTGCTGACTAAGCCCCAGCCCACGTGCAGGGCTTGGCTGGGAACCTGCCGTGCCCTGTTGACCGGGCCATCCGTTTCCCAAGCCCCACAGTTTTCTTCCCCTTTCCCCCGCTCACCACCTTGGCAGGTCCCCAGTGCCCCACCGGGTGGAGGCAAACAGCAAGAACTGCGTCTGAGGTCTGCAGCCTGGTGTACAACTCTTGCAGTATCTCAAAATGTGATAATCTTTGCAACTGTCTGGGAGGTGAGTTAACATCCCCATTTCACAGATGGAGAAAAAAGCTCATCAAAGTTGTGTGACTTGCCCAGGGCCAGAGATCTGGAGGATTCCAAGCCAGACTTGTCCAACAGGAAAGCCTAGGTTCTTGCCCCAGATGCCTCTCAGATGCCTGCCAGGGGGCTTTCTGGAACCTGTCAGCCCATCCTCCCAATTGGCCCAGAACATGGGCTGTGGGCCATACCCCTCCCTGCTTCCCCTGTCTCCTCAGTGTTGGCTGCCCCTGCGCCGGCAGAGTCTCGGGTCCATGCCCAGTGTGGCTCCTCTGCCATGTGGCCCCGCACCAGGCTCTTGGCCCTGAGGCTAGGCTGGGGTTGCCATGGCAATGCCCTACCCCTGGACTGCCTCGTGGGCCCCACAAGCCACTGGAATGTCTCAGAAATCCCACCATTCAGGCCAGCATCCAAACCACCTCTCCCAGGCAGCCACTCTCATTACGAGCAACAGGAAAATCTTTTCAGATCGTGTCCTGATTTTCAGTTTGGAAAACAGATGGCCACCATTGCGAGGCCCCCATACGGCCTTTATTTCCCTCTTCCCTTCCATTCTGTCCTCTCTTTGTCTGTTTGCCCAAGAGCACGTGGTGGTTACAGACACAGACACAGCCTCGGCTCAAAGTGTAGCTCTTCCACCTCCCACACATTTGACCTTGGACTCGTCCTTGGGTTTGATTTCCTTCGCCTTCAAGGGGATGATAATAGTCATATCTGCGTCCTTGATTTTTCACACGAATTAAAGAGACGCTGAATCAGAATCAGTGTCCCCTTCTCAGCAAGGTACCCTCTCCACTTAAAATTACAAACCTGTCCCCACCTCAGCACCCCTTTCCTCTTTCCCTTCTTTACTTTTCTCCAGCATCTATCACCAGCTTATGTACAGATTCATTAGTTATTTTACTTTACTACGTTAATATTTTACTTACTGTACTATTTTTCTTTGATTGGATTGTTGACTGTTTTCCCCTCCACTAGAATGTAAGCTCCATGAAGGCAGGGATTTTTAATCCATGGCTTGCCCCCTGGGTCTAGAACAGTGTCTTGTGCACAAAGAACACTCAAAATTTTTTCTTGAACAAACAGAAGGAGGAGGATGGGCCAGTGGCCAGGTGTTATTTCCAGGCTGCGATCTCGTGAGGCACCTACCTGGCTCAGGACTGGCTTGTGGTTGGCTGCAAGTTGACTGAGACTATTGTCTTGTGGCTTTCACTTTCCTCTGTCCCCACCCACACCTCGGGCCTCCCTTTTGAAGGGGCCTCTGCAGAGAGCCGCCTGGGCTGAGACAGACAGCATCCTGACCCGACCCGGGAGCCAAGCCGGCCACTCTGGCTCCTGACCCACCCCACGGGACAAACCCCTGCTGCCAGGGCCTCCCTCCCCGCCTCTCACCCACGCAGGAGGTTGAGTCAGGACAAAAGACTCTGGAGCAGTGGCCTCAGGCCACCCTCTCACTGCTCAGTCATCCTGCTTTGCCCGGGGCTGCCGCAGGAAGGAGCCCCAGGCCCGGGCCAGGCTGAGAGCTGTGCAGGTCCCCCAGGGCAGGGGGCCTGGGGGCCAGGAGCTGCCCTCCCTTACTGGGCTCCCTCTGCAGGCAGCTGGCAGGCTGTGTGCTCCCCGGGGCGACCTTCTCCCCAGGGCCACTTTCACTTTCTATTTTCTCCACCCACCAAAGCAGGAAGGGCCAGAGCGGGCCTCAGGACCAGCTGGTGGAGATGGAGTAACGACTGCGGGAGCAGAAAGACAGGCCTGGGGGAGAAAGAGGACTCAGCAGCTTCCTGTGCCCCAGGTGTACCCCTGGGAGTAAATCTGCACTAAGGATATTCCCTTCCGGGCCTCCTCTGATAGGAATCCTTTCCAAAGCACTGATAAGTCACGATCCTTATCTTATTGGACCCACACTCTGGGGCAGGGGGGGTGGAGAAGACAGGAGTGTCAAGTCAGAAGCAGGAAACGTCCTCCGGGCTCGGAGGGGACACCGCAGCCACACAGCCGGAACATGAACACTTTGTCTCATTTCTGGACTGCAAGGAGATCCAACCAGTCCATCCTAAAGGAAAGCAGTCCCGAATATTCATTGGAAGGACTAATGCTGAAGCTGAAACTCCAATACTTTGGCCACCTGATGCAAAGAACTGACTCATTGGAAAAGATCTTGATGCTGGGAAAGATCGAGGGCAGAAGGGGACGACAGAGGATAAAATGGTTGGATGGCATCACCGACTCAATGGGCATGAGTTTGAGTAAAAATCAGGAGCTGGTGATGGACAAGGAGGCCTGGCATGCTACAGTCCATGGGGGTCACAAAGAGTCAGACACAACTGAGCGACTGAACCGATGGACTGACCTCATTGTAACCAGCGGTCAGCCTCTGAACAGGGATTCCTGCTCAGGCCTTGTTGGCCTTGGAGGAAACTGAGGCTTGTGGCCTGGCAGGACCTGGAGTGGAAACAGTGTTGGCACCTCCCAGAGGCTCCTTACAGAAAGGAATTCTCCACTTCTGGATTCCCAGGCAGGCCAAGTGTGTCTCAAGAGAGGAAGTGACATCTGGGGACCGGGGGACCCAGAGTCATCAATAAGACAGAAGAGAAAGTGCATTCATTCTTATTTTCTGAAAGTGAAAGTCGCTCAGTTGTGTCTGACTCTTTGTGACCCCATGGGCTATACAGTCCATGGAATTCTCCAGGCCAGAACACTGGAGTGGATAGCTTTTCCCTCCTTCAGGGAATAGGGGTCGAACCAGGGTCGAACCAGGGTCTCCCGCATTGCAGGTGGATTCTTTACCAGCTGAGCCACCAGGGAAGCCCAAGAATACTGGAATGGGTAGCCTATCCCTTCTCAGCGGATCTTCCTGACCCAGGAATCCAACCAGGGTCTCCTGCATTGCAGGCAGATTCTTTACCAACTGAGCTAAAGGCACAGAGCCACCAACCGATAGAGGGAAAGTTCTCTGCCGGGTCTGGATTACTCCAGAGGCATCCTGCTGCTTTCGGGTGGGTCTACCTCTGGTAGCTAACATCCACAGGCCCTGCCCCTTTACCTGACGGAGTCTCTCCAAGCCTGCCCTTTGAAGTCTTGTGTTCCCTTTTAGGCCTCCCCTCATCTGCACACTCACGGGGATTAATTGTTACTAAGAACGACTTGTCCCAGACACTGTTCTAGGGACTGGGGACACAAGGAGGGTCACACAAAACAGAAAAGGTCTTTGCTGTCAAGAAGCTTTTATGGCAACCAGTAACCTGGTTGTCTACTGGTTAGGATTTCAGGCTTTCACTACGGTGATCTGGGTTCAATCCCTGGTGGGGGAAGATACTGTAAGCCATGTGGTTCGGCCTATGCATATATGCGTGTTTGCTCACTTGTGTCCGACTCTGACTCTTTGTGACCCCATGGACCGTAGCCCGCCAGGCTCCTCTGTCCATGGAATTCTCCAGCCAAGAATACTAGAGTGGGTTGCCATGTCCTCCTCCAGAGGATCTTCCCCACCCAGGTATCGAACCCTTGTCTCTTGTGTCTCCTACATTGGCAGGTGGATTCTTTACCACTGAGCACTCTGGGAAGCCACATGTATCTATAAGGAGCTTTTATGGAGGGAGGAGTAGTCAGACAAGAAAGAAGTAAACGGATGAACAAAAAGATAAATCCAGGTAGCAGTAGATGCCATGAAGGAAATAAAGTAGAGGAAGTGCGTGGAGCGTGACTGGCAGCAGGACGGAAAGGGACAGGCTGTCTGAGGAGGCGACAGACAGACAGACATTTACCCTGAGGCTGGGGCAGCCGGTCAAAGGTGGGGGCGGGGACAAAGTCTCTGAGGTTCGAACAAGCCCAGAGCAGGGCTGCCTGCCTGAACAACCCCCATTCACGCACGTTGTCCTGGTGTCTTTTTTTAATAGTGAAATTTAATTTCACTGTCAAGAGCAGCCCACTTGGAAGATGCTCCTCACCAGCAGTTGCATTTATTATTGGTGCAGGGGGAAGCTGTTGGAGGAACTCGTGTGATTGACGTCTTGAAAAGATCTCACTGGGGCATAGTGGGGCCAGATCTCGGGGGCAAGAGGCCAGAACGCCGGCCAGGGGCGGCTGCGGCCACTCAGGCTGCTGTGAGGTGCCCCCGCACTGGAATCCACTGGGCGGGGGTGGGGGTGGGGGCAGTGTTAGAGGCTGGAGAAGGACCGGAGGATCAGTGCCCTTTCCCCCAGCCAGCCCTGGCCATTCCTGAGCCAAACCTCCGCACTCAGGCGTCTCCCGGCTCCACCTTCCCGGCCTCCATTGTGGTAAAGCCCCGCCACGGCGGGGAGGGCCTGGCCCCTGTCTGCCTCCCCACCTGCATCCAGGCCCCCCCTCCACTAGCTGGGCCCACCCCTCCTCCCTGCAGGAAGCCGGCTGGCAGTCCTGCTGCTTGACCTTGAGCGGCAGGTCTGGTGTTTGCAAAGTCAAAGTGAGTCACTTCCTCCCTGGGGCCTCCCCCTCCGCGGGTAGCCGGCACTCCCTGCCCCCTCGCCCGCTGGGGCTGGCGCTGGCACGACGCAGTCCGCAAGCTAAGCGCTCCCGCCCGAACCCGCTGCCCCGGGCTCATTTGTCACCCGCTGCTGACTCAGCATTTCTGGGGAAGGCTTTCCTTTCACCTTAGAGGAGGAGGCCGGAAACGGGGCGGCCCTGGCTACTCCTTCCCTTGCCTCTGGGACATGTGTGCGCGTCGCAGTCTGCCTCTCTATGCCTGTGTGCGTGAGTCTGCGTGTTACTGGGTCTGCGGATGTCACTGAGGTGTGTCAATGTGCGTGTGCACCTCTGGGTCTGTGTGTGTTTTCTAGGTGTGCGCGCGCGCGCGTGCGCGTGTGTGTGTCTTGTGGCATGCATATGTGCTCAGTTGTGTCCGACTCTTTTCAACTCCACAGACTAGAACCCACAGTCTCCTCCGTCCATGGGTCTCTCCAGGCAAGGATACTGGAATGGGTTGCCATTTCCTCCTCCAGGGTATCTTCCCAACCCAGGGGTCGCACCAATGTCTCTTACATCTCCTGCATTGCAGGCAGGCTCTTTACCACTAGCAGCACCTGTGCTGAGGTCCTTGTACGTGTCTGTGGGGGTATGTGGGACTCTGCCCCGTGTGTGTGTCCAGGTGTCGTATACTGTGTGGGCGTCTAGGTGAGTGTTTTGTGGACTTCCCTGTCACGCTGCAGGCCTTTCCCCTCCTCTTTCCTTCAGGCCTAGCATCCTCCCACCAGACCGCTCCCTGACTCCCAGAATGACCCTTACCTGACCTCCCCTGGTGCCTGCAGCCCCATCTCCCACCTGCACCCTCTGTCCACTGTCCTCTAAACACAGGACCTCAGGGATTAAACACACAAGCTCTGGAATCAGACAGATTTTGGTTTCAGCCTTGGCTCTGTCGCTTGACCTTGATTGAGATCCTTACCTTTTCTGAGCCTCCGTCTCCTCACTCATACAGCAGAAGTGATCAAATCTCCCTAAAAGAGATAATCTCATGATAAAAGTGAAAATGTTAGTCACTCAGTTACTGACTCTTTGCAACCCCATGAATTGTGTAGCTCACCAGGCTCCTCTGTCTATGGAATTCTCCAGGCAAGAATACTGGAGTGGGTTGCCATGCCCTTTTCCAGGGGCTCTTGCCATGCCCTTTTCCAGGGGCTCTTCCCAACCCAGGGATGAAACCTGGGTCTCCTGAATTGTGGGCCTTTTCTGCAATCCCTTACTGCCTGAGCCACCAGGGAAGCCCATCACGTGACGGAGCCTGGCAGATCGCATGCTGCAAAGGGTAGCTGCTATTTCTTCCTAAAGCAATTGGCCCAGTGTCAGGCACACAGCCAGGGTCTAATGAACAGCAAGCACTCAAGAATAAAAGCACTGTGAGGCCATCTCCTTGGCCACTGGGGAAGGGAGAGGCATGGGAAACGGTGACCTGGATTGGGAGCTGGGCAGGAGCCCTGTGCATGACAGCTAAAGCAAGGAAAAACAAGTGGTGACCTGATTTAGTACTGCCTGGGGCAGTCAAGGAAGCAAGGGAGGAAACAGAAGGCCAGAAGCTTGGCGCTGCCCTGCCCTAATCTTCAAACTGAGTGCTACCTGACACCCCAGCTCCAGCGAGGGCCCAAAGGGAGGAGCAGAACTCCTCCCCCAGCCCGACCCCAGAGGACCCCTCCCGCTGTGTTCCTGGGAGCACCCTCACATCCATTTGTCTAGATCTTCTTAACAACCCTGTGAAGGAGATTCCTAGCATCCCCATTTTGCAGCTAGGAAAACTGAGACTCTAGGAGGTTAAGTTCCAAGATCACAGGGGCTGACATGTGGCAGTAAGAACAGTTCCAGTTCCCAGTCCTGGATGTCTACACCATCTGCCTTCTTCCTGCACGCGCGCGCGCGCGCACACACACACACACACACACACACACACCAGCTTACACTTCAGACGGCCCTCCCTCCCCACCCACAAGCACCAACATATGCTGACACCACACTCTCCCTAGCACCAGCTCCTATAGCAAATTCCTCCCGGGGCCAGCCAATTCCTGCCCTCCTTTGTTAAAAGTAGACTTCCTTGGGACTTCCCTGGTGGTCCAGTGGCTAAGATACCACGCTCCCCGCTCACACACAGTCCCAAAGGCTACCAGACCTCCATCATAGCTAAGTCAATACCATCAGATGCTACCAAAGACCTAGACACCCCCAGAAACTCCACAGCCACCACACTCTGCCCCAGCCCTGCCTCTGCCTCTCCTGGGGAAACCAGCAGACAATGCACCGTGTGGGCAGAAGGAGACAGCACCAGGCATCTGGTTGCCTGGAGATGGGACTCAGAAACAAGCCTAAAGGAGAAAGGAGCACCGGAAAGCTTCTCTCTGTCCTGATTGGCCCTTCTTGCTCCAGGAACTCTAGTCCCACACTGGAGACAGGACCCCAGTTCCCTTCTCAGCTCAGGCCTGGATTTCTAGGTGAGGCCAGGAGTCATTTCCGCTTTGGGGGCCTGCGACTCATGGGGAGAAAAGGGACGATATGCAACTCTGGCCATCCTGATTCACAGGGTTACCCGAGCATGAGGTGGGGCCTTTTGCAAAGCAGACATGCCCATTTCTGTCCAGACACAGTTCAGGCGGGCAGTGGGCGGCTGCAGCCTGTCCTTACATGGGGCTAAAGGGGCCCAGCCACCCAGTGACTCACTCACTTACCCTGCCAGCTGAAACCTAGGCCTCACCCTTCCCTTCTCCTGCCACCCACAAAGCCCCTTCACATAGCAGTCTCAGAGACTAAGGTAAGGAGAAACATTTCCAAAGGTTGGCAGATGACAACCAAAGGCAAAAAAAAATCCAAAAAAGCCACATGATCGCTTAACCAACTCTGGAACCACCTACCTCTAGGTTTCCTGGTGTGTGATTTCATTAGCCAACCCCTTACTGTTGCTTCAGTATTTTATTTTTGCAATAATCTTGCAACCCAGAGTGGCCCATCCCCCACCCCCACCAGACCACCCAATATAAACTTGGTGGGCTTCCTGTGTTATCTTTACCTCGCATAATCTGCCAGTAACACAGCTCCCTGCCTAAACTGAAGGTCCTGGGATCAGAGGAACAGATGAGAGATCCTGATGATAGTGGTGACTTCGAAGACTGCAGATCTGGTGGAAGGTGTGTTAGTAAGTAGAACACGGAGAAAGGAACTCAGCAGAAACAAATTCCAGTTGTCAAGGGTTGAAGACCCTGCACAGTCAAGAACCAACATCCGCAGTGCAACCGGGTTGAGACCCACTAGTGAATCAAGAAATCAGTTCAGTGGATTGCACTCAGAATTTTTTTTTTAAAGAAATAGAAAGGAAAAACATGAGCATGTGTTACATACGATAAAAAGAAAATAGGGTCAGATAGTAAAGAATCTACCTACAATACAGGAGACTCGGGTTCGATCCTTGGGTCTGGAAGATCCCCTGGAGGAGGAAATGGCAACCCACTCCAGTATTCTCGCCTGGAGAAGAATCCCATGGATAGAGGAGCCTGGTGGGCTGTAGTCCATGGGGTACAAAGAGTTGGATACAACTGAGCAACTAACACTTACCTATAGTTTCCTACAGCTTGTTTCAGGGTATGTAAACACTCATGCGGAATGCATTTCTCACTGAGGATGTTGGTTTTAAGTTGGAAGACTCGGCTCTGGATATAAAGGCGTGAATCTCACAGGGCGCCCTATTTGCATATGAGGGTCAGGGGTCTCTTTGTCCTGACATTGGTTCCAGCCTCCCCAGGAGGGTCTGTGGGAAGCAGTGGACCCCCACTTTCCTAAGCACAGAAGGAGGTTTCCCCTTTATACCTCACCATGTTCATTCTCCCTGCTTTCCTCAGCAGGAGAGGAGGGCTGGGGCCTTTACCCAGAATCCCCACCTCTGGAATGTTTCCTGTTTCCCAAGAACCTCCACTTTGCCTTTCAGAGGATGAGATGGTTGGATGGCATCACTGACTCAATGGACATGAGTTTGAATAAGCTCTGGGAGTTGGTGATGGACAGGGAGGCCTGGGGTGTTACAGTCCACGGGGTGACAAAGAGTTGGACACGACTGAGCGACTGAACTGAACTGAACTGAAGAACCTCCACTGGGCAAGGTAATCAAGGTCTTTGGATTAAGGTCATTTCAGAGCCCCCCCCCCACCGCCCCCCCGGTGGAGAGCACCAACCTGTCCTGTCCCTCATCCTAAGAACCTGCAGAGAGGCCGAGGCCAGCCTCCGTGTAAGTCAGGAAACACAGGCTTGGCCCCTGGGAAAGCCTTTGCTCAGATGCCTTCCCTTCCATTTCCATAATTTGGCAGAATCTTGAACACAATGGGGCGGGACAGAGAAAAAACTAGAAAGCTCGACTTCTGCCACCAGGGCCGGAAGCCCCACTGTGGCCCCAGCTGGTGGTTAGCCCCTGTTTGTCATTTTGCAAATCTGGTCTACCCACCTCCGGTGAAAACTCCCAGCATCACCCCAGGGGGCAATGACTAATTACAAAACACATTTTTCTCTCTGTTTCATTTCGCTTGCTTCCCCGCCCACAGCGCCACCCCCGCACAAGCCGCGTGCTCCCTCGCTAGACTGGGTTGAATGAACTCTTGGCCGGCCCCTCCTCCCCAGTCTGCACCCTCTGGGCGCTTTTCTCCTCACTCAGCTTTACTTTCACTTTCTAGTCGCTCTCACTCTCCATCCGCTTCTTAACCCTGGTGCTCTGGCCGTTTTCTGAACGTAGGGGCCACTGCTGAAGCCCTGAGCTGCACCCAGTTAGTCAGGTATTCGATTCAACACCTGTCCACAAATATTTTTCCAGTGCATTCGATCCCAGGCTTCAAGTGATCGATGCTAGGGACCTGGGCAAGGTTCTGCACACCATCAAGCAAACAGAAACAGTGCACAAAGCCTCTGTGGCTTGATCCACGGTGCTAGGAAGGCCACGGAGAGGGGACAGCTAAGCCATCCTGGGGCAGCCAGGGAGGGCTCCCTGGAGGCGGGGAGAAGCCTGCACTGAGGCCTAAAGGCCTTGGAATTGGCTGTTAGCCAGAGGAAGAAAGAGAGGCGTAATTCCAAGCCAAAGGAGCTGCCTATGAGTGGTACCATCTTTGGTGAGGCTGGCTGGAGCCCATCAAGAGGGGAACAGTGTAAGGAACTGGGGTCCCTAAAGGCAGGAAAAAGGGAGATCTCAAAGAACCTTGAAAGCTTGCTAAGCCATTTGGATTCTGTCCTGAAGGTTTTGGATTCTGTCCTGATGGGGAGCCCTGGGAAGGTCTTAAGTCAGAGGGACATAACCGGTTGGGTTAGAGGACAAGACTGTACACTGAGAGATGAGTCAGGAGGTGATAGCTGCAACGGGAGGAAGTGAGTGGACTGGAGAGATATTGAGAAGGCAGGATCTATTAGACATGGAGGTTAGGGAAAGGAAGCAGGCATGGGTGACCCAGAGTTCTTGCTTAACTGGTGGTCCTCTCTGTTCCCTACTGGAAGAAGAGGTGGGTGGCAGAGTAGTGGGTGGATACAAAGGTCTATCTAGTCAAGGCTATGGTTTTTCCAGTACTCATGTATGGATGTGAGAGCTGGACGATAAAGAAAGTTGAGCACCGAAGAATTGGTGCTTTTGAACTATGGTGTTGGAGAAAACTATTGAGAGTCCCCTGGACTGCAAGGAGATCCAACCAGTCCATCCTAAAGGAGATCAGTCCTGAATATTCATTGGAAGGACTGATCCTGAAGCTGAAGCTCCAATACTTTGGCTACCTGATGCGAAGAACTGACTCACTGGAAAAGACCCTGATGCTGGGAAAGATTGAAGGCAGGAGGAGAAGGAGATGACAGAGGATGAGATGGCTGGATGGCATCACTGACTCGATGGACGTGAGTTTGAGTAAACTCTGGGAGTTGGTGATGGACAGGGAGGCCTGGCGTGCTGCCATCCATGGGGTCACAAAGTCGGAGCATACACTGGTAGAAATATTTTGGGGCGGATATCAAAAAGAATTCAATCCAGGACATCCTTGGTGGTCGAGTGGTCGAGAATCCACCTTGCATTGCAGGGGACGTGGGTTCGATCCCTGATCGGGGAACTAAGATCTCACATGCGGCAGAGCAACTACACCCACTCCTGAAGCCCACCAGCTTCAACTAGAGAGTCTGTGTACTGCATGAAGATCCCACATGATGCAACAAGGATCCCAGGTGCGACTGAACTGAACTGAGGGGGTTGATGACAAAGTCCTTCTGCACAAGCTGAATTTTACATGCCTGTGGGACACTGAGTCTTTGGCTACTTGCTCTGTGCCCTTGAACAGGGGCAGAGTTCTAGACTGGCACTGCCACGCACCCGCGGTGGTAATGGAAGGCAGGGTGAGGTGCAGTGTGAGCAGGCGTGAAGGTCTACAGTAGAGAAGTAACCACAGGAGGATGACACGCCACCAGCAAAGGACCAGCAAGGGAGCGGCAGGCGGTGGGGTGGAGAGCTCAGGGTGGGTTGGAGAAAACCCGAAGCTTCCAGGGGAGGGATGTGGTCCGGGTGTGGCCTGCTGCTGTTGGGGCAGGAAGAAGAGGTCAGCAAAGCTTCCGTGAGTTGGAGGGACGTGTTGATAGTGAGAGCAGTTTCGGTGGTGGTGGTGGCAGAGAGCAGTTTTGGTTTTGAGGTTGGAGAGAGGCAGGGAGAGAGGCGAGCCGCCTGAGGCTAGGTCAGCTCGGGGGCCTGGTGGGCCCCAAATACCCTCTTCACCTTCTGGTAAAGTGTCATTGAAATGGCTTTACATTTCTTAAGAGAGTCTTTCTCATTCTGTGCCCACCCCTGGGGGCCACGTGGAACCTAACAGGCCTTTGCCCCCTCCCATTCCAGAGTCTGTCCAGGAAGTGTTCACCAGCCACACTCAGCCTCCTGTTCCCTGGATTAAATGCTCCCGCTGCTCTGCATTCGTTTCTTCCTCCGTTCTCAGGCTGGTTTCTGCCATGTGCTGTCTTCTGACCACAGTACAGTTTTGTTGGCTCTCAGCATCATCCAAACACGGCCCACTGACTGTACTCTGCCAGCGTGCAGGGGAGGGCTATCACCTCCCTCTGTTCAAATGTCATTTTATGCAAAGCTGCCACTCCCAGGGTACACTCCTTCCATCACAGATCTAACTCCAAGAGACTAGAGTTAAGTGTCTTAATTTGATAACAGTCACAGAGCTAGAGAGTGAGGACAGTCTGGAGTTTGAGGGCAATCACAGAACTCGAGATTGGCGCATGGACAGTCAAAGTCACCAGCCCATGCCATGAGCACAGCCAGCGATGGACTGGGGTAAGCCAGTCCATGACTGGCTGTCAGTGGGAGCATACACTGGTAGAAATATCCTGGGGCAGGTATCAAAAAGAATTCAACCCAGGACATCCTTGGTGGTTGAGTGGTTAAGAATCCACTTTGCGTTGCAGGGGATGTGGGTTCTATCCCTGGTCAGGGAACTAAGATCTCACATGCGGCAGAGCAACTACACCCACTCCTGAAGCCCGCCAGCCACAACTAGAGAGTGTGTACTGTATGAAAGATCCCAGATGATGCAACAAGGATCCCATGTGATAAGACCCAACAGCCAAATAAATAAAAAGAATTCAATCCCCCCGAAATAGAGGGCTGCTGATAGGAACAAGTGTAAGGATGTTGTAGCAGAGGTAGCTAATTATTCCATAATTTATTTTCTCCTCTTCTTCTTTTAGCAATAGAACCCCCAGCTTTTCTGTGGGGCACATCCTACTTGGTATAACGATTCCATTTCCAGTTAGATGTGGCCACATGACCAAGTTCTGGCAAAAGTAAGTGTGAGCAAAAGTGATGTGTACCTTATGGGCTGTGTGCTTGGGGGGAAGTGATCTTCCATTTTTCCTCTCTTGCACTTCCAATGGCTGGAATATGGTCCCAGAAAGTATGGTGTTGAGTTTTCTTCAATCTCATAGACGAGGGCATCAAGATAAAGGTAACTTGCATTCCCGACTAAAGCAGGGCCACCCTGTCCACCATGAATGCTTAAACACCTACTGAAACTGAAGAGAAAACTCCTGTGTTTAAGCACCTGTTACTGTAGGTCTTTGTTAAAGAACTGCATCCTAGCTAGTACAGACATTCATTTCAACGTTGTTTGTAAGTTGTTTGTTTTTAAACAGAAATGCCTAAATGTCTATCAGAGAGAAAGCGAGCAAAGGAGCCATGTAACTCCACACAACTAGGTACATGAAATCCCTTTAAAAAGAGAAATAGATGTATCTGTAGGAACAATGTTCCTGATAGACTATTAAAATGAAAAGTGCCAGTGATAGGAGAATGTAGCAGATGCTTGTGGTTTGCAGGGTTTCTGGGGACAAGTTACTTCCTCCCTCTCCTGTAGAAGATACAGGGGACACATTTTGCCTTGCCTTGGATGGTGTGATCTGGGGAGGGAGGTCTGGTACTGTGACAGCCTTTTTGTTCCACCCAGGAAGACCCTAGAGTTGGTGAAGGTGAAGTTGGTGGAGGTGAATGGAGCCTAAAGAGAAAGTCCACATATCAAAGGACAGAGAAGAGTCAGAGAGCCAGGTCCGCAGGGAGACTAAGGGGCTAAACAGAAGTCAGTGTGCAGTTACTGAGTCTTCAAACTGTTTATCAGTTTCAGTCAATTTTAGCTAGGTTTTCTTTGGCTTTACAAAGATGACTCCTTATAAGAATATTTCTTATAGTCTATTAAAAACCAAATATTTTAAAATCTCAGTTTCCTTAAAAACAGATTAAAGAAGTGGTGATAACTTCTAATGGTGAAATTCTATGCAGCCAAAAATGTTTTTGAAACTCTACATGTGGTGATATGAAAAGATATAGATATTTCAAGATATTCCATTAGGTGGAAAAAAGGGTGGAGAAGATTCTGTCAAGTGTGCTACCATTTGTGTGAGAAAAAAATAAAAGTCTGAGAGAATATGTTTCTTAAAGTGCTTGNGTTTTTGAAACTCTACATGTGGTGATATGAAAAGATATAGATATTTCAAGATATTCCATTAGGTGGAAAAAAGGGTGGAGAAGATTCTGTCAAGTGTGCTACCATTTGTGTGAGAAAAAAATAAAAGTCTGAGAGAATATGTTTCTTAAAGTGCTTGAAGTATCTCTTGAAGTATACTCGAGAAATTGATAACAATAAGAACTTAAATAGTGAGGAAACTGAGGAGAGAATGCTAGTTTTTCACTCTCTACCCTCTTACTTTTTGAATTTTATACCATGTGTATATAATACCTGTTCAGAAAATAAAGTTAGTTTTTAAAAATTTAAAAAGAAGACTCGCAAGGGAAAGAGTGTGCACACGGGACAGTTTTTTAATTGTCACATGTCACCTGCATACACGTGAAAGTCACGTGTCTAGATGTTCCTAGAAGTCTGGAATGATAGGCACCAAAGTGTTAACAGTGGTTACCCCAAAGGAGAGAAGCTGGACCCTGTGTGTGCTGGGGAGCAGGGTGGGGTGGGGGGGGGTGTGTGCCGTGGGGAATAGCTTATCAACTGGGAACTCACCCCACTCTAACATTTCTTGCCAGGTGCTGTTCTGCACAAATATCCGTTTGCTTAATCCTCATCCCAGGAGCACCTCCATCACCTGCCCTTAATAGATGGGGATAGAGACTGAAAGGAGCTGCTAGGAAGGGCAGAGTGGGCTGGCACTTGAGCTCAGATCATGTGTTGACACATGGCATTTTCCCACCTTGTGACCCCCTGGGTGGGGCTGTTGGGTCCTTTGTCACAGAGCCCCTCACACAAACACCCAAGGGCTCCAGTGAGGGCTCCGGGGAGGGCAGCAACCCCACCAGAGTCTCTTGCTCCTCCCAGCAGGCAGCTGACAGGTACCACTTCCCTTTTCCTCCCATCTGGAAGACAAGAAACTGGAGGTTAAGCCTCACAGGACTGCATTTTGTTTAAGCTTTGTTAACACTCCTCCGTTTACACTGAAAAATGTATAAGCAACTGGTAATAACCAATGCAGATGAGGTTATGAGGAGGATAACATAGTGGGTCTATGGATACCATCGGTGGGTCTGCAAAGGATCTGGGGGAGACGGCTGGACAAAACCCATCTCATTTAGAGAAGAAGCACAGGCCTTCAGAACTAGCCATTCCACTTTTAGGAAGGTATCTGACAGAACCGTTGAACAAGTATGCTGACCGTAGCGGTCCCATAAATCATAGCAGGCTCTGGAATTCTAGGCAGCTGTCAAAAGAAAGTAACTGACTTAGGAACAGGCACAGAACATGTCTGTGGTGTAGTATTTAAAACACAATTTGCAAAATAATATGTAGAGAATAATCCGCTTTTTTTAAAGCAATAAAAATAATGTGTATAGAAAACACACATATATAGAAAATGGTCTGAAAGCATATATGCCAAAATGATGATAGTGGAAAGTAGAATTCAGAGGAAATGGAAGGTGAAAAAGAACTTTTCATTTTTCATCTATATGCTTCAATATTGTCCATGTTTTTATAAACATATCTTAGCTTTGTAATTAAAACTGTTTTTAAAACTTAGGAGCTAATAAATGATTTTTTTCATGGGCCAAGCATCAGCTCGCCAACTGTCCCCTCTCCCTCCTTGCCCCCTCCCTTCCACATGCTGTCTCATCTTCTCCTGTTTGCTATCTTTGGACCTAAGGCCTCTGAGCTGGCTGCAAGGCTCCAGAGCCCCTCTAAACCATACTCACTAATCTCTCCCTAATCCTGGCTCCCCAGCAGCTCAGACCGGCTGCTGTCTGCTCCTGTGGGAGGTGCGCAGGAGTCCCCTTGGTTTTTACCCCTTGGTTTAAAAAAGGAAGCAGCTATGGATACTCAGGACTCCAGGACCTGTGAGCCTCTAGAGAGGGGGGGTCTGGGCTCTCCCAGGAGGCCTTCCTCTCCTCCTTGAGCATGTCCATTGCAGCCAAAGCATTTTTTAAGATTTGGGTGGGACTGCAGAGATGGTCTTGTTCCAGGGTGAGAACACTGCATCCAGGCCAAGCCTTTTTGCCATCTGCTTCTTTCCAAGTGTCGTCCCTTAATTTCAGAGTCTGAACGCTCACTCTTGTTAACTGTTCAATAAAGGCACTCCGTCAGGAAGCTGCCATCTGTATCAGAGCTTCTTAGCTGTGATGGCACAGAGGGAATCACCTGGGGAGATTTGCAAACTACTGACACCTGGGCCCTACTCCTTGTGGTTCTGATTTATTTTAACTGAAGCGCTGGGATTTTTGTTACTTCCTAGGCAGGCCTGAGAACCACTGATCAACACAGTGTGATGTGATTTGTGTGTGTGTGTGCATATAGGCTGCGTGCATATATTAATGTAACCCATACGTAGAAATCTGTACCCACACACAACACCAAAAGCTGGATTTCCCAGCACACAAAATAACATGTACTGCTGAGGTCACCAGCAAAGCAAGACACCCAAAAAAGCAAGAAAAAAACATTTCAAATGTGATATTTAAAAAATGAAAAAGTCAGAGTGGAGAAATTCAGATCCTTCACTGGGCTTCTGTGCTTGTTTTTGGATGGGGCTTTTCTTATACTCCATATAGGGGGAAGAAGCCCCTTGATCCTTCCCTGGCCTGGCAATGAGACCCAGGGAAACTTTCCTAGGCTGGGACCTGGGACCCTTCAATGACAGCTGCAAACACACCTCTCCTCCAGCTACAAAAATACAAAGAAACTATATGGGACTAAGAATAACCCCGTGCATGCACCATTGGAGCAAATTCTGGACAAAAAAGATACAAAAAAGACACACACATACACACAAAAAAGACACACACATACACACAAAAACAACTGCCATTTCTGAAGAGGTGGGAGCAAAAAAAAATAAACGGTGTTGGGAGCAAAAGCAGGGTGCTAGGCAAGCCCCCCTAACACTCAACACCACAAAGGGATGGGCATACCACCTAAGCCACCCCTCACGCCCAACCCCTGGACACCCCCCTACTCTCACCCCAGGGATCACCCCCACTGCAGGGATCCAGCAAGGGAACCTGTTACTTGTTATTCCTCTGTCCTATACCTGGTACAGGATCCCCAGTAAGCCTCACCTAAATTTCTTCTCTGGCCTCTAGTCAGTTTCTGTTAATGGGGAAGGCCAAGAACCCTGGTTGGTATCCGCCCTACATATCCACAAAGAGGGCTGGTTGCCCAGATTCACACAGCAGGTTTCCTGGTTGAAGTGTCAGTCCCTCTGGATGGGCCAAACCTTCCCCTGGTTCTCCCAGGAAAAGTCCTCAAAGATAGTCCTGGCATGGGGCCACAGGGCCCAAGGAGACCGTGCTCCCAGCCTTCCAGGCCCTGCTCTCTCCCCAGAGGAACGATGGAGCCAAAGGAACCTAGCTCCTATACCTGCAGGTGGCCTCAAATGTGGGGGGCTCTGACCTCAGGCTGAGGGGTACACATGCATGAGATGTATACACGGAGGCCTGCCCAAAGTAGAGGAGAGTGGACTAGATTCAGAGTCATTTCCCAATCTAAGTTTGATGAGTCAAGTATGCAGAGTGAATCCCAAGGTAATTCTTCGGGAAGTCCTATGAGGAACTGATGGGTTGGTTTTCATCTGGGTAATAAGGGAAGCCTTCCTGGAGGAGGTGAAATTAGAACTATGCCTTGAAAGATGACCAGGACTTAACAGGGGAAGGAGAGAGAGAAGACAGAGCTGCCCCTACCTACTCCTCCACATCTTCCCCTCCTCTTCCCTGACCTGTGCTGCAGGAGCCCACTGCAGCCTTGAGGACAGAGAGTTCTGGGAGAGGCCTGGGGAGGAGCCAGAGAGTGCCCGCCCCTCCCTCCCCTCCTGGAGATCAGCCTCACAACTGAGGATCCCTCTCTGGACTTGCTGGGCTCAGTCCTGACTCCTCTGACCTGGCCTTGAGATGCCCAGTCAATCTCCCGAAGCCCCTGGCTTACAGCGCATCGCTGCTCCAAGTCAAAGCTGATGAAGTCACTTCAGGGGCTTCCCTGTAGGCCCTTGGAGCTGAGATCTCAACCTGGAATGGCCCCAGAAAGATATCAGAAGCCAGGACCCCGCTCTCACACCTGCAGGGTCTTGACTATGCCCGGGGGGTCCTGTGCTTTCTGAAGTTACTTCCAGGGACGCGGATGAACAGCCAGGATTGGGAACCACGGCCAGTGCCCCCAGGGTCGGGGAGAAAGGGAGGCAGGCAAGATGGAAGGAGGGGGCTCAGGAGGGACAGCTGCCCGGGGGAAAAAGCCAGAGGCGCTGGGACAGGTGGAGGACGAGACCCAGCTAAGGGGACTCTGCAGAAAACAAGTGTTCAGTGAGCAGCCCTCAATCTGGCCTCTGTTCCCCAGGCTCTCAGGGTCAGGGAGGGAAAGGGAGCCAGGGACAACTGTTCACCACCAACAGGGGCAGAAAGACACAAAGGCCCCCACAGAGGGCCTCCTGTTATCTGTGGTTGGTGGCTTCCCTGAGAGCAAAGACTTCATTTCATCTGTTCACTGCTGTCTCCCCAGCACCTGGCACATGGTAGACGCCGCTAAACAGGACTGAATGAACTTTAAATGCCAACCCGTTTCCTCTCTCAGGACTGTCAGTTTTTCTCAGTCTGTGAACTTCTTGCATGGAACAGAGGTTCAAATAGTGCTGGGGCAGAAGAGCTAAACAGGCATCTTTCTACAGAACACATAGAGATGGCCAACAGGCACTTGGAAAGATGCTCAGCATCGCTAATTAATATTAGAGAAATGCAAAGCTAAACCACAATGAGGTATCACCTCACACCAATCTGAACGGCTATCTTCAAAAAGCCCATAAATAATAAATGCTGGAGAAGATGTGGAGAGAAAGGAACCCTCCTGCACTGTTGGCGGGAATGTAAATTGGTGCAGCCGCTACGGAAAACAGTATGGAGGTCTCTTGCTGCTGCTGCTGCTGCTGAGTCGCTTCAGTCATGTCTGACTCTGTGCGACCCCACAGATGGCAGCCACCAGACTCCGCCGTCCCTAGGATTCTCCAGGCAAGAACACTGGAGTGGGTTACCATTTCTTTCTCCAATGCGTGAAAGTGAAGTCACTGAGTCGTGTCCAACTCTCAGCGACCTTATGCACTGCAGCCTACCAGGCTCCGCTGTCTATGGGATTTTCCAGGCGAGAGTACTGGAGTGGGGTGCCATGCCTTCTCCAATGGAGGTCTCTTAGAAAACTAAAAATTAGAGTTCGCATATGATCCAGCAACCCAGGCCCCTCAGGAAGAATAGGCTGGGAGCCTGCCCTTGACATTTCAGGACACTGGGAACCCCAGGCCTGTCTGAAACCGAGGTGATCTCTAGCCCACCTGCAGCCCCTCTCTCACCTGTGTTGCAGGCCCAGCCTTGTGTAAGGCTGGCCCTGGGGCAGTGAGGAGGGGAGGGGCAGGCTGGGGGTGGAGCCGCCCAGAGGCTGCCTGGGGCCTGAAAACCCTAAATCATCTGGTTGGTCTGCAGCCCAGCAGGCCCTGGCTAGCTTTTCATTGAGTTGCTGGTGTTTCAAGGCTATCTTTCCTGGTGTTTGCTTTCCAAGTGAGAGCCTGGATAGCCAAGAATGGAATTTCAGGGGTAGTGACACGCAGTGGTCGTACACTTGCACGCTGCTGCTGCTGCGTCGCTTCAGTCGTGTCCGACTCTGTGTGACCCCACAGACGGCAGCCCACCAGGCTCCCCCGTCCCTGGGATTCTCCAGGCAAGAACACTGGAGTGGGTTGCCATTTCCTTCTCCAATGCGTGAAAGTGAAAAGTGAAAGTGAACACGCAGGAAGCTCAAATTCTCCATCTTGACTTTGGACAAGTTGTTTAACCTTCTGGTGCCTCTGTGGCCTCATCTGTAAAATGGGGAAATAATAACACCCACCTCTCAGGGTTGTGGTAAAGGATTTAATGAGTACCTGGCATCTAACATGTATACACGTGGAAGTGTGAGTAGCTATTGTATTTTGCGGTATTTCTAGGAGACATCTGTTTAGAAGTGAAAACGTCTTTCAGCGCTTCTCAAATGTCTCGAAAGGTGCTTTACTCATGTCTTGAGAGGCCAACCCAGCTGCCAGGCCAGGCCAGGGACTTTCAGAGACCAGGTGGATGGCGTGTCTGATCCAGATCAGGCACTGCGGCCTTTGAAATGTAAATGAGGATTGTGTTTTGACTCTGTCAGTTCAAAGGGAAGCAATTGGATGGAAGCACTGTTTCCCCTGGGAGCAGGGCAGGAAAGCCCCGAGGTTGGGAGGAGGGGAGGTGGGGGAGGAGGCCACTGGCCATTAAACCAGTATCCAGAGAACTGGAGAAACCACCTTGGACATCACCAAGTCCAATCCCCCCATGGTACAGATGGCAAAACTTTCTCTCTGGTGAGTGTTTCTATCCTTGGAGACTCAGTTTCCCCATCTTCAAAGCAGAGGTGTAACCCCCATTCCGCCCAACTGCTGGGCATGTGTAGGAGGCAGGGAAGGTGGCATGGTGGAGACCCTGGGAGAAGTGTCTTCTGCCATAGAAGGCACCCTGGCGGGCCTCAGAGCTAGTCAGCTGGAGCTGGGGGATGGAGTTCATGGTTGAGGTCAAGTCCCTGGCGCCTGCCTCCACCTGGCCCTGCCATACTCCAGTGGGAATATGGCAAACAATGAGATGAGTGGTTATGGTCCCCCAGAGGGCCCCTTGCAGCCACCTTTGCAGAACCAGTCCCTGTTCTGTGTCCTCGTTTGGATCATTTTTGTGCTGCCCTAATTTCTAAGAATTTAGAAACTCCTTCAGTGGCAAAACTCATCATGGGAATAAAAATTCAATTCAATTCTCCACTAAAGGCTTCTCCTCCATTGAAACACTTTGCACACACGTTAGATTCTAACAAACCACATTTGAAGTTCCATTCCACCAGTTACTGGGGTAACAGCGTTGAAAAAACCTTGGCTGTTGGAGCCTCAGTTTCCCCTTCAGTAAAGAAGAGAAAGTCATCTCTGTTTCGCAGATTATTGAGAAGATAAAATTAATTCAGGCATTCATTCAACAAAGTTTTACTAAGCATCAGTGTGCCAGGCATTGATGATACAGCTCTGATAAATATTAACCAGTGAAAGTGCAAGCGTTAGTCACTCAGTCATGTCCAGCTCTTTGCGGCCCCATTGACTAGAGCCCGCCAGGCTCCTCTGTCCATGGGATTCTTCAGGCAAGAATACTGGAATGGGTTGCCGTTCCCTTCTCCAGGGGACTCTTCCTGACCCAGGGATTGAACCCAGGTCTCTCACATTGCAGGCAGATTCTTTACTGTCTGAGCCACCAGGGAAGCCCATATGAACCAATAGTGACCCCAAAATCTGGTACCGATTGTGCTGAATGCTATGGAAGAAAAGCACTCATGAGGAAGAACCGGGAGATCTGTGCTGAAGGATAACAGGTGTGATCTTTTTCACTGAATCTGAAGCACTATTACTTTATTTATTTTAAAAATAACTTTAAACTTTTTAACGTATTTAGTTTTGGCTGTGCTGGTCTTCGTTTCTCTAGTTTCGGGGGGTGGGGGCGACTCTAGCTGTGATGCACGGGCTTCTCATTGTGGTGGCTTCTCCTGTTGCAGGGCATGAGCTCTAGGGCACACAGGCTTCAGTAATTGTGGCACAAGGGCTTAGCTGACCTGTGGCATGTGGAATCTTCCTGGACCAGGGATCGAACCCACATCGCCTGCATCGGCAGGCGGATTCTTAACCACTGGACCACCTGGGAAGTCCCCTAAAGTAATATTATTTCAGATATCACCAAGAAACAGTTTACTAATTAACCATGACATAGAGCATTCTCACCTTTAGAAATGTTATTTGTGCTTCCTGAAAAAACTCTTTTAGAGTTTCCTTCAGCCCCAGAGGAGTTTCCTATCTTCTACCCAATTTCAAACAAAAAAGATCTGTAAAGGCAGAGATCAGAATACAGTAAAATCCAAGAGAAATCCACCTTGCCTTGCAGCAAGCTTGTTTAGTGTAAAATCGGGCTCTCTGGCTGTGGTTCAGTGGAAAAGGGAGACAGGACAGAAGGATGTGTGAACTGGGCAGAGAAAAGGGCAGGAAGGGTGGGAATGGAGTCCTGGCAGAGGACTCACTGCTCAGCTCAGCTTCAGGTTGAATAGTAAAGCAACCAGAAGGAAAAAGAGTCAAATGCCAGACCAGTGGATCGGTACACACTGTAGTCTGTAAAATGCATCCTGTTGTCAGAATTTAACAGGTGTCTCTTCCTCAGAAGCACAGAGCACCCCAGTTCCTAGACATTGGTTTTTAAATGCCATTCTCCACTAAAAGGAACCATGGCACTTTGGGGGAAACAGCCAATTCCAGGGCTCACTCGGGTAAAGTATAAGATGACCCTGGAACATTTTGTTGTACCAGATAG
Organism: Neotragus pygmaeus; assembly: GCA_006410875.1. Taxonomy (NCBI): domain Eukaryota; kingdom Metazoa; phylum Chordata; class Mammalia; order Artiodactyla; family Bovidae; genus Neotragus; species Neotragus pygmaeus. The sequence goes on along the minus strand of SJYV01018840.1, from coordinate 907,424 downwards.
TGATGATGTGCTTAAAGGAAAAAATAATAACAAGAACATGTCAATAAGAATGGAGCCAGCCTGAAATCAGAGAAGGCAATGGCAACCCACTCCAGTACTCTTGCCTGGAAAATTCCATGGACGGAGGAGCCTGGTAGGCTGCAGTCCATGAGGTTGCTAAGAGTCAGACACAACTGAGAAACTTCAGTTTCACTTTCAGCCTAAAATGGTTCCTACTGGACAAATCTGGCATGATTTGAGCACTGAAATAAATCATGAGACTTCTAGGTTATAACCCAAAAAACAAAAGAAGAATCCATGAGTTCATCCTGATATAAATAAATTAATGAATAAACAAATGAATGGGGAAGGAAAGAATGTTCTTTAGGAAAGAATTATCAATGGATGCTATAACCAGCAGGGGATACAAAACAAGATATTTACATAATACACACAGCAGAAATTTTTTCTTTTTTTGCTAGAAAGGACATTGTTAGGACATTTGAAGATGTTTGAAAGTAGGGAAACCACCAAACCATTCAAGTGTGACCTAAATCAAATCTCTTACGATTATACAGTAAGTGACAAATAGATTCAAGGGATTAAATTTGATAGAGTGCCTGAAGAACTATGGACGGAGGTTAATGACATTGTACAGGAGGTGGTGATCAAGACCATCCCCAAGAAAAAGAAATGCAAAAGGCAAAATGCATGTCTGAGGAGGCTGAGAAAAGAAGAGAGGCTAAAGGCAAAGGAGAAAAGGAAAGATATATCATCTGAATGCAGAGTTCCAAAGAATAGCAAGGAGAGAAGAGAAAGCCTTCCTCGGTGATCAATGCAAAGAAATAGGGGAAAAAAATAGAATGGGAAAGACTAGAGATCTCTTCAAGAAAATGAGAGATACCAAGGGAACATTTTGTGCAAAGATGGGAACAATAAAGGACAGAAATGGTATGGACTTAACAGAAGCAGAAGATATTAAGATGTGGCAAGATACACAGAAGAACTATACAAAAAAAGATCTTAATGACCCAGATAACCATGATGGTGTGATCACTCACCTAGAGCCAGACATTCTGGAGTGCGAAGACAAGTGGGCCTTAGGAAGGCCCCCACACACACATAAAGAGAGAAATAAAAGAGATTGATATAAGGGTAGCATGGTGGTAAATGTTTAACAGCATTTCCTAAGGGGAAAGTCCCTGATTACTGGTTTCTGTTCTGTAAATTCTCTACCTCCACACCAGTTAGTTTCAAGCCACCAACACGAAGTCACTACCCAGGGAGCTGGGCAGAAATACACAAAAATGGCTCTAGCATCCAACACACCAGGACAAATGTAAGCATGCTAAAAACCAACGATGGGGGAAACTCAGTGAAGGAAATAAGGAAATTATTTGTACTACTTTTTGCAATTTTTATGTAGTCCACAATTATCTCAGAGTACAAGTTGGTCTTTATAAGCATGTCTCTTACAACTGATAAAACTGGGAAAATCTAGTAAATGCGCATCCAGGTAAAGGCATCTACATGTGCAAAAGCTCTGAGGCTGGAGAAGCAGTTTGTCTGAGAAGAAAAAACAAAAACAAAAACAGGAATTTCCCTGATGGTCCAGTGGCTAGGATTGTTGAGGGTCTGGGTTCAGTCCCTAGCAGGGGGGCCAAGATCCTCCAAGCTGCATGGTGAGGCCCACAGAACAGAAGCCAAAGAAGGCCTGAGTGCTGGGGGCAGAGTGGCAGAGGGCAACGTGAGCTGAGAGGTGGGCAGGGGCCAGGACGCGAGGGGCTGGTGGGCTGCACGCAGGGTTTGGGTTCCGGTGACAACAGCAGGGAGGACCCATCAAAGAGCTTTAAGCAGTGGAGCGCAGGGGGACTGTGGCCTCATTTGCGCTGATCACTCTAGCCCCTGGCTGACCCTTAGTCAACAGTGGCCATTAATACGGCCTTGTTCGTTGGGCTCTCTGCTGTCACTTCCCTCAGGGTCCCGTCGGCTCTATTGGAGTTGACAGCAGGTGGCCCCATACTCACTTCTGCCAAGTGGACTTCCAGAATTCCAGGCTGGCCCCCTCAGCCCTGCTCTCTGAGTGCATAGACCCATCCCTTTCTGGGAATCCCAGAGCCCAGGGGGGACCTTGAGAGGTTTGAGTTCAAGGTGGAATGAATGGGCTATTTGATGGGGATCTCCCAGGGCAACCTCCAGGCTTCATACAGTTTGAGTGGCTGTGGGCTTCCTTTTTTTCCAGATGAATCACTGCTCTGTGTGTCTGTGATGGTGTATGCCCTCCCACTGACGTGCCCTGGGGCCCTGCAGTAACAGGAGCAGGCTGGATCTGTGCACGGAGCGGCTCCTCCTGTGAGTCGCCTTAACTGAGCCAAGGATCCCACTAGGCATTACCATGCATTCCTCATCAAACACTTACAGCAACCCCGTTGAGGGTCCCGGACTGTTCAGGTTCAAACAGTTGGCCCCCAAAAATCAACCCAGGCCCTCGGGCCCCTAAAATCTCCACTTCTGCGCACAGCACCACCCTGCATCTTTAAGTGGCATTCAGGCCACGTAGACAGCGACCCGATGTGACGGAGGGCCCTGCTGTGTCAGAAAAGGGTTAATTGGGATGCCTCAGCAAGCTTCAGTTTGGTGAGGTCGGTTGTCACGGCAACAGGAAGGTTTGGGGGGAGAGGGAGGCGGGCACAGCAGGATCTGAATCACTGGATGTACAGCCTGTATGTTTATTTTGCAGTGGACCCCTTCCTTCTGGGGTCCTCAGGGACTGCACGTGGTCAGCAGGAGCGGCTGCGCAGGGCCAGGCTGACACCAGGGCCGCTGCAGCCCCTCCCCCAGGGTACTCTCACCAGCCCACCCTGGGCGCCTCTCCCACGAGGAAGACCCAGGGCTTTTGCCGTCAGCTTCCAGATCCCCAGACTAGGTGGAAACCCAGGAAAGAACACAGACTTGGGACCAGAAGGAGTTGCACGATCACTCATGTATTCATTCTTTTACCAGATGCTTACTTCTTGCCTACAACACAACAGTCACTGCGCTAGATGCGGTGACCGGGGTTTTAGCTGGAAGCCAGATGGGCTCTGTACATGCACTCATAGGCCAGAAGGCCCTACCACTTGCTTTCTGTGTCACCCTGGGCAAGTCCCTTTCCCCTTCTGAGTGTGTCTGCAAAATGAGGCCCATTTTGCAAAATGGGGCTGTGCGGATGAGACCATATATTTGACGCATTTACCTGGGTGCCTAGCCCATAGTCCCCTGGAGAAGGGAAAGGCTACCCAGTCCAGTATTCTGGCCTGGAGAATTCCAAGGACTGGATACTCCAGGGGGTTGCAAAGAGTCGGACACGACTAAGCGACTTTCACTTCATTTCACTAGCCCATAGTAGGACTAAATATGCAATTATGACAGAAAGGCCTGTACACTGTTCCTCTTTCCCTCCAGGCTCAGAAGGAGCCAGGTGATGGTGAGTGTCACCCATGAGGGGCCCCAACTCTGGACCCCGAGGACCACTGTGAGGCCAAATCTCCACACTGACTCAGCTAGAAGGCTAGGCTCTTCCCTCACTACACGTGTGTGACCTTGGCTTCCGTTTGCCCATCTGTAAGGAAGGAAGGATCCTCCGACACTTACCGGAGGGAATGACCTGAGCTGATGGCCAGCCTTACAGTGGGGACCGGACCATTCCATCCCACCATCTAATCTGCCCCCAGGTCAGAGGAGCCTGAGGCTGCTACCTCCAGGCATAATTAGATCCCACTTCCAGCCTCACATTCAGGCCTAGATTTTTGCCTGCAATGGACCTCAGCATCTGTCTGTTAATTTGATTCGAGTTTGGTTTTCTAAGCTGAGCTACCCTAGCCAAGGAGAAAGACCCATCCCAAGGCTCATCCAAGACCCTGCCCTTCCTGATCCCTAATTATTTTGTTCCCCATCAGCCCTGAGCTTGACTATGCGACCACCCCCGACCCCCACCCCACACCAGGCCTGTTCTCCTGTACATCCTCAAGGTCAGCCTGGAGCCACCCTCTGCAGCTTCAGCACAGGGCAGGCCTGGTGGGGGACAGGAAGTTCAGCTGGACTGATTACAGACATGGGCAAGACCAAACCCACCCTTAGGGACCCAGCAAAGAAAAGCATTTAAGAATCTTACATATTTCAAAACACACAGAACTTCACCATAGCCGTGATGGGAAAATTTGAAACATTGAAGGACTTCCTCACACTCATTTGTGCTCAGTATTGATTTATTGTGTGCTGCTCAGGGAGACAGAGAAGGCCTAACCTTCTTTCAGCTTGATGTCTGCAGAAGTTTTAATGTGGCCTGGGAAATGGAAATGGAGCCCAGTCTGTGGACGCCTCTCAAGTTCTGTCCCTGGAGACAGGGAGGGAAGGGGTTTCCTCTTGCTTCACTCTGATATCAAAGGAGGCAAGGTAAAGCTTCTCAGGAGGTGCTGCTAATGAGGCATCCAAGATTTTCTTCTCTCTTCGCTCTTGAATTTCCTTTTCCTTAGCTGGACGTTGGGGGACATAGTTATACCAGGACAGGGCTTCCAGAGCAGATCATAGCTGTCCTTTGTTGGTGAGATTCTTTCTAGAAGTTTCATGGACTGGGAGGAAGCTGAAATGAGGGCTTGCAAGATTGGCAAAGGAAAGGCAAAGATGAAAAAGCTCCAGGCCACATGCTGGCCCCTGAGCTGGAAAATCTCTGTTTTATTTATCTATGTATTAGATTACTGGCCCCGCTGGGTCTTCGCTGCTGTGCGGGCTTTTCTCTAGTGGCGCGCAGGGGCTGCTCTCTAATCATGGCGCGCGGGCTTCTCATTGCAGTGGCTCCTCTCGTTGCAGAGCACGGGCCAGAGGGCACACGGGCTTCAGTAGCTGCAGCTCCTGGGCTCTAGCATGCAGGCTCAGCAGTTGTGAAGCGTGGGCTTGGTTGATCCGTGGCATGTGGGATCTTCCCGGAACAGGCATCGAACACGTGTCTCCTGCATTGGGAGGTAGATTCTTTATCACTGAGCCACAAGGTAAGCCCCTGGAAAATCTTTAACAAAGACTCAGGGGAAACGTAAAAGAGAAGGACAGACAGATGTGCCTAACAAATGTGTCCACCTGTGAAGAAGTCAGAAAATGCATGCATAGCAGAAGGAAAGGGGAAGGGTGGGAAGAGAGGAGAGGGGCATTCAGGGGAAAAGTCTGAGGACTTCCTTTCTTTCTTTTTTTTAAATTTATTTTTATTTATTTATTTGACTGCATTGGGTCTTAGTTACAGCATGTGGGATCTAGTTCCCTGACCAAGAATCGAACGCTGGGAGAATCCCGTTGCATTGGGAGCATGGAGCCTCACCCACTGGACCACCAGGAAAGTCCCCTTTCTTTCTTTTTTAACAGACTTTTTAAAAGAGCATTTTTAAGTTAACAGCAAAATTGCACAGAGTTCTCACATACTCCTGTGCCCTCTCACACACAGCCTCTTTTCCATCATCAACATCCCCACCAGAATGGTACATTTGCTGTAATCGATGAGCCTACACTGACACATTATTATCACCCAAAGTACATAGTTCACACTTGGGTTCACTCTTAGTGTCGTTCGTTCTATGGATTTGGACAATATGCACCACTACAGTGTCACACAGAGGAGTTTCACTGCCTTGAAAATCCTTTTTCCCTCCCCGCTAACTCCTGGAAATCACTGATCTTTTTTACCATCTCCATAGTTTTGCCTTTTCCAGAATGTCATGTAGTTAAAATCACACACTATGTAACCTTTGAAGATTGGCTTCTTTCACTTAGTAATATGCATTTAAGATTGCTCCATGTCTTTTCATGGCTTGAAAGCTCATTTCTTTTTATTGCTGAATGATAGCCCATCGTCTGGGTGTGCCACAGTTTATTTACCCAGTCACCTATTGAAAGACATCTTGGTTGCTCCCAAGTTTTGGCAGGTGTGAGTAAAGCTGCTACAAGCATCTGTGTGCAGATTTTTCTGTAGACACAAGTTTCAGTTCCTTTAGGTAAATGCTCAGGAGTGTAGTGGCTGAATCATGAGGGAAGAGTATGTTCAGATTTTGTTTTTGTTTTTTGTATGTTTAGTTTAGTTTTGTTTTTTTAAAAAAAACAACCCACTAAGCCATCTTCCAAAGTGGCTGTACCATTTTGATTCCCACCAGCAATGAATGAGAGTTCCTGTTGCTCTACATCCTCACCAGCATTTGGTGTTGTCATTGTTCTGGATTTTGGCCATTCTAATAGGTATATAGTAAAATCTCATTGTTGTTTTAATTTGCAATACCCTGATGACACGTGATGTGAAGTAACTCTTCATATGCTTATTTGCCAACTGTGTATTTTCTTTAGTCAGGTGTCTGTTTAGGTCTTTGGCTCATTTTTTTTTTTAATCAACTTACTGAGTTTTAAGAGTTTTTTGTGTATTTTGGATACCAGTTCTTCCTGAGATCTGTCTTTTGCAAGTATTAATATTTTTCTCATCTGTGGTTTGTCTTCTCATTCTCTTCAACCTTAGCTTCTGTGTTGATGGTTCCAGCCCTTGACTGAGGCCAGGTATGGTGTCAGTTTTAGCCATTTCCACCCAATTCAGGACTCCTCTCGTGGACAGTCTTTTTGCTCCAGGCACTTAGGAGGCTGGCAGAGACCTTATCAGATCTATATTGTGGTCAGCTGGCCCTTCCCTGCCCTGCCCATTCTGGGGTCCTCTCTATTCCTTTCTAGGGGCTGCTCCCCACAAAACCCTGTGCACACCTAGCTCTGTCTCAGCACCTGTTTCAGACCCAACTGACTTAGCATTGGGGAGAAAAGAAGATGGAGTGATAGCACAGAGGGGGCCTGGAGGGAGGTGGTCAGAGAAGGCCCCATGGATAATGTCAGGCTGAAATCTGGAGCCAGGAGAGTGCCCAGCAGGCAAAGGAGCCAGAGGAGGGAAGGACAAGAACAAAGGCTCTTACCTGTGTGAGCGGGTGCCTGCCTGTGGAGTGGCAGGAGATGAGGCCACAAAGATCAGATTGGGGTGGGGGACATATCCGCCAGGCCATAATCAGAAGTTTGGATTTATTCCAGTAGCCCTCAGAGGGCTTTCAGCCTAGCAGTGACGTGATCTGATTTGCAATTTTAAAAGATCACACTGGCTGCAGGGTGGGGAACGGATTACAAGAAGGGAAAGAAGGAGACCAGTTGGGCATTTTATTGCTTTGGTTAATGGATGTGTATCCCAGCTCAGCAACTTCTGCCCTTCAAAGACAATCATGCTGGCCAGTTCATAGAATCCCATGTACACTCACTGTGAGCACTCACACGCCTCAAGGACCCCCGCATTCATAAAGACCCTGCAGACTCTTCTGGACACATGTGCATATGCGTGCATTCATGTTCCCCCACGTGCACAGAGGCTGACAAGTCTCATGCACACATGCTCCCCCATACATAGCACCAGCAGAGATATTTGCATGCACTTGCAAGCTCACACACTCCCATTTACACTTCCTCATGCACATATGAGATACTTTCATGCATAAACCCACACAGAGCTACACACATTTCTACACAGCTACACAGACACACCAGCCCCATTTTCCAAAGAGAAGCAGGTCTGGGCAGGGAAGGTGCCTGGGGAAAGGTGTTAGGGTTTTTTATGAGAGGAGGAGGGACCTGTGAACCCACTTAGTCATTGGAGAAGGAAAACACCCAAACACGTGTCTGCTTTCCCCTAAATTGCTCCTGATGGTTGGGTCAGCCAGTTACTAGGGAGACTGCACTAAAGCCTTCATTTATCAGGTTACCTTGGTCTCCTAGCTCCTCCTCTTTCAGCCACCCTTCTGCCCATCCACCTCCCCGCCACCCCATCTGTCAGTACTCAAGACACTCCTAAGGACTCGCAGGGCATGGGGGCAGTTAGCCCCCAAATACCTGAGAAGGCCTACAGTTCCCAGGAGGAGGAGAATGGGAGGTTTCCTTTGGGGCCTCGCTTGCTAAGCCAGGTGAAGGGCAGAGGACAGGCTGGGAGGTGGGGACGTAGCAGCGCTACGGGCTACTCTGGGATCCTCTGGACTCCTCAGAGAGGCCCTCGAGGACCCCCCACCCCACCCTACCCTGCCACTGGCTCCTCCCAGAGCACCTTCCCTTCTGGTTCTAAGCCTCAGCCCCAGTGACCTGCCAGCTGCTCCTCAAACTCACACGCATTCAGATCCTAGCACATGCTGCCCCCACTGNGCCCCACTGGACATCTCCAGGAACAGCCTCCTCCGCTTCCTGACCCAGTCCCTCTCCCGTCTAGTCCCCTCTCCCTGCCGTCTGCATGCCCGGCCTCCCAGGCCCTGCAGGCCTACAACCTCCCTGCACGCCAAGTCCCAAGGACTCCCCTCCCAGATCCCCTGCTCCTCGCCCGTGCTCATCTCCATCTCAGCACTCCTGCTGAGTTGCTCAGCACCCACTTGGCCGTCTCCCTTTCAGGGCAGAGAGCTGTCTGTACCCAGTCCATAGAGGTGCTCCGTAAATATGTCTTGAATAAGTGAATAAGCAAAGGTTCCTCCCACATGCCAGTGAAACTAGAAAGAACATTCTATGTGAAAAGGATTTCTTATTCCCTTCTTTCTTTAGTTACTCCAGGAGCCACACAGTAATCACTGAGGCTCCTTCAGCTTGCACCATAGGATGCCTGTGGCTGTGATTTCTACTTCTTCTACCTTCATCCAACTGGTATGTGTTGCTGGAATAACGTCAGGCCCCCTGAGTTGGGGCAGGAGACAATGGGAGATGTGGAAAGTGGGGTGATATGGAGTGGAAAAATTTGAGTTAATATCGATAATTCCCTGTAACTTACTATGAGTGTGTGTGTGTGTGTCTGTGTGTGTGATCTGTTGGCAGGGAGGGTAAGGCTGGCATTGGAGGATGAAAAGAGCAAGTCCCAGGAAGAAGACCTTAAACAATCCCGACAGGGCTGATGCAGTCTGCTGATTAAAAGATAGGGCTGGCTGGAGCATTCTTGCCACCAAAGAAGTCTCTGCTGAGCCAGGACAGCAGGCTCAGTGACTTTGGGACCTGGCCAGTGCTGGCGGAAATGGCCAGTGGTCCAGCAGGATCCTGGCCTTTCTGAGGCCATCAGAATCCTATCTTCTCCCAAGGAGCAGAGAAATAGGGAAACTGATAGCCATCCTTCAGTGAGCACATTCTATGGAGATGTAAGCACATTCTCCTGCCGCTTTCAGGTCCACACCATGACCCCCATCACCAGTCAATCATGAGTGTGCCCATCACCTGCAGGCCAGGATGGGGAGTCAGAATTCTTCTCCACACAGGGCTTCAAGGAGCCATGACTGGTCAGTTGGAGCAGGCACACAAGGTGGACCCCTTGGGCCATCACTGGTCCCCTGCATGCCAAGTGCTTTAATAAATCTCTCATTCAGTTCTTATGACAATCCAGGGGATACAGATTAACTTTTATTTCCCAGGTAAAGAACAAAGGGGGGTCAGCCTGGCTGAGGAACTTGACCAAGTTCAAACAGGTAGTGAGAGTTGGGGTGAAAATTCAGACTCCAGGAGGTCTGTCTCCCAAGTCCATGCTCTTGCCACCTTACCAGGCTACCTGCCTCCCTGGGCATCAGTACCACCATATTGTGAGCATTTGTTGGGGCTCTATTGCCTCCCAGTCTCCCAACTTCTTGTATCATTTGAGGCTCCAGCTGGAAAGAGGTGTTACCAGCAAACAGGGCAACAGGGGAGTCTTTCAGTAAGGGACTGTTTGCCAAGAGTGGGCAGTGCCATAGGAAACCAAAGAGAATGGTAAAGACCCTGATGGACAGGAGGGAGATGGTTGGAAGCTGGAAAGAGCCATACCTCCAAAGGGAAGTGGCAAGGGGAACAAATGCCCCAAGCTCTCTCCTCGCATCCTCTGCTGCTGCTGCTAAGTCGCTTCAGTCGTGTCTGACTCTGTGTGACCCCATAGATGGCAGCCCACCAGGCTCCACTGTCCTTGGGATTCTCCAGGCAAGAACACTGGAGTGGATTGCCATTTCCTTCTCCAATGCATGAAAGTTAAAAGTGAAAGTGAAGTCGCTCAGTCGTGTCCGACTCCTAGCGACCCCCTGGACTGCAGCTCATCACTCCTCCAATGGGACCTCCCATTGGACAGACCCAAAAGCCAGAAGCACGAGACTTCAGCTGATGTGGCCCACACAGGTCAGCCTCCTGGGTTTCAAAGTCAGCGGGGAAGGATAGAAGGATGGAGCTCTAGATGAACAAACTGACAAAGCCTTCCAGAATGTTCCTTTCCTATTTAGGGGCTGAGGATGGGAATTTCCCTTCCTGAGACATGTTTATGAACTGATAGTTTAAGTCCCATTCCAAGGTCAGGAGAAGACCGAGGTCTCTGCTCAAGTGGTCAGGCAGAGAGAGACCATTCTTCCTTCCTCCACCTTTTTGTTCTATTTGGGCCCTCACCTGTTTGGGTGAAGACCACCCACATTAGGAAGGACAACCTGCTTTATTCAGTCTAGAGATTCAAGGGCTAATCTTATCCAGAAACACCCAGAATGATGTCTGACCAAATATCAGGGCATCCCATAACCCAGGGAGGTTGGCACATAAAATTAGCCATCATCACACCATGAATGGCAGAAGGGTGGTGCCAGCAAAGGTATGCTAAGCAAACTGCCCTGCGGTGTGACCTTGGCAACAATGTTCACTACCTCAGTTCAGTTCAGTCGCTCATTCGTGTCCGACTCTTTGCGACCCCATGGACTGCAGCACGCCAGGCCTCCTTGTCCATCACCAACTCCCGGAGCCTACTCAAACTCATGTCCTTTGTATCAGTGATGTCATCCAACCATTTCATCCTCTGTCATCCCCTTCTCCTCCCGTCTTCGATCTTTCCCAGCATCAGCATCTTTTCCAATGAGTCAGCTCTTCACATCAGGTGGCCAAAGTACTGGAGCTTCAGCTTCAGCATCAGTCCTTCCAATGAATATTCAGGACTGATTTCCTTTAGGATGGACTGGTTGGATTTCCTTGCACTCCAAGGGACTCTCACGAGTCTTCCCCAACACCACAGTTCAAAAGCATCAATTCTTCAGCACTCAGCTTTCTTTATGGTCCAACTCTCACATCCATACATGACTACTGGAAAAAACCATAGCTTTGACTAGACGGACCTTTGTTGGTAAAGCAATATCTCTGCTCAATACCTGGCATCACTTAGATCCTGCTCCTCCCCCCTATTTTCGAGCTGGACCTCCAGCCTTCCTGCTGATATTTCGAGCATCCCTAGATCCTTCCAACAAATCTTTCCCGTGCTTAAAAGTGTCAGAGTCCATTTCAGGGGCTCGCAACAAGAACCTTGAGAGGATAGAGTGATGATGCATATAGGGGTGAGTGGTCCTTTGATAGGAGCACCAGGAATGACCAGAGGAGGCAGCATCTAAGCCAAATGTCAGGGAGGCCCTCAGAGGCTCCCAGTGCCCCTTCTGAACATCATGGCTCTGCCATTTGTAATGTTAGGCAAGCTTGCTCTGAGGTCATCTGTGTTTTCAGCTGAGTTGCATCCAGGACACCCCAGGAAAGTGAATCTTCCTGTGTGTATCCCATTCCCAGACGTGGTTTGCTTTTGGAAGCTAAAGGACAGACTGCCCTGGCCCCAAGCCAAGACCCTGTCACAACCCCATGTGGCTGCCCTAAAGGCAATGGTCCTGCGGCAAACACCTCCTCCCAGGAGGAAGCCTCATCCTTGAAGGGAAAGCCGCTTCCCTGCCCACTCACCCCTCAGGAGCCTCCCTCTTCCAGAAGGCTGCAGCTGAGGTGAGTTTATCTTGACTGAACTGCCCTTAAGAAGTAGCCAGCTGTGTGACCACCCCCAGCCCCACCCAGGATTTGGGTGTCTCTCTGGATGTTCAATATTTGCTCAGGGAATTAGAAGAAAAGTAAATCAGAAACCGCCAAAGTGACGGGTTGGTGCCTGAGGTAACTGGGCCTCAGAGCCGGCAGGAAGGCTGGGCACGGCAGCCTGAGGACTGGCCAGAGGGACCAAGTGGGGCCTGGAGAGCCAGCGGGCCCTGGCCTCTCCCTCTGCACACACCCCCTTCCAGGGCTCCGGTCCACGGGGCCTATGCCCACGCCATCACGGAGTCTGACCGGTCAGCAGGATTGGTGCCCCGCGCCAGGGCCCATNTGTGCTCCTGCAGGCTGCCTGGAACCCCTCACACTCACACATCCTTGGCCTTTTCCTTCCACCACTGCTGTCTCCCTGCATGACTCACCCCCTTAGCGGGCGTGTTTGCCTTTTTTTTTTTGCTTTGTCAATGAAGACGCCGGTACATTAATTCCTGGGCCTGTCCTCCTCTGTGAGGCGCCTCAGCTCCTTGTCATCAATCGTGGGTGGAAGTGGACGCTTTCATCCATGTTGCTCGGCCTTTTAAAACTCCCATGGGCCCTGTCTCTCCCCAGAGGGACCCTTTCTGAGGCCCGTGGCTTTCACACACACAGACACGCCGAGCATGTGGGCCAGGGAACACGCCTCTCGGCCTGAAGGAGGGAACATCAAGGCCTGGGCCCTATGGACTCTAGCCCAGGTGCAGAGGACAGGGAGATTCCCACCTGCTCCCTCCTGGGTGGCGCTCTCGGTGGTGTTACGGGAAGATTGGCCTCGTGCCGCCCCTCAGGCACAGGCCGGAAAGTCTGAGCCTCGTGCAAGCTCCCACAGAGAACCAAGGCCCCAGCGCCTGCCGGCCGCGTCCTCTTGGCTCAGCTGCCTGGGCCCACAGAAGCAGAATCATAAAGGGACACGGCAACTCCACCTGTCATGGCCTGCGATCCCTTCTATCCAGACAGTCACAGTGGTGGGGATACCCTGTGTACGTGTGTGTGTGTGTGCACAGTTGTGTCCGTCTTGTGCCAGGATGGGGAGCAGGGAGGCACAAACAAGAGCAGTTCACCCCGGCTAGGAGCCGGGAGAAGAGTCTGGGGACAGAAACCCTGCAACTCCCCATCCGGGCATTTCCTGGAAAGCTCTCTCCTTTTTTATCTTAAAAATTCACTTGGCTTTGGGTTTTATATCTGTCATCATTACAATATAAAAATGTCTTAAATTACTTGTAATTAAATACTTGATTTTTTTTTTCCTGAAACCTTTGCTTCACTATTACCTTCGTGGAAGCTGAGTCTCAAAAACCTTCTAGCTCTTCCCAGAGACTAAGAGTCCAAACGTCTCAGTTAAAGATCTAGGAAACCAGTCTCTGAGGTAAGGGTATGGGGTGTGAAACAATGGGGTAAGGATAAGAACACTGGGTTTAAATTCTGGCTCTGCCAGTTATTAGCTGTGTGACCTTAGCCAAATCACTTAACCTCTCTGTGCTTTAGAACTTTGACCTATAAAACAGCATCCGTCCCACAGGGCTTTTATGAGAATTAACTGCATTAATGTATATAAAGTGCTTAGAACAGTAACTAGCACACTACTAGTAAATAGTAGTACTACTTGTAAATACTACACTATTAGTAAATAGTAACTAGCACTATTCAGTTCAGTAGCTCAGTCATATCCAACTTTTTGCGACCCCAGGGACTGCAGCACCAGGTCTCCCTGTCCATCACCAACTCTCGGGTTTACTCACTCATGTCCATCGAGTAGGTGAGGCTATCCAGCCATCTCATCCTCTGTCGTCCCCAGATGTTTGCAATTGGTTTTCTGTAGAAGACCAACATGAAACCACTGGATCAACTGCCAGGAAGTGAAATTAGAGATCACTCCTGCCTCCCTCCTAGCCTGTGCTTCTGTCCCCCAGGCCCATACCTCGCCCCATCCACTGCGGGCTTCTAATCATGCATTCTATCTACAGCACAGTCGCTCAGAAACATTCTCTATTCCAGGCAGTGTTCCTGGACTGAGCCTGGAGTATTTCACGAGCCCTTCTGGGAGGGGTTGGTGGAAACATGCACACTGCCCTTGGGCCACATTCAGAACTGAAGACCCAAAGATGAGTAGTTATCATCCCTTTTTATCGGAGTCCCTGCCTTGCTGAAGGGAGCCAGCAGCAGAGAGAGAAAAGAACGAGGGCAGTGCAAGTGTGGTTATGACGTTGACACACAGCATGGAACACCCTAGCCTCGTGTATATATCAGATCTCTTCTCTGACGTCACCTTCCAGAACCATCTGTATAAAACAACACTCTCCCCATCCTGTCAACCACTCTCCCCCTCCCTGCCTTATCCACCTTAATAGTATATGACATGTACTGACACATTTTGAAGTATTTATTTGTTGTTGGTCTGCCCCACCAGAATGCAAGCTTCCTGAAGACAGGCCCTTTGTATGGCTTCCTCCTGAATGCTCAGTGTTTGCAGAGACAATGGCTGACAGTAGGTGCTCCATAGGTGTCTGCTAAATAAAGGAACTGTGAGCATATCCGTCTTTAATGTCTTGATTTTTGCTTCAATAAAATAGGTGACGAAGCACCATTCTCACTTGCCACATGGGGAACGTCTAACTTGAAAAGAGACGCTACATGATAATCAGACATGCTTGTGACTCATCTAAAGGCAGATGCAAATTAATTTAGCTGAGACCAAGGCCACGCATGGTTTGTATTCCCTGATGTTTAAGTGATGAGGGGCCCATGTTCACGAACAGCTCAGGTGCGCCTACTCCACAAGCTCTGCCCTGTAGTTGATCCACCTGGTCCTGAAAATGGTGAGCGTGGATGCCAGGGGAGTGGCTGCTTGTGGGCAGTTTTTGTAGCTGGTTTGGGATTGTGGGCTTTTGCCGTTCAGGAGAACTTACGTGTGAGTCCTTATGGGGCTGCAGGTAATCAGGCTGTGTGTGCAATGTCAGGACCTAAGGAATAACTGGAAATGGCCATGTAGTAGTCTATGTCTTGAATCACTTAGTCAAGTGAGAGGCCTAGAAAAGGCACGTCAAGGATTCAGCCAAGCTATTTCAAGACCAAGCAAGAACAGGTTAAGAGAGATGAAGCTGCCTGGTGGCTGTGGCCAGGGCAGGTGGGGAAGAGGGCAGGGGCTAGGGAGGTGGGGAAGGCCTCCCATCTGTGTATTTTTATTCCCCAGGGCACCAATAAAAGTCCTCCCTTGACCTCTGTGCTGCTAATTATCAAGGCACTGGTTGGCCCACTCAGAGAGAGAAATTTGCTTTGGGCCAAGTTTTCTTCCAGCAGAGCCCAGAGAAAGGCTGGAGGCCTGACCAGTGGGGCAGAAGCCACAATTGCAGTATCAGGAAGATCTACCATCAGACCCAGAACAGCCTCATTCCCTAGTCACCCTTTCCTGCCACCTTGGTGTACCTCCCAGTACTCATCTATTCTGCACAGGGCTGTTTTTTCATCTTAAACCAGTGGACAAGTAAGACCTGGGATTTTTTCCTTCCCTGCTCAGTGAACTCCTATCTGCTCATCAAAACCCAAGCCAAATTGCCCAAGCTAAAGCGGTTGCCCCTCTAATACCAAATTGTATGTTTCTGGAACTCTTCCCCGAGACATTGTAAGCCTATCAACATGGACTTTTGCTTATTTATGACCACATTCTCCCATCCAAGTACTAACCAGGCCTGACTCTGAGATCAGACGAGATCAGATGCATTCAGGGTGGTATGGCTGTAGACTATGACCACATTTTAAATGCTGAATAAGTGATAATTGAGCAGATGACCCAACACAGCAAGGACAATCCATGCTTCCTGGCTTCAAGAGCCTGATTACATCACTCATTTCTCCCCCCATAAGCCAGGCGTCTGCTCAGCTGAGAGGGCAGGATGTTCCTGTTTGGCAGGGACAGTTCCAGGTTTTGATGACCTGCCTCAACCAGATCGATATCTATTCCAGGTTATTGTTTATGTATGTTCCGTGGGGGCCAAGGGGAATGGTTACATAAGCCAGTGAGACCACATTCACCCGCAGCAGCTCTCCTCCTGGTGCCGTGGACGCCTGGCTCCATTTAGGTGAGGGTTCCTCATGCCTTCCCCCAGCCTCCAAACTCCCCGCAGCCACCTGGGCAGATTGGGAGCAAGAACTCCCGTCAACTGCAACCCATCAACCTTCCAGACAGGCCAGAAGCCCCTCCCCTTTTGCGGACCCTGGGGTGGAATTGACTAGGAGAATGTCACTGCTGTTGTCTGACAGTGAGCATGGAGGCCCTGTGCTCTGGAACGGCAAAGGGTGCATTCCAGGCTGGGCCGTGTAAGAAAATGCAGCTTCCTGAGGCAGCCCAGGCCCTTGATCCACCAGGGCTCCGGGGGAGAGGGCACAGGCAAAGCAAATCTTGAACCATCTGCAGCCTCCCCCAGGTAGCTCAGAGGTCTCAGGGCTCTGGAACAAAATTCACTTTATCAACAGCCTGTCTGCCTAGCTTGTCACTCACCCAGCAACTTTCACTACCCCTCAAACTGACTTCTTTTAGGAAGGTAAGAGCATCAGTGCATCAAAACTGACCACTGTTTACAGTAAGATGACTTCACTGTTTACAATAATCTATCGTCTCATTTGACCCCCTTTATCAGTCTTTGAAGCAGGCACTATTCTCTCTACTTAACAGAAAAGAAGTTCAAGGCTCAGAGTGAGAACACTGGTACAGAAGAAACACTTGCCCCTCAGTCTAATCTCAGAGCCTGAGGAACTCTTTCCAAGAACCCACATTTGTGTATTTCATGGGTGTTTCTGGAGGGAAGCCCCTCCTGAAAAACGAAACAAACAAACTTCACCCCCCAGAGCAGCAGGGACAAAACTAAAAACTTTAAAAAAAAGGGCTAGACACAAATCTCAAACTCCACTCTCAGCCCCTTCCTTCTCTGAGCCTTTAACCAGAATGGCTACAGAATGAGAACCCACAGCCAGAAGGAGATTCCAGGAAGCCAGCCTGAAACCCACACCCCCAGGCGAAGGTGATGAGGGGCTGGAAGTACTGGAAAGGGCTCAGATTGTGTCTGATTAAGAGCACGGGCCTGCAAGAAACCAAGTGTCCCTGGCCTCAAATTCTAGCTCTTCTGTCTACTGAGGGATTGCAGTCCCTTAACTTCACTATGTCTCTGTTTCCTCCACTGTAGAAAGAGGTGGCAGCAGTAGCTCTCTGGTGGGTGCTGTGAGAGTGTAGTCACATCATGCCCAGAGAGTGCTTGCTGCAGGCAGACCACATCCTTAGAGCTGGGCAAGGAGGCTGCAGTGCTGTGGAGGCAAGGCAGTGGGTGGGAGACAGGTTTCAACTGAGCACTGCTCCTCTGTGAACTTAAGCCAGTGCCTTAAAGCTCTCTGGCTCCAGGGCTCACCTCTCAGATGGATTATCCTTTGCAGCACTGCCCTAAGCCTTGCTTGGAAGTCACACGTAAGGAAAATGCCTTGCACGCGTAAACTGCTCAGAATTCACCAACCCTTTCCTTCTCTTCCCTGAAATGTAAAATGTCCTCCAGAAAACATCTGACCTCCAGCTTTGGTTTATCATCAAGAGGGATACATGGCTTCATATGCACCACGCCAGACACAGTAATAAATGTCCCTTCCCTTGAGGCGGTAAAAGGGGGACAAGCTGGATAGGTGTTGGAGGCGGGGGAGGAAAAGAGCTGAGCAGGAGAGTGGGCAGCAGTGGGCATGCCGGGGATGTGGGTGGGGGCGCTTTCTGGCTTTATCAGGGGGTGTTCAGGGGAGGCGTGCCCTGGAGGCGGGGGGCAGTCCTTATGCCTCGTGTGTGCATGCTCAGTGGGTCTGATTCTTTGTGGACTCCTCTGTCCATGGGATTTTCTAGGCAAGAATAATTGGAGTGGGCGGCCATTCCCTCCTGGAGGAGATCTTCCCAACCCAGGGATACAGCCGGCTTCTCCTGCACTGCAGGTGTATTCTTGACTTGCTGAGCCATCGGGAAGTGCCTCACGCCTCACTCAGAGCAAAGGGAGGGGCTAGGGCCAGGCCCAGAGGGCTCCGTTCCCCTGACAATTAGGGAAATGATCTGCCACCTTTCTAGGCCTGTATCTCTCTGCAAAATGAAGTGCTCTGAAAGATCCTCCCACATGGAATTTTCTAGGAGGCTGGATATCAGCTAAGGAGGCTTGGTCTTCCTGCAGGTCTGCAGCCTTCTGCCTGCCTTCTCCGTCTCCCACCACCTCACCTCCCTACCCTCTCCTGCTCAGACACGCAAGAGTTTATTTTTAACCGGGGTTTATAAGCAGAATCTGGAAAAGCCTGTCTGCAGAAGTTCCCTCTCCCACAGCAGGAAGAGGAGGCGGCGCTGCGGCAGGGAGACCTGCCCACAGGTGTGGAGTGCAGGGCGGCAGGCCTGGCCACTAATGCAGGCCAGCCGTCCCTGGCCAGCTGGAGGGCTGGAAGGGGGCCCGGGGCTGGCCCTGGCTGCTCCGGTCGGGAGGACAGGGTGCGCCCGTGGCAGGGGTGGGGTGGAACCTTCTGGGCTTTCCTGACATCATCTCTCCAGGAGGGGCTGATTGGCCCAGGGCTTCCCTCTCCCTGGGGGAAGGCTCCGGGCAGAGTGGCCCAATGCCCCGTATTGCAGGCCAGGCCTCTGTGCGCTCTGGCACAGGGGCGGGGGCAGGTGAGGCCAGGTTACCTAACAGGCAGATTAAGCCTGTGCTTAGATGACTGGCAGCAAAGGGCATCAACAAAGTGTTTGGTTTGGCTTTTTTTTTTCAAAGCTAATTCTTGGTATTTCAAAAATTGCAAGGCAGTAGTTGTCCTGGAAAAAAAAAATCAGAGCTGGGTTAGACTTTGTCACACTGATTTTCAGGTTTAGGGTGGTTTTTATTTTGAATTTGTTTGTGAGTGGGTGTGGGGAGGTACACTTAACCTCTCAGCTCTGAGGGAGGCTGGAAGTCTTAATCCAGCTCAGGGTAAATCAAGGATCAGAAAGGGGGTGGGGGAGGGAACAAGCGGGTGTTGAGGAGGAGGAGCAGATCTCAGCCCACAGGTCTATGTCCTGGAGGGGGAGGCCTTCCAGAGAGAAGGGCCCTGCACCGTCACAGGGAGAACTGCTCTAGCAGGAGGGGATCTGGGGAAACTAAGATGTGAGACGGTTATGGGAGTGAGGGGTAGGAATGCTCAGGGCCCCAGGACAAGTCTGGAATTGCCACCCCTGGGCCGGGCCTTGCATTTGTTCTCCTGGATTCCCTAATGGCTCAGTGGTAAAGAATCTGCCTGCCAGCGCAGGAGATGCGGGTTCAATCCCTGGTCTGGGAAGATCCCCTGGAGAAGGAAACAGCAACCCATTCTAGTATTATTCTTGCCTGGAGAATTCCATGGACAGAGGAGCCTGGCGGACTACAGTCCCTGGGTCGCAAAAAGTCAGGCTCAACTCAGTGACTGAACAACTGCTTACTTTGGCAGTCAAGAGGCCAAGGACGGTGGCCCCTCTGGACGGGGAGCTGGCAGCCCATTTCCTGGAAAACAGTTCCCAGGATGGCATTCAGCCCCCTTGTCCCCTCCAGGGTAGGGCAGGGACTTGGTGCCTTCTCTCCCATTGTCTCCTAGAGTAGGAGCATAGTATTCACAAAGCAACAGCCTTCTGGGCCCAAGAGGCACCCACCAGCAAATACCCGCTATGCACCTAGTTCGTACCAGGCACTCTCTGCCCGTTTCCTCATTTAACCTCAGAGCGCCTGTCGTGTGGTCACTCTGAACCCAGTCTGCGGATGGGGAAACAGGCTCAGAGAAGTCCAGAGCCCGCCAAAGAGCACACAGCTGCCTAGTGAGGACAGAAGCCCTGTTGTCTGGCTCTTGTCCAGGCTGCTCCACTCAATACCACAGGACTCACTCCTGCTCTGGGCCTCTGGAAGGGCAGAGCCCCACACTGCCTCCCTCATCCTTCTCTGAGCCCATCACATCCAGGGCCAGGGGCCAGGGTGGGCCCTGCCACATCTGTTATGGGCTAGGGGACATTCAATCACCCTTGACCTTAGAAATGTGATAGCCTATGTAACTTGCAGGGCTCAAGCCAAAAAGAAAATGCAGGGCTCCTCGTTCAAAATTATGAAGAATTTCAAGACAGCAGAAGCATTAGACTATCCCTTTCAGACATGGTGCCCAGTGTGACTGCCCAGGTCCATGCTTATGAAACCCGTTCTGCCCAGAACCCACACTCTCCCCAGAACAAACTCTCCCTTTACTGGGAAATCCCAAGTGGGATTTCAAGGGCCCCCAAGAAGACAGATCTTGGGAAGTAAACTGCCCACCGGCCTGGTTGCCCCAACAGGCGGTCCTTGGGTGTTCAGGACCCTACACCCTCATCTTCCAAGTCACATCCACGTGTAACTAAGGCTCTGGAGAACTTGGGCCACAGCGTGCCGTCTTAGCTGGGGTGCAGCTGAGAGCCCAGGTTACAGAGCAAAGGCTCTACTTTCTTCTTCTGACTAATGCATCCTAGTACCTCCTCCTTCATTTAGTTCCTAATCCTTGCTGGAGACATCCTCTTTCCTCATCTGCAGAACAGTTAATAACCATCTAGGCCCTTCCCTGAGGCTCCAGGGCTTAACAGTTTCATTCTAGAACAGTGCCTGGCCCCTGCTCCAACATTTGTAGACGTGGTGGAGGTAGCTTCTGTATAACAAGCATCACCTGGGGGCCTGGCATTGCTCTGGGCATGTCCACTCACACACAGGACCTCATCCTCCCCATAGCTTGGCAGGTGGGCATCACACGCCTCTTTGGCCTGGGAAGTGATGATGGCTCTGAGAGTGTTACCAGCTGGGGTTTCATGGCCTTCCTCAATCAACAGAAATTGATTAGAGGCCAGACAAGTGCAGGCAAGGCTTTATTGGTTGCCCCTGCTACAGCAGGGGGAGCGAGAACAAACAACAGCTTCCCTTGCTGGCTCGGTCCCCGAGGGGGACAAGTTGGTTCCTTATATGGGATGAGGGTAGGGGTTGTCCCGGGGGTCAGCCAGAGGGGTGGCTTAGGTGGGTTGCCCACCCCTTAGGTTGCTGTGTGCAGGGGGCATGCCTACTACCCTACTTTTGCTCCTGACTCCCTGCTTTTGCTCCAAGCTCTTCAAAAGTGGCAGTTGGGCTTTACAGTCTCTCTGTATCTTTTGAGTCCAGAATCGCCCCAACTGTGCATGCATGCAGTTATTTTTAATCTCATATTAGTTTCTTTGTACTTTGTTGCTCAAGGAGAGGTATGTCCAGGGGCAGGTATTGCAGCTCTGCAGCAAAGGCTCCCGGGTCCCAGCCTGTCTCAGGAGGAACGTGCATGAGGCCCCATGGTGACTCAGTAGAGCAAAGAGCCTGGGGTCCAGTTCCCAGGGGGGCTCCGACTCCAGTACAAGCTACTGTTAAGCCTGCCTACAAAGAGCCCTATCTGATCTGGGAAAGGGCCCATTATGGTGCCTGGCACACAGTAAACACTTAAATGGCAGTTCCTATTAATCCGACTTTCCAGTAGCCTCTACAGCCTCTCCTGCTGTCTTCTCCCCTCTTCCAGCATGTCACTCATTCATACCCATCCCCCTTCTTGTATATTCAATCTCTCCTTCTGACCCTTTCCCTGTAAACATGCTTACGTCTCTCTCAACTTGCATCAGACAGACTCCTGCCCCCTGCCCCCTGGCTGCCAGGTTCGCTCCTTCCCTCCAGAGCAAGGACCCTGGGAGCAGCCGGGCCTTCTGCCTTCCCCCCGGTACACTGCGTCCTAGCTCGTCATAAACCTCTCTGGCCAGGGTCTCCTGGGACCTCCATGCTGCCAAGTTCAACAGACACCATTTGGGCCCTACCTTCCTCCATCTTGGGGCTTCCCTGGAGGCTCAGATGGTAAAACGTCTGCCTGCAATGCGGGAGACCTGGGTTGAATCCCTGGGTGGGGAAGATCCTCTGAAGGAAATGGCAACCCACTCCGGTATTCTTGCCTGGAAAATTCCATGGACAGAGGAGCCTGCTAGGCTACAGTCCATGAAGTTGCAAAGAGTCAGACGCGACTGAGCAACTTCAGTTTCTTCTTCATTTTCCTCCCTCTCGGCCCAGAGCCTGAGGCCCCATCCCATGGCATCTGCTTTGGCAGGCGGGACTCGACCTCCTGTGATTGTCCTCCCTTTCCTCTTGCTGCCCTTCTCCTCCCAGAGCCCCCTCCTCCAACCCTGCAAGGTGAGTGCTCCCGGCATTCCGCTGTCTTCTCATTTTTCTGCTCAGGGACCTCACCTAAACTCACACCTCTGACGACCACCCACAAGGCAGACAGCACCTTTCAGTTCCTGCCCAGACCTGTCTGCAGAGTGGAGGGCCACAGGTTCACCTGCCGTCACCCCGAGCTGGCCCATGGCACCTCAGGCCAGTGTCCCAAATTGACCAGACTGCTTCCCCTACACCGGCAGCATTTCCTGGGCACCTGAGCTGAGGACGAGCCTGCCTTCTTCCTTCCTCCGCCTCGCCCTCACGCACCTGCCAGCTCTCCTCCTAACAGCTCTCAAAACACCCCCAACCCCTCCCCAAGTCCCTTCCACACAGCCCCTCCTGAATTGGCTTCATCACCTCTTGCCTGGATCACTGCAGACGCCTCCTAGCTGGCTTCTCATGCTTGCTTCTCCTTCCAAATAGTCTAGTCCTTTTGCTGCTGCCAGAAAGATCTTTCCAAATGGCACATCAGACAGTGTCCCTCTGCTCACACATCCTTTAGTGCCTGCAGGTTTAATCCCCGGAGAAGGCAATGGCACCCCACTCCAGTACTCTTGCCTGGAAAATCCTATGGACAGAGGGACCTGGTAGGCTGCAGTCCATGGGGTCGCTAAGAATCTGGCACAACTGAGCGACTTCCCTTTCACTTTTCACTTTCATGCATTGGAGAAGGAAATGACAACCCTCTCCAGTGTTCTTGCCTGGTGAATCCCAGGGACAGAGGAGCCTAGGGGGCTGCTGTCTATGGGGTCGCACAGAGTTGGACACGACTGAAGCGATTTAGCAGCAGCGACAGGCTTAATCCCAAGCCCCTCAGCTTTGCTCAGGAGGTCTTGCCTGCTGGTCCTGCCTCACTTCTTCCCACGTTCCAGCCGAACCAAGCTAACTCTTCATCCTTCTCGGGCGGAAACTTACTCTCCTGCCCCCAACTTCTTCCTCCCCCTTCTCTCCTTCCTTCACAGGCCCCACTTTATGGAAGGGGGGATCATCTTTCCCTGTGATCCAGATCTGTGCTCCTGGGGCCCTGTGGTCATAACACTTAGCCATCCCCTCCCTGCACTGAGAGTGTGTATTGGCGGGGTGGGGGGAGTAAGTGTTGTCACTGATGGGCGGGGCCGAGCAAAGCACAACTAAGGGTAATGACAACCGCCAACCGGCCCGGTGTGCCAACAAACTGACACACACTGTGTTAACTCTTCCAGCAACCAGGTGAGAGGTGTTCCCATCCGCAAGAGGACACCGAGACTCAGAGATCAAAGGATGTACCCAAAGTTAACAGCAGACGCAGGTTTGTAACCCAAATGTCGATGGATCAGGGCCTGTTGGGTGAACGTAAGTTTTCAGGGAAGCAGGGACTTTCGATAAGTGTTGAAGGAGAAGCAGGAGGCGCAAGGAAGGTGATGCGAATGGCCGCAGTGGCCTGGCTGTGCTTCCTCAGTCGGTTTCTGCCACCTGCCCGGGGCAGGGGAGTGGGGTGGAGGTGGGGGAGAAGACAGGAACCCTGCTCCAGGCACTTTGCCTGCGTGGGGAGGAGAGAGGGCCCTGGGAAGAAGCCACTGCCAGGTGGGACGAGAGATGAAGGGATAAGGAGTGTCCGCAGGCTCTGACTCAGCTGGTTCCCAGGGAGAAGGGCTTGACCTGGACCACTGCAGGATTAGGACAAAGAGACACAGGCTCTCAGAGGCCCTCCCGCCCCTGCCACCTGCTGACCCTTCTGCCCCTGTGGGGGAGGGGGCCCCCAAGCACAGGTAGGAGTGGATTAAGGCACCCTGCCTTTCCCCAGCTCCGGCTGTGTTACTCAGTCACTGAAGATACATGGAGGCCTTTGGGGGCTGGAAGTAGCCTGCAGCCTGAGAAGCCACCTCCTGGCAGATGGCTTGGCCAGGTATTTTAGCCCCCAGCTAAGCGGGGGACCCAAGGCAGCTCCAGCTCTGGGGCCCCTGCTCCCTGGGAAGCTCCCAGCCAGTCACTCTCCTCCTCCGCCTCCCCTAAGATGATCTTAATTCCAGCAGGCTCCCCCCGACGCCCGCCAGTCCCTGGGTCCCCTTGCCCCACTGGAAGGGGCATGTTGACAACTTCCCAAGTCAACAATCAGTTGCCTACACTCTCAGCAAACGGTGGTGGTGGCTGCGGCTGGGGTGGCAGGGGGGGTGCGGGTTGCGGATTTGTAGGAGGAGGTCACGTGACTGTCTGGGCTGAGACCCAGGGGCGCAGAGCTAATTCCTCTGTGTTCACATGGCCCGGCATTCCAGAGCTGCCTCTCCCTGGGTGCTGGCCGCCAGCATGGGCCCCCAGCACCCTCAGCGCCCCAGACCTCTTCTCAAGGCAGCCCGGACCTCCTGCCTGGAGCTGCGGTTTCTGAACCACTGCCCATGGTTCTGGATTTCACAAGCTGGCTCCTCCTTGCAGGGAAAACCCAGGCCTCCCTGGAAGGGTGTGCCCCGGTAGAGAGGGAGGTGTGGGGGCCAGGGCCCGGGGAGTGTGTGAACGACCTTCAGAAGTGAGAAGGGCAGTGAGGGCAGGCCGGCGGAGGTTACTCGCTACTGTGTGACCTGGTTGCTGGGTCTGTAAAATGGGAGTAATAATAGTACCTACTGTGGGTATTTTCCTGTTGAAGGAGAATAATTACAACAAGCCATCTCAAAGCCTCCTACTAAAGAAAATAGCAGACAACAAAGCCCAGCCCTCTGTAGGGTCCAGAGGTTACACTCAATATTGTTTCTCCCTCGCTGTTTTACTTAGCCACAGTTTGTCAGCCTGTCACTAGGGAAGCTGCTCTGCGAGCTATACCAGGCTGCCCTGGGGCATGGCAGAGGGAGAGGAAAGTGACTGTAGAGGACAGTGCTAGACACGCAGGAGCACTAGGTCTTCATGGCCACTGCCCCTCCTCCACACCTGCATTCCTTCCAGAGACCCCCCCAAGCCACAGTGAGGCTGGCAAAGGGACCCCAAGGCTGGCACCAGAGTGACATAGGTTTAAGTACATGGGTGGGACCAAGGGCACACACGCACACACACAGACACACACATGCATGCGCACGCACACACAGAGACACTTGCCCTGGAGCCAAAAAAAAACCCTAATAGCTAATCCCTGACTGTGGATGAGAGGACAACCCCCCCCACCCCCCGCCCCTAGACTCAGACCAGGGCATGGACCCAAGTCCACTTCCTTGCCCTGGACCTTCCTTTCCGTCTTTGGCTTATCCTAAGATCTACTCTCAAGAGATATATATTATAAATCTGAGCTTCTTTGTGCATCTAATACTGTTGAAAATACACACAAAATAACTGTCAACAGTGCTCCCCTCGGCGGAGGGGAACAGAAGGCCTGGAAGGGAAGGAGGCTGATGGACTTTTCCCTGAGTACTTGTTCATACTGTCGGATTTTTTTTTCTTCTTGCCACGTATTTGGAATACCTTTTTAAAAATTAAGATACTCTACCCTTGGGATGGAAGAATGGTGGAGGGCTTCGCTTGCTGTGCTAAAGAAACTGGACTTCATTCTGCAAGCAACAGAGCGCCAAGGGAAGTTTCTACGCAAGGAGATGACGTATAAAAGGCATGTAAAAGAAATGTCCGCTGCAGAGTCCTTGGCCTGGAGTGGGCGGAGACTGGAACCCATGGGAGGCCAGTTGGGAGGTTGTGACACTTCTCCAGAGTCTGCAGTGGGGACCCACCAACTGCGGGTTCAGAATATGGTGCCCACGGGGAGGAAAGCTGTCGCAGATCATTCTTTACTGAAGTTTAGGGGTAGCAGGCAGCTGGGCGGAGACTCCTGAAGAACAACCCTGCTCCAGAATCCCTGGATGGAAATATGGCTTGGACAGCACTGCAGTGTGTCCCTAGCACAGCGAACCTAGAAAGTGCCCTCTCCCGGGGGCTCCAACAGCCCTCTCCTGGGGACAGCCTCACTCACTAGGAGACCATGGAGCCTGGGAGATGGGGAGAGGGCTGGGGGACTGGCTGAAGCTCTGAAGCTGGGTTTCCTGGGTCCTGTGGGGTCAGAAGTCAGAGGCCTCCTGTGTGGAGCAACAGAGGAGTTCTGGCTCCAGGCTGCCCTGGGCTTGAATGGAATAGTAAGGATGGCCTGCATTATTTAACATCTCTGAGCTCAGTTGGCATGTCTATAAAATGAGGGTCCTCACACCTTCCTTGCAGGCTGAAGTGTGCACCTACCCGGCACCTGGCAGGCCACTTGTTTCCTAGGTGGCCAGGCAGAGGGGCGCAACAAGGAGGGGACAGAGAAGCTCCAAGTTGAAGGAAAGCTGGCAGGAGTTCAGGTCTCCCTACCTCTTATCTCCATACTCAAACGGTTCCTTATCTGACCATCTTTAAACCTTCAAAAGTTTCCAATCAGCAAAGGGGAAATGTGGTGTGTGGGCCCAGGGCTCAGAGGTTCAGAGCTGCAGCTGCTGCGGCGAAGTCGCTTCAGTCGTGTCCAATCTGTGCAACCCCATAGATGGCAGCCCACCAGGCTCCCCCGTCCCTGGGATTCTCCAGGCAAGAACATTGGAGTGGGTTGCCATTTCCTTCTCCAATGCAGGAAAGTGAAAAGTGAAAGTGAAGTCACTCAGTCGTGTCTGACCCTTAGCGACCCCATGGACTGCAGCCTACCAGGCTCCTCCGTCCATGGGATTTTCCAGGCAAGAGTACTGGAGTGGGTTGCCATTGCCTTCTCCGCAGAGGTTCAGAGAGGCCTCCACTAATCAAGACCCACCTGATATTTACAAGCAAAAGCCTAGACACTCCTCTCAACATACCCTTCTCCAAAAGCTATAGCTGCAAAAGAGACCAGGGGAAAAATGCTTGTTCCCTGTCCTTAAGAGCTACTAAAAATGCTGAGCCCCACCCCACTAGGTGCTCTCTCACCATCTGCCAATTTGATCACCACCTGTTCTCACATAAAGCTCTGCTTAAGCCCAATGTCCTTAATTTTTAAGTCCATTGGAGTTGTTCCCTACTAGGAATCTAGCCCAGGCTCTGTCACCATGTGACTTTAGGCAGGTTCCGTCATCTCTCTGTGCCTTGGGGTCCTCATTTTTACTAGGTGGACAGACTAGACCTAGGTTCTAACCTAGCATTTTAGATGTGTGTGAACCCCTTTAAAAATCAGGTAACGTTGGTTGTGTCCTAGAAGAGAACTAGGTGGCCAAGAGGCCACTTGTAGAACGAAGACCTGACAGTTGTACTGTATTCTCCTTTGCATCTTTTGAATTTTGAGCCAAAGGAACATATTACCCATTTAAATATAAATACATAAAAGTTGTATTAAAGAGGAAAGAAAATGTATGCAAAACCATGTGTGGGGAGCACCTAGTTTTGAAGGAAGGATCCATCACTTTCATCAAATTTTTCTAAGGTGCTCTGACCCCAGAAAGGTTTAAAAAGGTTGTACTAGATGCTCGTAAGCGTCATTCCCTGTTCAGATTTCCTTGATTTGACAAAGTATTAAGAGAAAACAAAAGTGAACTTCAGAACTCATTATATCAAGAGCCTGGGCTGAATGCATGTGAAAATGCACCCTGAAATCATGTTTAACAGCATAGGTGTGCACGCCTACATAAGCTGAAGGGTTTAGATGTGAATGCCAGACTTATTTGACAGGATGAGTTGTCCTCACTCATCCTGGTGGAGATCAAGGTCAAAAACTGACCTCCATCAGCCTATTCTGTCAAAGCTGTTGAACTAAGTCCTCCTTGCCCCGCCCCTGTACCCACTCAAAGAAACATCCAGCTCAGATTCGCTAAACAAACAATGCCTATAAATAAAAGCAATATGGATTTTTTTTTTAAGTGTTAACCATTTTGGCGTGGAGTGGCGGGAAGGCAATGAGAAGCAGGAAATGGAGGAGGTGGGCAGATCCAGGGTGAACTGGAGATGAAAGAAACCCAGCTCATCAGAGACCTACGTCTGAACCTCTGAAACCCCTAAGAATCCTCTTGTGCTAGAGAGGAAATTACTTCCTGGGTGTACAACTATGGATGGCGTCCGGGTGGAATCTAGCTGAGGGATCAAAGCAAGACGGGTTAAGGCAACCGGACTAGCAGCTGAATGGGTCCGAGCAATGAGAAAGGTCAGTTTCAAAAAAAAAAAAGAGCAGAGAGGCAGCCGCCATTTAGCAAATGGCCCTGGGCAATGGTAAACTTTAATTAACTGCACCATTACAATTCACTTCCACTTCAAACCCCGGCTCTCCCTCTCAGCATCTCCCTCCTTCCCTTCCCCCAAGTCACATCAAGGCAGGTTTCCTTAGTGAAACCCAACTGGCCGCCTGTGCTGGAGGCTTCGTTATTACAGCGCTGCCTCTTCTGCTAATAATGCACCCAGCCACAAGAAGAAGGAGCAAACTACAGTTCTCAGCTCTTAATGACAGGCCCCTTGTCTACCTGTGGGCACTAAATCAAGGATCCTGTAATCCTTCAAGTTCCTGAAAAGAATACCGCAGCGATGAAGCATTCAGTGGCAGGTGAGCAGGAGCAGATGTGCACACAGAGGCAGGTTAACAGGGCCAATGTCCCCCTGGAACCACTGGACGGTACTCACCAGGTTCACAACTAGACCCCGTCATCCACACGCCCAAGTTGCCATGCGCAGTTCAAGGGCAATGGCTGCACCCACTGGTGGTTAAATCACACCAGTGACACTCTCTCTCTGTATTCTCAGGCTGCTGAGGTTTACCCATTTTATGTGTGTGTGCAGTGGGAGTGGGGGTGGGGAGCACCTCAGAGGATCTTCCAGGCAAAACATGCTTGGTTTTTATTAATGAGCTTATGAGAATAAGCCAACCCAGACCTTTAAGTGAAACGTGTGATTGGTAGCCAGGCGAGGATAGGTTTTAGAATTAACTCTTCCTATGGTCTGCTATGCATTATCACCCCCCAAGTTAATTACCCCTGAGGATGAAAATAGGTTTCATGACTCATAAGCACCAATACAACACTTGGCAGCAGATGAAAATGCAAGGACACATTTGCAGGAAGCTGACACGCACATCTATTTATACGTAAGGAGATTCTTAAAGAGGTGAGACAGGCACCTCCCGGGTACCAGGATTAAGAGACTGCTGCAGATCCATCAATTGCCATTTATCCACACCCTCAAACACACACACACACACACACACACACACACACACACACACACACACACACACAGAGTCATGGTTTCCACTACTTCAAGGATGGTGGTGGCAAAGCACGAACAGAAACTAAAAGGCTGTTATTAACAGCAAGTCAGAACACCAACCCAACCTTCACATGGGTGTTCTGGACCAACCAGTGGTTTGTTTTTCCCCAAACTCATCTGTACCCATACCCACCGCCCTACCCTTTGATTTGAGTGGGGAGGGGGTTGCCCAGTCTCTTTTCTTATTTGCTATACCTCTGGCCTCTGCTATTCCTCTGCTGATGAAAGTCTGGGCCCAGCTTACCTCCACCAGGAATGGGGTGTGGCCAGCAGTGGATTTCCAATAGGATCGGGGGTTTTTTGCTTCCTCCATCTCATTTTCTACTTTCCTCCCATTTGCCTCTCCAGGAAAGTATAAGGTTCAAATCGGGTTTGTTTGCCTTCCCTTAGTTCCCATCTAGGCTCAATCAAGGGGCTCTGAGTCCCTAAAGGATGTTCGAGTCCCATCCCCTTCCTTCTGTACCTCACAGGTGTCACCAGAAAGTTGATTAGATGAATAACTGCATTTCAACCAGCAGGAACGGGTTCTGTTTGCTGTCATCAACCATCACTGCCCCAGGAACAGGGTTTGGGTTTTTTTCCCCTCTCTCTCCCACTCTGAAGCCAACGAGGTGTTCTGCTTTAAAAATTATCATCAAAAGCAGGGTGGGAGGGGGTGTGGGGCAGTGAAAAGGAAACGTGTCACGAATGAAGTGAAACTGCTTCCAATGCAGGAACTGGAAGCTGCTAGAACTGAGTACAATGAATGTTTCCCACGTCCACACCCCTCCTGCCAGCTCCCAGCTCCATGGCACTTTTTGCTTTAAATGTACAGCAGCAGTGATTTCTGCCACATCTAAGGAAGCAAAGCACCCGTTTTTTTTCTGCTTCCCCTCATCCCATTTGCCTAAGTCACAGCTGCACTAGGTATCAACATATACTCGGGGCCACAGGGCAAGGGACCAAAAAAGCATTCCTGACAAAGTCATTTGCAGCTGGGGTGCGCATGGCAGGGGTGGGGAAGCAGAGATGCTGAGGAGCAAACAGAGATTGCTTAGTCAGCAACTGTCCCGCCCCAGAGGTGAATGTAAATAGCCTGGTACAGAAGGGGAGGAGCGGTCAGCCAGCACTGGGCCTTCAACAGAGGCCACCGCTGAGGACTTTCAAAGGCACCGGCGCGCATCTGTACTCTCTGTCTCTCGGAAGTAGTGAGGCGCTGTCCCTGCTGGTGCAGATGTGCAGTCTTAGCCCTGGAAAAACACACTTGCTGACTCGGGGCAGAATTAATATCAATTGAATTTATTACAAGTTACTAAGCTCCAAGGCACATTACAGTGTTCTGTTAACTACAGAAATGTATAAAGGACAAACAGAGCAGATTCTCCATGTCTAGCATTTCGCTCTACTGTTCAAAAAGCATCCGTGCATCAATAAAGCAAAAACAAAACAACACATGAAGATCCAACACATTCAGGTCAGTAGAAACAAACCAAAAAACATTTTCCCTCACCAACTTGCAACAAAAAACACCCACCCACCCCAACAACCCCCTTACCATTTTGCAAAGGAAACAGAAAAAAAACAACAACAAAAAAAACCCAGAACAAAACTGAACAAAATAAAGTGAAGACTTCAACACTTGGGGCTGTTCAGAAAGAAGCTCTCACCATTTTATAGCATCATTTTTTTTTAGGCAGCAACACTGGCCTTGGCAAAAAAAAAAAAGTCACTTTCTTTTGTGTTTTTTTTTTCCTTTCAGTGAGTGCATAACATTTACAAAAATACACACCAGCAGCAGTCGTTGCTAAGGGCTATTACTTCTGTACCTAGGCAAACACTCTGCCACCAATAAATGCTAACGAATATGATGCAAATGACCCAACCAATTATTATACTTAACACAAACCAGCTTATCCTTCAAATGAAGAAGTTAACATACCTTTGTTTCAAAATATAGAAACATACGACGAAAATAATGTCTATACATAAGACTAACTTTTTGCAGTTTGTTATATTCACAATTCTACATCTTGGGCGTGAAGGGGTTGGGGGGCGGTCAAGGGGTTGGGAAAGGGGCCCTTTGGACAGGAGAGGAGCTGGACTGGGGCAAAAGGGGTGGTTCTCTTCTGGCTCAAGGGTCTCTCTCCTTTTTCACTTTAACATCCCCAGCTAAGATCGTCGCGATTTCGCCCTGCATGAAGGCCCAAGGTACATTCGACCCAACTAGGGGGCATTTCTCTCCGCTGGGGCAGTACACCTCGCCGGTAGCCCCTTGGGCCTTGATACTCTCTCTAGAGCAAGGGAAGCAGAATTTGTGGCTGGGAACGGAGGGGCACTGGACGAAATGCGTGTCCTCCAAACGTTCGTGGCAAATGGTACAGCAGAGGGGCCCGCTGTTGGCCATAGGGGAATCCGGAATGTTTTGGGGATGCACTTGGTCCATTCCCGGGTGGGTGCTAGGCGGCGGGGGCGCCACCTGTAAATTCAGGTCCCCGTTCCGCGACGTCAGGCGGCGCTGCCCGGGTACGGAGGCCGGTGACACCGGGCTGCTGCTGTTGCGCCGCGCGGAGGCCGTGGTGGAGTGCACTGAACTGCCGTCCTTGGGCGAGTGCGCCGTGCCCAGAGTGTCTGCCACCGACATGAGGGCGGCCATGGGCGACGGACCGTTCTGAGGGGCTGACTCGGGCGGGGTGGTCCGGTTGGAATGGGGTCCCAGGGGTGGGGGCGGCGGTGGCGGCCCCCCTGCCGCGTGCCCCGGCGCCGCGAATCCCCCGGCCGACATGGTGAGCTTGAGGGCCTCGCTCTGATTCGCCATCCACTGCTGCCTCTGCTGCTCCTCGCCCAGCTTCAGCGCGCCCTCGGCGGAGTCCGGGGGCTCGGGAGACGCCTTCCTCTTGCGCAGGCTGGCGGCTGCGCCCCGGCCCGAGGGGGTGGTGGGCGGCAGGGCCCCGGTCCCCGGGGGTGCGCTGGGGGCGCGGCTTAGACTCACCAGGGCCGTGGGCAGCATGGGGCAGCTGGCGTCCAGGTAGGGCTGGGGCAGCATGTCGGCGCCGGGCACGCCCTCCTTAAAGAACCGCACGGCTTCTGGAAGCAGGTCTCCAAGGAGGCGCCAGTCCCCGGAGCCGTGCTTCTTCTCATACTCCAAGTACTTGAAGCCAGAGGAGAGGCCCCGGCCAAAGTCCTTCATACAGTCCTGGTACATCTGCTTGGCCACCCCGGAGGCGCTGGAGTACACGTTGCCCGAGCCCGTGGGGTACTCGATGAACAGCTTCAACTCGTAGTCCATGCCGGGCTTGGAGACGGCGTCGAAGGCGAAGACGCGGCCCAGCAGCGAGTGGTCCTTCTTGAAGCGAACCTCGTAGGGCGTGCAGCCGGCCAGCGTGAGCAGCGTGTCGCGGACCATCTTGGGCTTGTTGGCCCACTCCTCCGCGCGATTGCGCAGGCTCTCGCTCAGCTCCGCCAGGGCTTCGGCGTTCCGCTGCTTCTCCTTCAGCTCGCGCTCCTGGTCGGTGCTCGACACCGATCCGGGCCTCTTGCCGCCAGCACCCACGCCCACCTCGGCCACCGACGACGAGGTCGAGGACGCCGCGGAGGACGAGGCGGCCGAAACGCCGGGGGCACCCCCGAGGCAAGCGGGGCCCCCGGGGGCCCCCGGGGGCGCAGGCGTCGGGGGCCCACGGCTGCCCAGGGCGTGAGGCGGCGGCGGAGGCAGCACCGGAGCGCTGGCCGGGCCGTTAAGCAGCGTCTGCGGCATCAGGTTGGGGGGCACGGTGAGCTGGGGGCCTCCGCCACCCCCTGGGTTGGGCAGCCCTGCCACTAACCCGCCGTGCGTCCCGCGCCGAGACGCCACCGATGCCGCCGCCGAAGAAGAGTTGGGGCTCTGGCGGTTCAGCTCCGGGGGTCCTTCCTCCGGGTTGGGCTTGGGGAAGCCGTTGGGGCCCCCCAGGCCATTGGGCAGCCTGGCTGCGTGGCTGCTACTCCCCAGGCTCACGGGCGGTGGCGGGTACTCGAAGCGGCTGCGTTGTTCCACCGCGGCCGCAGCCGCCGCGCTCAGGCCGTAGCGCTCCAGGCCGGACGGGGCCGCCAGCACCGCAGGCTTGCTGGAACCATCGACGTGGTTGAGCTGCTGCTGCTGCTGTTGCTGCTGCTGTTGCTGCGCGGCGGCCGCAGCTGCTGCCGCTGCCGCTGCCGCCTCCTTAGCCGACAGAGCCACCGTCTTGACCCCGACGGGCGGCGGCGGTCCGGGGGAGCGGCCGTCCTGGAAGCAGCCGTGCGCCCGTTTCAGCTGGCGCGCTGTCTCAATCACAAACTCGATGCGATCGGCTCCCTCGTAGTTGACGCAACCGCGGCATACGGGTTCCGAGAAGTCCCAGATCATGGCCCAGGGCATGCGGGGCAAATCGCACAGGTAACAAGACTGTCTCCGAGACGAGGACACCTGCGCCGCCGACATGATGCCGGCCCTGGGGAAGGGAGGCCCCCTCCCCCGACCGAGCTGTCTCCGCGGGGCCTGCTCCTCCCGGAGCGCCGGCCGGCTGGGGCAGGAGTCCGGCTGCGGGGGGAGGAAGC
>SJYV01018840.1:861264-873503 GCA_006410875.1 Neotragus pygmaeus | reverse complement strand
CAAACTCCTGTGGGTCACCCGGGTGAGGGAGGGCAAGGAATCTTGGAAAGTTGGGAAAGTCCTTCTCTCTGAAGCCAGAGCTCAAGAATGAGTAGGGCCCCTGGTGTGATAGCTTTCCAGATGGGGGAAAGGACAGTAAGTTTTTGCCCTCTGGGTAGATTCCAAAAAAATCGCTCTGGGGAGGCCAGCGATTTTGGAATTGCCTTTAAAGCAAACAGCACAAATGTTTAAATTGACCTGGAAAACCCTTCCTTTTTTCTTTCCCTACAATCCAAGTTTGTTCCCTTGAACATTAATCAACTGGAACGTTTGCCCAAACTTCTCTCCTCCCCCACCTCTTTATTATTATTATTATTATTATCTTTGGTTCGGAAAACTTTTGGAAGCTTTCCCAGGCTGGAGCTATAGAATGCTTCCAGGAAAACGCATAACGAGTGTCTGTGTTTTGAGTTTCTCTGGAGGGGGGACTAAACATGTTTTTCAGAAAGACTGAGCTGGGGGCAGCCAGCTCTTATGCAAGAGGCCGGCCAAGCAAAAGGGCAGACGGTACCGGAAAGGTCTGTGCGCACCCAAAAAGCGCTGAGACGAAGGTATGATTTAGCTGGTCCGCCTGTTCTCGTCTTTCAGTCTCGTGACCGCAGCTGCCTCTGTGTCAGTTTGTGCGTGGAGCACCCCAGTCTCCAGGAGATGGGTGGAGAACAGCTGGGTGCCAGGCTCCGAACTTCGTTCTCAAATTAACAGCACTTGTAATTTCTGCCTAAAGAACACTTGGAAAT
Organism: Neotragus pygmaeus; assembly: GCA_006410875.1. Classification (NCBI taxonomy): domain Eukaryota; kingdom Metazoa; phylum Chordata; class Mammalia; order Artiodactyla; family Bovidae; genus Neotragus; species Neotragus pygmaeus. Next base: position 872,727 of record SJYV01018840.1, on the reverse strand, counting down.
TTAGCTGGAAAAGTGCAGGGGGTCAATACTCACCCAGCAGGCAGAGAGCCCAGCCAGGCGTGGAATGTAATGGACAAAAAAGGTGTCCTGGGGCTCTTGCTGCCAAGGTGGTGCCAACCCCCAGCCCATGCCAGCACAACTTCCCTTGGGACCAGAAACACAAACACAGCTGCATGCACACATGTATTGGAAACATCTGCACACAAAACCAGAAGGCGCGTCCATGAGACCCAGCGTGATGAGGACTTGCAGGACCTCTCACCAGTAGACACAGCTCTTGAAAGTAAAGGGAGCCAGGCTCTCCTGGAAAGACACTCCATTGAGGCTGGTTCTTGAGAAAAGGAGTGGAAACAGTTCCATAGGAGGGCCACCCTGAATGAGGGCAGAGCTAGCCGCTCCAGCCAACCTTCAGTGCAAAGGTGGCTTCCTTCTCAGTCAATCCTCTGTGGCCGGCAGGGCCCAGAGACCTAAGCAGGGGTCTGCAGTACTGGAGACTAAAGGACACAGCTCCTGGCTCTCCTCGGCCTGTGAATCTGAAGATTATTTACCAATAACACTGTCGCGGTTCCTGCAGTAGAGTCTCTTTCCTTTCTGCCCAGGGAACACACTGACTTCAGAAGGCACCACCCCCCCCACCCCGCCCAACACACACACACACCAGCCCCCAGCAGGTTTGCACGCTTGCTAAGATACTTCAGTCATGTCTGACTCCTTGGGACCCCCATGGGCCCGCTGGGGTCCTCTGTCCCTGGCGCTTCTCCAGGCAAGAATACTGGAATGGGTTGCCATGCCCTCCTCCAGGGGACCTTCCCGACTCAGGGATCTGACCTTCATTTCAACCTCCTGCATTGGCAGATGGTTTCTTTACCATAGTTCCAACTGGGAAGCTCCACAGTGGGTTGGGTAGGTGCTTAACAGCCCAGCCTTTGGCATATTAATAACAAGGATGACTGGCACAGCTGGCGTTCATTGGGCACCTCTACTGTGTCTGGCATTGTACTAGAGTTTTAATGCATTCTCTTTTCCAATCCACACCTAAGGAAGGGGCTTCCATTATTATCCCCACTGTATAGATAAAAGGAAGCTCAGAGAGGTCAAGCAACCTGTCCCAGGTCACACAGCTGTAATAATAAGTGGTGGCTGCAGTTACAACTCAGGGTTGCTTTACTCTGGAGTCCTTATCACACACAGCTGAGTCTGAATCGAGTCCACACTATGTGACTGTGTGACTCGTGCCAACCTCCAGGTTCCTCCTATTTTCATAAGTTATATACATCAAATTTTGGCAATTTCATGTGATTTAGCCCAAGCTTCCTTGGCTCAGATGGTAAAGAATCTGCCTGCAATGCAGGAGACCTAGGTTCAATCCCTGGGTTGGGAAGATCCCCTGGAGAAGGGAATGGCTACCCACTCCAGTATTCTTGCCTGGAGAATTCCATGGACAGAGGGGCCTGTTGAGCTACAGTCCATTGGGTCAAATAGAGTCAGACATGACTGAGCAACTAACACTTTGTTTCCTTTATAAGATTGTTGTAAGAATTAAATAAGATAACGTATATCGAGTATTTAGCAGAGTGCCTAAAATATAGTAAACAATGCGACCTTTTAGTAGTAATCACAGAGTCAATATGTTCTTTCAGTATGGATACATTAGTCAAGTTGTTCCTGGAGAAGGAAATGGCAACCCATTCCAGTATTCTTGCGGGGATAATCTTATGGACAGAGGAGCCTGGCGGGCTACAGTCTGTGGGGTCGCAAAGAGTCGGACACGACTGAGCACACACACAGAATCCAGTTATTCACAGTCTCTGTGGTTTTCTCGAGACTTTGGAAGCTCCTACACATCCCAGTGTGGGCACGTCGGGCCCCAAGGACAGCTGGATGCGGTGCTGATGTGGGGAGAGCTCTCGTTCCTTCTCTGTGACTTAACTTGCGCAGGGATCCACATGTCTGAAGCGTGCATCTGTGTCTGAACCATTGATTCCTTTCTTTCACGTTGCCCACGCACATTCACTTGGGTTCATTACGGGTTCCAAGTCTTCAAAATCACTCAAATCTGATCGCATTACTTTCCTGCTTAAAAAAAATCTCCCAGGCGCCTAACAGAATCAAGGCAAACTTCTTAGCTTAGAACGCAAGGCCCCTGGGAAACTGCCTCCAATCCCCTTTCTGCCTTTTCCTGCCCCTCAATTCCTTTCTGACTACATTAAATCCCCCTTTGTTCCATGAACGCCACATGAACTTTCAAGCCCTATGCCTTTGCAGGGCTCTTTTCTCTGCCTAGAGAGAATGCTTCCCCTCCATCTTCTTTGACCAAACTTCTATGCATCTTTCAAAACCCAACTCAGTATTTTTGCCTTTCCTGTGAAACTGGTCTCCAGCGTATCCCTGCTCTTTCTTCAGTGACAGTCTGCATACTTCACAAAGTATTGCAGTTATCTGTTCATGCAACTCCCCAGCTGGGGATTCATGAAATTTAGGGCTAGGGCTTACCCTTCTATCCCCAAGCCACCTAGAAGGTCCTAAATAAATGCTAATAAATACATACCTTAATGTAAATTCTGATAATTTTATTGACAGTAAAATAAGATGTGTGTCTGAGTATTTATACTGTTCCTTGTTCCAGCAAGAATTTGAAATAGATGTGCATATAACAATCTTCCTTACTCACAAGGAGATATAGAATAGTGCTTTGTGCATCCTATAGCAGAAAGAGCTTTAGAGTTGAGCAATTCTGTGTTCAAATCCTAACTTGGCCTCTTCCTGTGACCTTTACTTTTTTTGGCCACACTGTGAGGCGTGCAAGTCTTAACCACTGACCCACCAAGGAAGTCCCCTCTTACTGTGACTTTAAGTCATTACTTCATTTCTCTTAGCCTTAGTTTTCCTCTTTGTATAAAATGTAGATAACAATAATTACCTGTGTGGCAGATACTGTTGATAATAACCCAATAGTCACTTTCTTCCTTAGTGCCCTGAACTTTTTTCAGGAATCCACCCCCTCTTCCTTGTACCCAGGGTAGGGAAGGGGGACATCCTGATTAGTCTAAATAAATCTTGATATCTTGTTGCCTTTGCCAGTGATTCTTTGGGGGATGGATCTGTGGCTCAGTTCTAGTCAATGAAATGTAGGGAGGGATCTTTGGGGCTATGTCTGGAGAGTTGTTTTAGGAAATATTCCCTTCCTCTTAAAACATGAGAGAAACAATTGTCCTTATGCAGTTGGACATTATGTCTGGATTGATGGCTGGGGCCACAGCAGCCGTTTTGTGAAGGCAACTACTTAGAGAACTAAGCCAACACACTAAGGATGACAACGGAATTGTGGGAAGAACTGGGGTCCTGGTGGCATCATTCAGCACCTGGAGCCACTCATCTCTGGACTTTTTCCTGAGATCATCAGTCCCTTCACTGTTCAGTGAGGGACCCCGGCTTAATCCAGTATTGTTAAGGTTGCTGTTACTTGTAGCTAAAGGGATTCTAACAGATCAACTTCACAGAGTAGTGAAAGTGATGACTAAACAAAATAAAATTGATAAAGTACCTGGCACACATTTAATTCTTAGCAATTATTAAAGAGCTTCCTCTGAGATATTCTGAGGTGAATGCATGGATGACCCCAAAGTCATGGCCGATGGCTATGCAGTGAGTTTAAAGCAGCACAGAGATGGGTGGGCACTGCCACGAGAGCAACAGAGAAATTCGTCCATTATGCTAGGAAGCTCCCTGATGGAGCTTCTTGGCACTGTAAGAATGGTGTTCCTTTGTACTTCTCAGGCTTCCTCTCACCCTGGTCAGAATTAAACCCTGCACGACACAGGATTTTCTGATTGTGGGCGGCCACACTTGTGCAGTCGGGGTGGTCCCTGATTACCCTGAGGGATGGAAGCCCTGCTCTGGGACGGAGGCTAGGGTGTAATTTGTAGCTACAGGAGGAGCCAAGATTTGGAAGCAGAACTAACATACCCACAGCACGCAGAACGTGGCCTGCCACTGACAGAAAGCACACAGCATCCACCGCCTCCGAGAGTGCCCAGCGAGGCCCTGCAGACTCCAGCATCTCGACAGGCCCGCCTCTGGGGGCCCTGGGGCCGGGCGCCCCGCCTGATTTTTGCCCGGCTGACCGGGCCAGAGTTTTACTCCGTGCCAGCCAGCCCCGTGGCCCTTCTGAACCTCGTTCCAGGAGCACTCAGCCACACCAGTGTCTGCCAGACTCACGTCTGCCCAGCTGCGTGGGCGGCCCCGACAGGACACAGGGCAGGCGTGTGCGAGGACACTGGCCCCCGCAGGAGGGTTGTGGGGGCAAGCCAGGAGACAACCTGAAGGAGGAAGCAGGGCAGAAGCTACAGATACACGGTGGTCTCGGCCCCCGTTATGAAGGCCTCTTCCTCCTAGCAGCTGGTTCCAGGCCCCCTTTCCCTCCAGCTGCCCTCTGGCTGTTTACTTCTTGCCTAGCTCCTCTGCCCAGTCAGCTTCAGCACAGCCCTGCTTCCCAGGGCTGACATTCAATTTGGTCACCAAATATTTATCTAGACTATCCTATGCAAGATGTCATATTCCAGCTAGCCGACTAGGGGCAAGAGAGATACAAAGGACAGCAAGATTTGAGTAGAAAGGACCTCAAATTAGTGTTCAAACTTCTCTTAGCCTCAGAACCTTCCTCCATTCTACTTTACAAAAATCTGAGTACTTTAAGAAAAAAAAAAAAAAGCAAGGTTGCTGCTGTTGAATCTGGGGCAGGGCCCTGTCTTCTCTGGGCAGAGGTAGACCCCACAGACAGCGTCTGAGACGCCCTGACCTGAGACCCCAGGGGAAACTGAGGCCCAGGGAAGTGACCTCCCCCCGAGGCACACTGCAAGTCAGTAACTCAGCCAAGTTCAAATTCAAGTGTCTGAGTGCCTGGCTCAGTGCTTTATCCACTGGACTGCCCTACCCCTTGGCGCTTGTCTCAAAATCCACTGGAGAGAGAGGAGGCAAGTTAACTCAGAGTAGAATGCAGGTGCAACAGGCCATTTAAAGAGCCACCGTTCCAACACAGGGAGAGAAGCTCTCATGAGAGGAGGGCAGGAAGCCGGGCCTATATCAGGAGGAGCAGGGTTTGACATGGAGTATGGCAGGGCCATGGTGGGCAGCTGGGTGGTGGGAAAGAGGCAATTCCAGGCCCCAAATAGCAAAGTCAGCTAAAGCCTGGTCATTCAAAGACCAGGGTTCCAGCCCTGGCTCTGCCATCACAGCCTAGGTGACCTTGGGGCCAGTGGCCTCCCCGGTCTGAGTTTGTTTCCTTACGTGTGAAGTGCCGGGGGGGAGTGAGCCAGCTGGTCCACTGTGATGTGCCCTGGTGCCTCCTCTCCTCCGAGGCTGGCCCTCCCCTTCCCACCGCCACTGCCAGCGTCACCACCCAGGACACCCCCCAGTGTGTGCCAGGTGGCTGGAACGGACGCCGAAGAGGAAGTGCCCCTGGGTGCCCCACCAGAGCGGCACGGAGCTGGCAGGCCTGCTCAAGGGGCCCACCCAGAGCTTTGGGGAGCAGAACTGGGGTGGGAACTGTCCTCTTCTGGGGAGGGTTCTTTCCAATCCTGCTCTCTCTGGAGGTCCCTGCTTCAGCCAGTGCTCTCCCCCCAGCCCCCGCCCCAAACATGCTCCTCATCTTGGAGCCGAAAGGGGAGGTCTTAAGGGTACCCACTTAACAGCCCCAAACCTCAGTACTCTTGTTTTTAAAGTGAGGTGAAAATTGCAGCTTAGCATTCTTATTTGTAAAGTTGGTGAAGCTTGTCAAGTGCCTAGCCGGTGGCTGGGTTAGAAGCCACTCAGTAAACATTAGATGCTATGTATTGCTGAGGGCTGCCTGCTGGGGACAACTGCACAGTTGGAAGGCTCCTGACATTAAACAGGTCGGTTCCAGGCGTGGGCGGGGGTGCCCTGTGTGTGCAACCCCCAAGCACAGGCGGGGAGGACCGCGATGGCGGCACCTGCGGAGGTTGGTGTGAAGCCCGCTGGCAACAACGTGTGTGCGCCCCCTGCTGGCGGGGGGCAAAAGGTGCAGGCCTGCCGGCCCAGGCCCTGGGGCCGGGAAGGGGGATTCGTGGTTGCTGCTCCCTGGCAGGTGAACCCAACACCCACGGAGGACCTGTGAGGCGGCACCCACCTGGCCATTTGCCACGTTTTTTGGAGGGATGACTGACAGTGAGTGACAGGCAAAATGAGTGACAGGTAAGTTAGGTTTTTGGAAGCCAATTAGTTTTCGAGCCAACCCAGCCTTCGAGACCATGTCAGAAGCTGTTTCGGATACAGCTAAGTTTCCTGCCTCTTGGACTTGCCGCGTGTGGAGTGACCTTGGACAGGCCACATACGCTCTGTGAGCTTCAGTCTGCTCGCCTGTAGCTCATAAGTCTTCTCTACCCCAAGGATGCTGTATTTGGTGGGTTGGCGGGGCGGAGTCGGGGGGAGGGGAGTTAAAAGCCACCACCACCAACTATGCCTTTTCAAGGGAGCCTCATCCTTTGTACCCGTCCTGTGGATCTCTGGTGCATTCAGAAGGGACCCTGTCGTGCTCCTGGGGCATGCCAGTCTCCCCAGATTCTCCCACTCACCCACTAGGTAACCCGGTAGACCCCTGACTCTGGACCCTTGAGCTCTAACCTCTAGTGAGAGGGCATTGGAGTGGATGTGGGAGAGCTGTGGGCATGGGGCTGGGATGGCAAGTCCCCATGCTGCATGTTCCGGACCACAGCAGATCTTTCTGCTGGAGTTAACTGGACTGCTTCGCCTCATTGTCACTTGCTGGATGTGCATGGACACACACAGCAAAAGTCAGGGCTGAGACTAATCAATGCTGGGGAAATATTTTAACATCTGTATCAAAACTACCCAAGTTCATGCCTGATGACAGAGAGGCTGCCCTGGAGAGAGCAGGGGAGGGGAGGGGACTCACGGTCAGGAGCGGCCGGTGTCGGGCTTTGAGGGCCCTTGAGGACACTAGTGTCTGCTCTGGGTGAGACGGAGCTGCTGCAGAGCTTTCAGCAGACTGACATCATCCATCCCACACGGGGACGGGGCCATTCTGGCGAGAAGAACGGCAGGAGAGCCGGGAGACTGTGAAGGGATGGAGGCAAAGGACGGTGGCTGGGACCAGGGGGATAGTAGCCAGGTTAGTGAGACGTCAGCCACTTCTGGATGTACCCTGAAGTCGGGGGAGATGGCCTGAGTTAGACAAGGAATCATCTGTTTTGATTTCGGTAAGTATTTCTTCTGCATATTTTGTTATTAGTCCCTAAGATATGTAGGGGAAAGGAGTAGCGTTCATATACACAAACATGCTTGACACAGCAACAAGCGAGTGTCTACTACAGGGCCCTACCCGGCTCCTAAGGTCGGGACCCCTACCCCACAAGGGGCCTGGTGACAACGGCCCTTCCTTCACAGGCGTGTTGTGAAGACAGTGCATGCAAAGCACTTACAAGCTCTTTAGACTCAACGAAGAAAAGCTATTTTCATTAATGAAGTACGGTCAAGGGTCCCCCGTACCCTTTTTCCAACCCATATAAGTAATTTCAGCTCTCTTCTGAAAGTTCAGAAGTTAGCACCTGCCTTGTAAATAGGACACCACAAAACGGTCTTTAGAGACATGTGGTGGGGAGAAGTTAATCAGGGTAGGCTTCCTGGAGAAGAAGCTAGGCTGACTTCCTCTGAAGTCTGACTCCTCTTCCAGTGGAGAAACTAAGGCTCAGTGACATTAAATAACTTGCCTGAGGTCACAGAGGTAGAAACTGGCAGAGGACACCCCTGCTTTCTTGGCTCAGAAGCTGCTGCTCTTAGTCAGGGTGCTGCCACAGTGACAGGCCGTTTCCGTCAGAGAATGATGGCCATTCATGTGAGGGCCTGGAACAAGAGGATTCGAATGGCTGTCACTCAAATCCAGGTGGAGCACAGGTATGGGGACCTTGGCATGGCCTCATTAATAGTTATGAATTACGGTTATCTGGTGAGCAGAGCAGTGTGCCAGGCCCTTGGCATTAGGTTTTAGATGCATGATTTCATTTAACTCTCATTTTGCAGGTGAGGCAACTGAAGTCTGACAGGCATGCTAGTCTTGACTTTGGGTGTCAGAGCTGAGAGAGGAACCCAAGGGTTTTCATTCTTTATTGCAATATAACAGTGGACTCAAGATGTGGCTTTAAGCAACAGTGCACTGGTTCTCCTGATTTTGTGAGTCAGGAATCTGGGCAGGGCTCAGCTGGTTGGTTCTTCTGCTCCATGTGGCGTTAGCTGGGATCACTCTGCACTCAGCTGGCAGCCAGACTGGGAGGGAAGGGCTTATTCACATGCCTTGCACTTCAGCACTTCTCTACGTGGCCTCCCCCATGTGGCCAGTACGGTGGCTTCAGGGTGGTTGGTTTCTTACATGGCAGCTGGCTTCCAAAGGAATGAAAGCAGAAGCTGCCAGGCTCCTTAAGGGGCTTGCCATGGAAATGGCATAGCTCCCTTGCACCAAATTCTGCTGGTCAAAGCAAGTCACGAGGCCATTACAAGTTCAGGAGGAGGGTAAGTAGGTTTTTCCTGTAGATGGACATGGCCATCCTGGAATGGGAGATGCTGCGGCCGCGGTGGAAGACTGACAACCATCCCCTGCCTCCGCACTGCCAGCCCTCCTCCCAGGCCTAAATCCAGGAAGCTCTCATTTCCAGGAATTCGCAGAAGTCCACCAGGCCCCTGCCACGTGGGACATGTTTTGTCTTACCTGGCCCCCAGGCCAGTGACTGCTTCTTGTTCTGTGCCCAACTTCAGAATAATTTAGCTTCTTTCCTCTGGGAAAGGTACCATTTCCCCCTATTTCTTGGGGCCCCATCACCTGAGTTAGACGGAGCATGTCTTATTCTCAGGACCCTAAAAGAACCAAACATGTGACTTGCAGGCAGTCAGCCACCTGCACAAGAGTAGGTTGGATTTACTTTGCAGAGGCAGCACCCAGCTTTCCCTGGAAGAAGTTTCATAAACAGGACTTTCTGGCACCAAAATCCATGTGCTTTGACCTTGAACAAAAGAAAAGCAAATCTTCCTTCTCTAGGACCAGCAGCAGCAGCATCCCCTGGAATTGTGTCTAGGGTTGCAGCCTTCCCACCCCAACCTCCCAAAACAGAACTTACGTGTTAACAAAATCCCAGGTGATATATATGCATGTTAAAGTTTGAGACAACTGAGGTAGAGGTTTCCAAGGTAAAGAACAGAAACAGGTTGGGAAGACAGATGCCAATGGAACCCACCTGGAGTGATGAGGCACAGGACTTAGGCTGATGGTTGGAATCACCTGTGGTCCTTTAAAAAAAATTCCTGATGCCCAGTGTGCACTTTGATTAGTTGAGTCTTATTAGATCCTGGGGCTGGAGCCCAGGCATCAGAATGTTCAAAAATCTCCTCAAGTGATTGCAATGTGCAATCAGAGTTGGGAGCCATTGTTTTAGGGTTCTTCTTCAAGGGTTTCCCTGGTGGCTCAGATGGTAAAGAATCTGCCTGAAATGCAGGAAACCTGGGTTTGATCCTTGGGTTGGGAAGATCTCCTGGAGAAAGGAATGGTCAACCCATCCAGTATTCTTTCCTAAAGAATCCCATGGACAGAGGAACCTGGTGGGCTATAGTCCATGGGCTCACAAAGAGGTGGACGCAACCAAGTGACTGGCACTTTTCTTAAAGTGCAGTCTGTGGACAGTCTACACCCAAATCATTTGAGATGCTGATTAAATATGCAGATTCCTAGGTCCCACACTGGATTTTTGAGTCTAAATCTCCAGGCTTAGGGTTCAGGAATCCACATATTTTCCAAAACTTTTACTTTTTGGCCACACCATGCAGCCTGGGGGAACTCACTTCCCCAACCAGGGATCGAACCCACATCGCCTGCATCAGAAGTCAGGAGTCCTAACCACTGGCAAACCAGGGAAGTCTCTAGAAATCCACCTCTCTAACCATCTCCCTGGATGATTTGAATGCTCGCTAAGTTAAAGACCACTGGTTTAGGGCCCTGAATAAAGAACAATAATAGCAAGGATGTTTCTAAACGCTACAAAAGTTCTAATGTGCAATAATTAGAAAATACAGATGAGTAAAAGTAGGAAACAAACAAAAATCTCTGTCCTCCTTCTGCCCAGAGATAACTGGGGGGCCCCTCAGCACCCATCCTAGAGAAGGGAAAGGGCCCGCATCCCCCAGAGAAGCCACCAGCCGTCACTGGGTCGGCTGTGATGCCGGCTCCCCTCCGCTGGCAGGGTGGAGCCTGTCATCTGGCCCGGACAGAATTATTGCCTCAAATTACATGGTTGATTATCAATTACTTGTGTCCATGCGAGAGCATGTGTGCGTGTGTGCCTAAGTGTCTTTGCAAATCATTAAGGGTCGTAATTCTGGATTATCGTTGATTAACGAGAGGGAGGCCTGGTACCTCCAGCAGCCGGGATGGCAGCCCCGCAATTATGTCCCAGCTGATCGGTAATTGGTGCATCACAAGATGATTTCTGTCTCCAGGCGGCCTCCTCCCAGCTTCTCCTGCCGACTCTGCGATTAGCGCCATTGCTCATTCCTTTCAGGCCCCGGGCTGAGTCCAGAGGCCTGTTTTCTAGCAAGTGGATGTGGTGGGGCTGGCTTTGAAGACCACCACCCAAATGAGGCAGTGATAGCAGTGTGTGTTGGGGCGGCAGGGGGGATAATGGTGGCAGAGGCTTCGCTGGGAGGAGAATGGAGCTGGCCTGAGCTTGCAACCTGGGGCTGCCTTACCATCATCCTTCCCAGGAAGCCCAGGAACCGTTCTCTGAGCTCACCACCCCTCTCCCCCTGCATGGGTGGGGACACTGAGACCCAGAGAATGAAAGCAGCAAATTAGGTGGTGGGGGGGGGGGACAGGAATCCCAAACCAATTATTCAGAACAGCAGGGTCACAGGAATCCAACCCCACGGAGCCAAGGAAAGAACAAAGAAGGAGCTTCTCCCCACCTTCATGCCCATCCTGGAGAGTCACCTCCCAAGTCACCCCTGCCTGCCTCAATTTCCCTGAGCAGTGGAGAGCATTTGTCTTCCCGGGTTTGCAGACAGATGCCCCAACTCCCAGCGGCTGCAGAGGAAGTGCCCTGAGGAACATGTAGTGTTAATTCAAGGCAGCATCACCCGCCTGGATGGCAGCAATGGCCTCCAGTCGGTTCCCCCTACTTCTCTGTGAGTCCCCAGTATCCATCACGCTGGAGAGGGAGAGATCTTTAGAGCGCTCTGTCTTATTCCCCATGAGATGCCATCCCTCCACACAGAGTGACTCCCCGTGGCCCTCGGGATAAAGTCTGGATCCCTAGCCTTCTCTCTTGCTGTACCCCACCTGTCCTCTCTGCCCAGCAGAGACCCACTCCACGATCTAGGTACCTCCCGCCGCCACCAGGGTCCTGCACCTGGTCTGCTCCCTCCCCCGGCATCCCTCCCCCCTCCTCC